>OY744483.1:90297726-90897726 GCA_963556165.1 Tipula helvola | reverse complement strand
CTCGGGTCTGTAAACGTTATGTTTTAAATTGAATTTCTTTTACCAATTCAATATGAACAATTTTAGTTGCCACTACACCATGTATAGGAACTTCTAGCTTTTTATAGTGTTTTATGCAAATCCAATCCTATCATTTAAAGAAGTAGTGTAGTGTGGGGTTAAATATGGTGGGTTGGACTTGGCTGCTCCTATTATATCGTGGTGGCCTGGAAACGAAAACTTACCTATAGGCTTCGTATTTCAGGTATTTCATTTCTGTATTACACATTATTTGTTGTTTCAAAATGAAAATATAATTCTCTATAGAAATCTCAGGGAGAAAAATACGTGAAATCACAAATTCTTTATATGGGACCAGTTCAAAAGTCTTGTTTTAATTTTATGATTTTTATGAGGAAAGAAAATTTTTGGATCATGATTTTTTTATTGTTGCTTCCATCGAATACAAATTTCATTTCGTTCTTGACATGATTAGAAAATTTTGTCATAATTTTGTTAGCCTGAAACGTGGCACAGTTCTAGCTAATAACTTTGTCACTCATAAAGCCTTTACATGAGAGAAACTATTCATCTACGATGATGACAAAATACTCAATACATTTTTTTTCTAATAACATTTTCTCATCATCTCGATATATCATAACAATCCCGATTGATTCCCAACTGCAATGTAAAAACTGTTTACTAGGTCAGTTACAATTTTGAAACTGTTTACTGCATTTAGAGGGAAGGTCAGTTATAATAATATGTTTCTACGACATATACCAATTATTCGTAATTAAACAGAATTTTCGTAAATTTGTACAAGACAAATTACAAAAATTGTGGAAATCGTATAGTGATAGATTATAAAAATAAATCAGTTAGGTCAGTGAGTACTCTTCAAAACGAGCTAGGCAGTCTCACTACAAACACGCTATGTCTTTCTAGGGTTGTAATGACGGTTTCTGTCGGTGATTACAATGAGAGTAGCTGCTTAATCAAGTTCTCTTAACGGACTTTTATCTTTTACCGACGGCTTCAATCATAATTTTATCATTTCCAAAGCTGAACCAATTAAAAACTTTTCACATGAAGCCAGGTCGAAATATCCCTATTACGAGATCAGAGACGGCCATCGATGTGGTCTATCAACAGAAATTAGAAAAGTTAGAGTCTAGTCTATTTGTATTTTATTTTAGCTACCATAAGCAAATTGCATTGATTACACCGTAAGGCCACCTTGATGACAAAATTATGTATGGATATACATTTTACCTATTATGATTATTATAAAAAATCTAGTTAATAAAATACCACTTCTTTTTCTCTCCCAGTGAACCGTACACATAATAAACAAACGTATTTTTTTTATTTTTTATTGTTTGAACTCAGGTTTTATGTTGAACAATTTAAAACAGCTATCGAAGTTCACAAAATGATTAATCCAAATTACTGGGCGACGCTGAGATAGGCCAGTAAATAAGCATCGAGGTCGTTTCAATGTTCCCAGTTAATATAAAATTGCAATTTTCAAATTCAGCAGTGTTTTAGGCACCACAAAAAGAGGTGGAATTACAAATGATGTAAGACAATCACGACAACCATAATATCGAAATACCTTCAAACCCGTTAAATATAAAGTGTAAACTGCGTAATCTAATTTGACCATTAAATATTTATAGCAAAAGTTATTATTAAATGGTTGGTGTGGTAAATACACAATAATAAAAGACAAGAAATTTTTTGTCGTTGTTAATTTTCACACAACAGGTATAAAATTTTACTTTTGATGTTCGGACTGAGGCAAAATACGTATACTCATATTTACATAATACATACTTGCCAAATATTAAATTTAAATTTGCTTAGCTCGTAGCAAACAAAAATTAGCATGGTAAAAAGAAATGTTGAACTCAAGTAGAAGCACAGTGAATTATAAACATTTGTATAAAATGTCTACTGTATAATAATATTTCCTACTTCTTAAAGATGATAATAATAATAATGTACATATATTCACTACCGTAAATATTAATTCATATATTAAACCTACATTAATCTACCATGTACGACAAAATATAAAAAAAAAAAAAATAAAAAATTATGTGTGAAAGTGTTTCACAGCATCATGTGATTTTAATTTAATGAATCAATTTGATTATTTTATTTAGCTTTTTGTTTTTTTTCGCCTATATAGTATGTACATATACATAAAGTACGAGTAAGTATTATGTACATGTACGTAATTTTTTCTGGTACACACATTTTATAGTATCTACTTATGAACACAACAAGTTGTACATACTCGTATGTTAAGCGACACATATGCAAATTAAACAATAAAAATATAATCCCGTGATTGTGATAAAAATATTTGTACGTTTATTGTAAATGATTTGAAAAAAATATTACGTTTATTTGAGAACGGACAACAGAGACAACTGCCCTGTGTTCACCGACTGTTATAAAGAACATTCTATTTTTATTTTCACTATATAGTTCTTTTAAAATTATTTCAAATAATAAATTTTAATGGTCAGATACCATGCATAAATGATAAAAATACGAAATTTGTTGCACTTGAAATAAAATTTTCAGAATTTCATAAACTGTAAAAAATCGGAATGAAATTCATAAAATTTAAATTTTACCAAATTGCAAAAAATGAAATATACAAATTTTGAGAAACTTGTCGAAAGAATGGAATTTGAAAAACTTGATAAAATTTTCGTAATCCTTACAAAAAATGTATTCAACTAGAAATGCAATACAATTTTTAGAATTTGAATTTTATAAAATATTAGCACAGCACCCGGTATATTTCCCTGGAAAATGCTTTTTGGAAAATAAATATATTATTGTTGTTGATTTTCATTAAAATCGATTAAGAAATAGCAAAATTTGTCATATTCTAGAACTTTTCCAAAAAATAATTTGCGCAATGGTAATGATTTTATATCCAAGTTCCCTAATAGATCATAACTGATATACTGAGCCTTTTGCGGTTGCACTGTTCGAGAGTGTGTACATATGGCTTAATCTTTGAGACAAGCATATAACTACTGGCAGAATCAACCAGAATGTACATACTACATAGTTAGCATAGAATCTTACCGAGATTAAAAGAAAGCCAGCAATGAAAGTTTCATTAAAATCGGAATGATAAAGTTTGAAGAACGCTGCCATAAGGTATCAAACGATACTATTAATATTTTATTAAACTGAGACTATATTGAAATCGTGATACTAGTAATTTCACATTTAGATATGAAATCACCATTTAAGCAAGCTGACTCAGAAACGAGTCAAAAATGACGCCTCCTCTATATGGGAGACTTCATTTTTGAATTGCTTTCTCAATTCCGTTTTGATTCGCATTGGACTCAAGTGCTATTTGCATTTTAGACACAATTTTGAAACAGTTTTAGATTTAGAAATCTGATTCAATTTGAAATCGGAAAGATGATACATAATAGAATTGCAAAATTAACTCAGAAGCACCTCGTAATATCGATTTAGAACAGATTCGTGAAATTGAATCAAATAGGAAATACTAAAATATTTTTGCAAATAAAGTATAAAATGCAAATTTGCGGTAAATTAAATTATTTATTAAATTTATAACATTAAAACTTTTTGAATACATTTTCATAGCATTGAGTTGAATTTAGATTCATAAAGATTTTGAATTCCACGTTAAACATAACAATAATGGATTTAATTCTACCTATTAAATCAATGATTTTTTATACATTTTTTTTATCCATAAAAACTTTGTTTATGGTTTGGCCAATTTCCTTCTTGCATAATGGGACCATTTGGTTGCAATTGATATAAATTCACTTGGCTTTGTTGTCGGAAATTTATTTAACGAACGTTCTGGAATCATAAAATATTTAAGTGCTACCAAAATGAAATCAAAAATTAAAATCTTAATATTTTGTACATTTAACTATTTTCATGACTGCATATTCCTGTACTACAGTTTTGCCCGGTGAGCTCTCTCCATACAGGAATAGCTCAGAGCCACTTCATTGGTCATTATTGAATTCAGTAATGTGAAATATATTTATTTAAGGAACGGTCACATACATTGTCTAAAATTCCTACCTGTTAGGTTTATTGAGAGTATTATATTGTGATACACGTACAATATAATTTTTACGATTATATTTACCAAAATATTGCCCGCCATGCACCCGAATTCCGGTTCAATGATAAATGAAAATGAGAAATGACTTGATTTTTTATTTCGCCTACTCTAAATAAAAATGAAACCGACCAGCTGAAATATAACATCAAGTCATTTCTCATTATCATTTGTCATCGAACCGGAATTCGGGCCGTGGTATCAGAAATTATTATCTTTTCCTGGCGATTTTAAGCTTCAATTTTAGCGGTGACGATGAAGTTGGATTGTTTTGTTGAAGAAGGTTGATGCTTAAAGTTTTGAGCTCCTTGACTTCGTTTCGGAGATATTTTACTTCCTATAAAGTCAATTTTCCAGCATTGTGAGCTGTCGTCTGTCGATGATGTCATGTTTTTAAGGTTTTTTTAGTTCTGTGGTTGTGCTGGCTAGGTTTTAATAAGTATTTGTGTCATAATTAGATTCAGTACACTTATATAGTATAATTGACAGGTTTGTTGGCGGATTATATCCAAATTGGATGTGGTGGTTAGAATTTGGTCGTGTATAGCTGATTTTGATGTAATAGTAATACATTTTATTTTGTTTGGAGGCATTATTGCGGAAATATCAGCAGGCGAATGGTGTTTGTGTTAATTTATAGAATTAAGCAGTATTTTAAATTCTTCTGTTTTTGTCATTTGCGTTCTAATCGCAGGCTATAGGTCGCTGCACGAGTATGGATATAAATCCGTACAATCTGCATCCGAACGAAGTTAGTAACTTATTTGACCTTTTGCTAAGTAAATTCGTCTATTTTACTTATCAACTACTCTTTGCTTTTAGTTTCAATAATACTATGAGAACTTCAATAATAACAAAATAACAAATTTTTTTAAAAATCGAAAAGTCAGAAATAAGCAAATAGGGGAAAAAATAGCTCGTAATATATATTTTTTGGTATGGTTATGTTGGTTTTCTGCGGATATTTTGCTTAATGTTGAAATAATTTTAACTCGAGAGGAGAAATAGGGGAATATTTTTTCGGTCACATGACAATATTTGGGTAATTTCATTGGATGAATGACCGGATTCAGATTGTACGGATTTATATCCATACTCGTGCAGCGACCTTAAATGTCAGGATTAATTTTTAAAAATTCTTAATAATTTTCGCTTTCATCAATCCCGAATTCTGTTGCATATTCTAAAAATTCAAAAATTATTTCCTAGACAAGTTCATTCAATTGTACATATTTAAAAGTTTTAAGTGTCTCTTGCATTTCGGTGTCCAGGTTTTCCTCACTACTCATTTTCCAAAAGCTACAATAAACAAGAAAAATATCAATCATATGTGTACAATTATTATTATTTTTAAGTTTAAGAATGTTCTAATATATTCTACAGTTCAGTTTCACGATTTTCTTTTTTTATATTAATTGTTTTTTGCATAGGTAAGTAACTTTCTATGTTACTGCTCCAAATTTCTAAGTTAGCCGAGTTTAAAGGTTATTGACGGAAGTTTTCTGTGCTACTAAGAACTTGGCACTTTATAATATCATTTTTTATATCGGTAATTTTAACTATTTTCCCATCAGATAAGCAGTAATTGTTGGGATATTTGACAGATAATGATATGAATACGGAATATTTTGGAATTGCAACATGTTTCTGGTGATAATCTTTATCATTCTTTAATGTTTATGTAGTTTTCAAACTTAAATCTACTATATTCGTTTAAATATCTATGTTCTAGTACATCCTTTGCCAAGTGAAGCAAATTGTCAACATTGTAGCTCAAATTTTTCCTCTCCATATACAATACTGCGAATTTTTTTATAAAGTGTCAGAAAGAATTCGAATAACGCAAAGTAATTGGAGGAAATGATCATAATATTTTTTTTCAATATGCCGCAGAAGACCACCATTCCAGTATACAGCAAAAACATCCGAAATTCTGTAGCTTTCCATTGTTCTATTTCAACGAGTGTACGTTGTTTCCGTGCAAATTCTACAGATAAACAGTCTCGGATGCTTTCATTGCAGTTATCGCATTTGTTTTGAAAATGGCTCCTTTTTAATTTTTAGAAATAAGTTTAGCGTTTGCCGCATAACGCCTAGTAACATGCAATTCATATAATCGATGGGGAATCTAGTAACACATCCAATGCCTAGCTCCTCTAACTTTACATCGAAACGATTATGGTGCTCCTTTTGTATTTGCTCTCTGAAATGTTCATCCGTTCAGGATTACTGATTCCTTTTATTTTGTTTTTTGTGCAGTCATAATACCCCGAAAGCCCTTTGACACCTAGAATATTAAAAAAAAAATAAAAAATTAAATTACGTATTTTTTTTATTCAGAACATACCCAATATAAATGATCTTGCAAGAGCATCCCAGATAAAACAACGTAAATTTATCGTAGACGTTCGATTTTCAAAAACAATGCCATTCTCCAAAATTTCTTTCATTTCTTCTATGAAGCTTTTTAAAAAAACATTGGGATAAAACGGTTTTTTGTGCCCATGGAAAATTCCAATAATGAAAACATAATCGTAAGGAGTAACACATCCGAGACTAAGCTATAATTGGCCGTTCGAGCTTTTCGCAAGGGGAACACCATCAATTCCATTCCAATGTCTATATTAATCGTATATCTATATTATCGATAATGACAAAACGTGCGAAACTTGTTCAACTTAAAATCAAATTTTCAGAATTTGACGGAACGTAAAAAATTAAAATCAATACAAAAAGTTTTAATTTGCTCAAAATGTTGTATAATAAAATATTGTATTAAAATTTAGTGAAACTTTGAGATTCCATAAAAAATTAAAATAAAATTGCAATTTCAAAAAATTATAATTAACAATTTGATAAAATTTTTATAGAAACCAATATGTTCACAGTGGTATAATTCTAGCGTCTCAAAAGCGTTTCTCTTAGTTACGTACGAAATTTAAAAGAACAAAAATTAAAATTTGGTGAACTATAGAAATTCATTAACATTTAAAAACAAAATATAACCCTTGATTGAAACAACTTGATAAAATTTTTATAATATTAAAAATTCATTTTGATTTTTTGTTTTAAATTTGTTCCACTTTCGTCCTTGTCAGATAATGAAAACACTTAAAAAAAATTCAATCATTGGAATAACTCTAATGTCTCGAAACTTAAAACCATAACATTATTTTTTTTTAGAATTTGATCAATTTCAATACCCATCAGATAGTGAGAGAATTGTACAGAACTGGTTCAACTTTATATAAAATTTTCAGAATTTGATAAAACGTAAATCAAATTCCTAAAATTTTAGATTTTATAAAATTTCAAAATTTAGCAAAGTTTTAGAATTCCATACAATTCGTTGTGGAGGCCTTGAAATTTGCAAAACAAAAAAACATAATTAGCAATTTGATAAAATTTGTATAGAATTCTCAAAACTTAATAGCTTAAATTGAAAAGATTCAAATTTTTTAAAATACAAAAATTTTTAAATATTCTCTCAAAATTTAATTCTTTAAGTTGAACCAATTTTTAATCTCAAATAATAAAATTGTAATCAATGGTAAAACTTTTAAAATTGGTGGCATTTAGAAAATTCTTAGGAAACTTAGTAACCGGTAATTCTTTAAGAATTTAAAATTGTTGGTTAGAATTGCCCTAAAATTATAAGTAACTTTGCGTTTTCTATACTCACTGTGATTGAGCACAGTTACATGCTGAGGGTTCAAATAACACTGATTAGTTGCTACTATAAGAGTAATGGCAGCTGGGTTAGAAGCATTTGGTTATAGACCATTTGAAACGTTACATGGAATGCACCATATGTATCTCGACGAATTTTTTATAGTTCAGAATCCATTCATCAATGAGTTGGTAATTTTATTTCAATGATAACCGAATACGTTAACCTGACAAGATAGTCACAGTTTACGACTACTTGGATATTAGATCGTTCTGGAAATCTACTTGATAGTGGCTCACAACCTAATTTCGTATCAAAATGAATATGCCAATTGTTGAACATTTATAGGAATAATGATTCCATTCCGGTACCTGTCAAAACTTAAAACCAAATACGTCGTAAAGTGCATTACAACATAAAGCATCGGCTATCAGAATTCTCTAAGAATCTGAAATTTTTTGATTTACCAAAGAGGCTACTAACCTGGTGAACCGGTTAAATTTAATGTTGTTTCCATATCACCGTTAGAACAACAATTCGTGAAAAACCCAGAACTATATTCTGAGTATTCAAAGTTTATGACTGAATATATCAGAAGTGGAAGATGTTAATGAATCAAATAATCAACATGGCAAGGTATATTATTTACCACATCAGTCAGTTACAAAGGAGAATACTAGCACAACTATAAGCTTAGAGGTGTGTTTAACGCATCCTACAAAACTTCGACAGCATTATCATTGAATAATTGCGTGATGGTGGAAACAATATTTTGTATTGTAGTTAGGTTCCGAAAACATTATGAGGCATTTACTGGAGATATAGCAAAATTGTACCGCCAAATACAGCTATACGAGAATCAGCAGGATTTACTTCGTATTTGGTGGCTTGATTCTTTTGCATTGGAAACAAAATGTTTTCATTTATACATGGTCACGTATGAAATGGCGAGTGCACAATTTTTGGGTACAATTACGAAACTGTCACATATACTGTAACATCGGTTATCTTAAACCATGATTTTTATGTAGATGATTTATTAACAGGGTTGAATACACTCGAGGAAGCTCTGATTTTAAAAACCGAAGTGACCGAATTACTTAAATTAGGAGGATTCGAATTATGAAAATTTACGTTCAATTATCAAGAATTGATGTCAAATGGAAAAACGTCGATACATCCATGTCTATTCTAGGAATGTACTGGACTACCGCAGCATTGATACATACTTGTTTCAAAATTATTCATGCAGTCGTTATCGCAGACCTATCATATTGTTGGGCCAAATTCCTTTGCACATGGCAGAATTGTGAAATAATGACAAATTTTGAATAATTACAAAAAAAACAAATTTCGGAATTAGAAACAATAAATGTCCCTAGATTCACACATTTTTAAAATTTTTTAAAAACACTTGTTAAATATTTCGCAAAATTACAAAAGGTTTAAAAAATCACTCGATCGATTTCGGCTTATTAGGCCATCATCAGAAGTATCTACGAGTAGATACTCCTGATGATGGCCTAATAAGCCGAAGTCGATCGAGTGATTTTTTAAACTTTTTGTAATTTTGCGAAATATTTAACAAGTGCTTTTAAAAAATTTTAAAAATGTGTGTAATAAGTATGTTTCGCCAAGTGCCTATGGCAGAAAATGTAAAAAGTATGTCCCTAGATTCGTTATTCCCACTTCGTACAAACAAATTGAGTTACATACTTTTGATGATGCATCGGAAAAGGATTTGGATGCACCATTTATATTCGCGTAATTGACACATTAATATCGTTGTTCGATTACTGTGCACCAAATCGAAGGAAGCTCCGTTGATAACTCAAACTATTCCACACACAACATACAAACATTTAGAAATTATTGATATATTGTTTCACTTAGTTTATTTATGGTCCGGGTCGGAAATCACGTTGATTCGTTTAAAATCATCTCCGTCGAAATTTACAACATTTCTCAGGTCCCTGGCCAGCAGAAATTAATTCATATTCACTTTGTTGGAACGACATAATTTGTATATATGTACTACACAATAAAATTGGCCAGTCTCTCCTAATTCGTAAAAAAACTCAGAAGCAATGGAACTGTGAAAAACTGATTCAGTATTATTGTGCTCAACGAAACTTGTTTGATAAATTTTCTGACTTCAAAATATTACTACGAGTAACTACAGTTTGCATTCGTTTTATTAATAACTAGCTGAGTTACTCGGCGTTGCTCGGGAGGTATATAATTCAAATACCTTGATTGTTATGAAAGAATTCTCTCTTTACATCGCTGTATTTGAAAGCATGAGTTGCATTTTCGAATATTTTGTAGAAAATGTCTGGATAACTCAGTAGTTCCGGAGACGTAAGCTTGAAGAGGTTCAGGTGGATCATCCAGAGGAGGCAAATTCACTTTTCCATTTGAACAACACATTCCAGACGATTCAATGTGAAACTTTAAAGCATGACAATACAAACAAATGTTTTCCATTTGCCGAATTGAAACATTGTAATCATAGTCTTTCTCGTAATTGAATGCTTCTAACTTTAAATCACCTCTAAAAGTTTCTATTAATCGTCCATATCGTAACCGATCGACTTCCAGCCGGGCCTCACGATGTTCAATGGTTTCAGTAGCTCTAGAAGAAGAGATCCTGCTTCGAACATTTTCAAGTCGTGTTTCACGCTGTTCAGTTGTTTCATCAGCTCTTGAAGAAGACATCCTGCTTCGAAAGTTTGCAAGTCGTGTTTCACACTGTTCAGTTGTTTCATTAGATCTAGAAGAAGACGTACTGCTTCGATCATTTTCAAGTCGTGCTTCACGCTGTTCGCATGATTCAGCCACCCTTGCGGCTCTAATCTTCTTCGACTTTGCAGTTACCTGCCCAATTGATCTTTTTTTCGGTGGCATTTTTAAGCAAAAATGAAACGTGTAGCTAATTAATCAGGAATGACGGATATTCAAAACAGAAATTAGTATTAATTTATCAAAACGATTTTAATGTTTCCTTCGATACGTTTCACCGCGAACTGTGTTTGAAAATGTGTTTACGGAATTTTTTTTTAAGCAAAATCAAATGTTATCTACAATCAAAAAGTGATCATAGATTAACACATTTATAAACTGAAAACTTAAATCTAATAAGGATGTATATTCACTTGAAATAATAATTAATACCTGGAAAATAATCACCAACAATTATTTTATTGCAATATAGCTAACTAATCGAGAACAGCGGCATCCGAAACACAAATTAATATTAATTTATTCAAAACGATTAAAACTACGTCCACTTCGATACGTTTTCCGCGAACTGTGGTTGAAAATGACATTCCGAAAAACAAAAGAAGTTTTTTCAAACTAAGGCAATTTTACACGTACAATAATTTGAATCCAAGGATGTTTCTTGTAGAAGATGCTATTTTCAAATATTAGTAGTTTTCAAAGTGAATCAGTTTATACGTACAATATTTTTTAGTACCTTTCCTAGAATTGATTTTATGAAACAATCATTGATTTATTTAAGTAATAAACTAAATAAAGTAATAAACTATTGGCCTTTAGTATGAAACTACTATTTTCATTAAAAGCCGCCGGTTGCAATAGTGGATTAAAATAGAATGTTAATTATTTCTGAAGTTATGTGGAAATTAGAACTCGCTGACTATGTTACATTTCAAAACTTTAAAAATAGGATATCACTAAAGAGTAGATGTCAAACCAGTAAAAATGGATTATTAGTATGGATAATATAAGTGTTCAGAGATTTGTCTTCAGTTAAAGTGATGAAAGATTGTCTTAAATTTAAATTAATAAAATTAATTTGAATAATTAAATCAATTATAGTAGAGGTATGATTTGTGTATAATAATCGCACGCTAGATATCCTTTTTGGTGTATAAATTTGCGGCTAAGGCGCTATTTCGGAACATTTAAATAATTGTATCTATACATGTAAAAATGAATTCTTGATCCAGGGCAGACTTCCGGATTGGAGCATGGCACTAATTTCATATAACCCCTTTCCTAAAGTCATTCCCGTCAAAAAAATCTTAAAAAAATTGAAATTTGAGAAAAAATTTGTACCACAGCTTCTAGACCCCGGGGTCCAGCCCCTTCAAAATTATTGTGGGCTTGGTCCTGAACATGCAATATATACATGGTAAAAATTTCATGGCGATCGGTAAAGCGGCTAAGGCGTTATTACAGAACAATCAAATAATTGTATCTTTACATGTAAAAATGAATTTTTGATCCAGGGGCGGACCCCCCGAATTCGAACATGTCTCTTATTTCATATAACCCCTTTCCAAATCTCATTCTCGTAAAAAAATTTAAATTTTTGAAAAAATTTGTACCATGGCCCCTAGACCCCGGGGTCCAGCCCCTTTCACAATATCGTGAGATTGGTCCTGAACATGCAACATTTGCATGGTAAACATTTCATGGCGATCGGTTGAGAGACTGAGAAGTAATTTTGAAATAATCAAATATTTGTGTAAAAATTAATTTTTGATCCAGGGCTGGGCCCCTCGGATTCGAACATGTCAGTAATTTCATATAACCAGCCCCATAAACTCATTTTCGTGGAAAAATTTAAAGAAAATTAAAATTTTCGAAAAAATTTGTACCGCAGCCCCTAGACCCCGGGGTCCAGCTCCTTCCAAAATATCGTAAGGTAACTTGTACATGGTAAAATGTTGATATGCAACTTGTACATGGTAAAAATTTCATGGCGATCGGTTGAGCGGCTGAGACGCCCATTCGGAACAAACAAACAAACAGGAATTCAGTTTTATTATATACATTGCAAATGTATGGATGAAAATCGCAATATTATGGACACAGCGTTGAAATTGAAAAAGCACTAGAACAACTAGTAATTCATATTCAAAAAGATGAATACATCGAAAAATTACAAGAGCTTCGTATACACAAAGTGGTTTCAGCAACAAGTAAACTTAAATCACTAAGTTCATTCGTGGATGCTAAGGATTTTATTCGAGTTGAAATGAGGCGTAACAATGCTGATCAAAATTCAACTTTGGATAACAGGGGCCATAAATATGTGCCACAAGACTGTGATGGAACTCATTCGATGCTTTCGTGGATAATAAATCAAATATCTGTCTATTCAGTTATTTTAGGTCGCACTTGGTAGATTCGTATCCCACCGTTTGAAATCTTGTTACATATATTCCAAAAATGCTACCAAACTTTAGGGCACATACGGAGTTAAAAGAAATACACCGGTTATTCTTTTCTTTTACATTAGTAAGTATTTTCGGACTTGATATTTTCCGAGATTTATATGTTTTGAGGTATCTGTCTGTCAGTCCGCCAGTCTGTTTTTGTCCTCTCTAACTATAGCCCAGATGGTTTAACTAATCGAACTGAAACTTCACATTTAAGTTTTTTTCATAAATTGGGAGGTCTCAGTGAAGTTTAGCCCAAATTGGCCAACCAGAAGTGGCCACTCCTCTCGGCCGGAAAATGTATTTTGCAAATATCTCAAAAAGTATAAGGCTTACAGAAAAACTATTTTCAAAATAATAAATACAAAACAATAAATTTATTAGAAATTTGCATAATAAGTTTCTCAAAATTCCTTATTCGTAAAAGAAAGTCGTTTGAATTGGAGGAAAAAAGCTCCTTGAGAAGTTTACAGTAATAACACCGAAAATAAAACGAAGCCCATAAAACGATAATTATAGGAGTAATCAAAACCATGAGTTTGATAATAAATAAATAATAAATAATTTGGCCGGCTCCTTAAATTCAAGTTCTTGATCAATTATTGTTTCAATGGTTTGTATCAACTAACCTTCGTGTCAACACGAGAATAAAACCACTTTTACCAACACGTTCAACCCCTGGTGTGAATGAATATAATCAAGAGTTTTTCATTAAAGACGGATAAACATTAAATATAGAAACGAAATCATAATGAACATTTCATTTATATTAGAAAAAAAACTTCATTCAGTTATAAAAAAATCAAATACACACCCAGGTGTGTCGTGTTGACAGGAAGGCTAATCAAACATTTCCAAATCATTTTTGGGGTTATTTCAGTCTACAAGCCCTTACCCATTCAGTTGATGTAAGCCACACTTTTCTGGATGCTTCTTGTTGTTATCTATTCTCCTGTTGCACTGCTTCTGGTAATTTTGACATTCTGAGTTGGTGCTTATGTACAAATATAACATGATTGCATACATTAATTAAAAAAGTATGGGGGCCCTGTTTCTATAATACTCTAGATGGAATACATTTAACATATTATTCTTTAAACTGATTTAAATAAAACACATTATCACCATTTTCAAAAGTTTTAATACATTTTTTACTGTCGGTTTCCTTTCCATTACTATTAATAATTAATTGATTTTCCCTAATCTCCCTATTTTGAGACTCCGGTTGCCGTCTAAATTAATTTCATTAAACCTACCTTGCTTCTTTCCGTTCACATTATCAAGCAGAGTTCTTGGCTTAAAGGAAAACATCATCTCGTTCGGAGTCTTCATTGTTACTGTATACTAGCGGTGTTTCGATGTTGCAATAAAATTCTTGAATTATATCCGCGACGTTTGACTGACTAAATTTATTTTCTAAGATACATTTTTTGAAGGTGTTTTTCACATGTTTTTCATTGCTTTATGGATGATAAGGCGGTGAATGCAACAATGTAACTCCACTTCTAACACAAAATGTATTCAACATATTCGAGTTGAATGGTGGTCCGTTGTTACTTACTATCACTTTTGGAAATCCGAAAACTGAAAATAAACTTTTTAAATTCGATATCACTTTACTCGCCGTAGTATTTGGCATGGAATAAATATCTAAGTATTTACTAAATGAATCGATTATCACAAGGAATGCATATTTTGAAAAATAAAAGAAATTGATGTGAACCCTTTCAAAGGGATAACTTGGTTCCTGCCAACCTAAAGACTGTTTAGTTTTCTGTTTATTTAACACATTCTGTCACAAATAATGACTCAATATCCTTGTCTAATTTTTCCCACCATACATATGACCTTGCTTGAATCTTCATTTTAACAATTCCAATGATAAACTGTAGGAATAACGATACGATCGCCATAAAATATACAAACATCTTCACAACTTAGGTTATACCTATGATTATAATAGGGTATTATACCTACCTGCGGTTGTGATGGGTAATTTTTCACCTACTAAAACATTTATAAAACTAAAAGATTCTTCCCCTGTACTTTCCTAAAGAGGTAATCGTGTTAGAGCATCAGCATTACCCATGTCTTTTCCTTTTTGATACTTAATAGTATAATCGTAAATTGACAACAATATCGCCACCTATGCAATCGCATAAAAATATATTTTAAAGGCTCATGATCCAATAAAATTATAAATTTTTGCCCATAAATGTATTTATGGAATTCTTTCACAGCAAATATTATGATTATGACCAAAGCTTCCCGATGAAGCTGTGAATATTTTTGTTCAGTTGGAGATAAAGTGCTCGACGCGAACATAACCGGCTTTTCTTCGCCATCTACCAAATGTGACATTACCGCTCCGACTCCTTGTGGGCTAGCCTCGGTAGCTATGATTATAGATTTTTTCGGATCATATAGCTCTAACATCTGATTTGTGGATACCACATCTTTTTTTAATAAATCATATAAACACTTTAATTCATTAGATAAATTTGGAATAAAGCGTCTATAATAATTTATAAGACCCGCAGATACGACTGTAGTCGGCATAAATTAACTAAATAAGGAGCCTCAACAATTGCTTTAACCTTTTATTCATTTGGTCTTAAAGAATTTTTCGAAATGTCCCAAATAACTAACTGATTTTTCAAAAGTTCGACATTTTTCTGTATTAATTTTAACATTATATTTGCTGAAACGACTAGAAAGACATTATCCCATTGATTTTGGCAATCATTTCTTGACGAACCACCTACTATAATATCATCTAAATAGCAATAAACTTTTTCTAGACCCAGCAAAATTCTATCCATTATGGACTGAAAAATTGACGGTGCAATGGATAGCCCGAAAGGTAATCGAGTATACTGAAAAAGGTTTTTATGAGTATTTATAGTACTAAGACCTGTTGATATGCTTTCGAAAAATTAATTACATAGAAATACTCACAAGTAGACAAGCCTACAAAAATATCCTCAATATTCGGAATCGGATAATATTCCGTAACACAAAATTTATTAATGGTCACACGTATTTCATCATTTCTTTGTGACACTACCACAATTGGACTTGCCCATTTACTAGCTTTTACCGGTACTAATATTTGATACAATCTTTCTAGTTCCGTTTCCACTTTCTCTCTAAATTTAAAAGGTACTGAATATAGTTTTTGGAACACTAGTGTTACATTATCGGGCATTACAACATCCGCCTTAGATCCGCAATAGATAAATTTAAAATATTATTCATTATATTAGGAAATTTAATTTTCAAATTTTCCAAGATTGGTACTGAAATATATACTTAACTGAATGAAGGTCACCTAATAAATTATTTTACCAATTCAGAATAAGCACCTCCATCCAATTTCTTCCCATTAACGATTTAACATTTTTTTACCATTTCTTGACAGTAACACTGATTTCTAAAAAAACACTCGAACGAACCTACAGCTTTCCATCAACCAAAACCTCTTCGCCTGCAACGAAAAAAAGCGGAGAATTACATCTCTTTAACTTAAGATCACTAAATTTAGAACAATACATATCTTTGTTAATTACAGTAGAACAAGCTCCAGTATCAATTTCAAACTCAATACTCTCTTCTTCTACTCCAACTTCTAATGAGGCTGTACACGTTGATTGAATTGATGACTTTCATGTTTCCAATTCTTTTTCTGCACATTGTTTATGTATGACCTTGCTGTTGACAATTATAACACGTCCAATTGGTTGCTGGACATTTATTTTCTTCATGAAAATGACCACATCTAAAACACCTGTTGTAGTAACTTGCTGACCTTGACGGTGACCGCTTGTATTCATGACTATTTGAGCGGCTTCGACTACTCTTTTGGTTTATTTTTAAAGCTGAAATTTTATGAATAACTTCGTCTTCGTAGCTCTCTTGGCTGCATAGCATGCATTTCCCGTTTACTATTAGCCATTTTCATATTGATCGCTACAACGCTCCTTTTTAATTTCTGGACTTCTAACACCAACTATAAATCTATCCGTTAGCATTTCGTTGATTAAACGTCTTTTAATTTTAGCATAGCTTTGCAACTTTACTTCTGTGTTTTTAATTTAACAATATATTCCGCAAAGCTTTCTCCTTGATTTTGTACCGTTAGGTTGAACTTATGCCTCTCTGCCAATTATTTAAACGTTTTACTATCTGGTATGTCCGGCAACACTAATGACCTTACAACTTGATTCGTTCGTAAAAGAAAGTCGTGTTTTCCGTACACCTCAATTTTTTTGTATCAGAATTGCACCAGAATGAAATTCAGAATATTATTCTAACGAGCAAATAGAATGGAAAACCATTCCAGCTCGATCGCCACACTTTGGCGGCTCATGGGAAGCGGCTGTTAAGAGTGTAAAATTCCATATTAAAAAAAAAATGGCGTATGGGTCAAGCATCTTACAACACTGAAAAGTTTTATAAACTAGTCGTACAAATTGAAGCTGGTCTTAATTAACGCCCAATAACACCAATGTCAGATGATCCGTCGGATATGTTTCTTTGACTCCGGCTTTTTTAACAGTCCAACACTTAAAGTTCTACAGACTATCTCGATTTTGGCATATGCAATTTCTGTTACAACGGTTTTGGTCAAGATCTGAGTTACAAGACAGCATAGATACTATGTATTTTTTGTTTTTATTGTTGTCCTTTTATAATATTATGTGTACCGAATGAAATTTGTGATTCCCAAATTTATATTATCTCATAGGTTACTACGCAAAAGAAAAAAACTGGTACCGTTATTTTGTAGAAAAACAATTTAAAAAAACGAATAAACGTCAAATTGGGCATTTGTTTTATTTGTTTCGAAATGGACGCATCATAAGGAGAAAAATGTGATTTAATAATTAGATTGTGCAATGATCATCCCGAGTATACCAATAAAAAAATTGGTAAATTGGCTGGTGTTTCCAATAATACGGTAACAAATGTAAAAAAAAATGTGAAATCAATCTTTCTGTATCACGCAAGCCCGGATCCGGAGAAAAATCAGGTGCTCCAAATAAAATGTTGGATCAGAAAATTGTAAGAGTCATTTCGAAACATCCCTCGATGTCTGTGCGAGATTTGGCCAGAAAAACCAAAACAACCAAATCGATTGTGGAACGAGCTAAAACCAGAAATAATCTACGGACATACAAGAAGTCAAAAATCCCCAAAAGAAGTGTTGAACTATTTAATAGAGGGATCGATCGAGCAAAGAAACACAACAAATGGTTGAACGAAAGAAAAGATTCTTGTTTCGTAATGAACGACGAGACCTACGTCAAAATGGATTTCTCGACACTTCCAGGTCCCCAATATTACATCAAAAAGAAAGGTAAAGAACTGGACGGAGCAATTACTACCATAGCTGTTGAAAAATTTGGCAAAAAAACATATGGTTTGGCAAGCAGTTTGCCAATGCGGCTTAAGATCACATCCATACATAATAAATGGGATTATGAAAAGGTGAATGTTCGCCGTAAAATGAACAAAAAGTTTGAATGAATACGATTATTTAAAAACTGTACAATATGTGCAATAGAACAAGTACAGAAAAATAATGATTATATATTGCCGTTTAGTTTTAATTCTTCATGTACAAATCACAAATTTCATTCGGTACACATAATATATATAGTTTGCAATTTTACCGGGTTTTACCGGTAATACCGGTTTTAGGACGAAATTTTGTAATCGGTATTACCAATATGGATATTGGTTTTCTGTTTTAACTAAACAAATTAAATAAACTCAAAACAAATACAGTCCATTACGTTTCATTTCAAAACATTTACACGAGTTTTACATTGTTGTAGAAACACTTTTTGTAATGTGTTCGTCTGCTCCAATTAGTGAATCTGTTTTTGTAAACTCCAAAAACAGTATTATAGTATTAAAAATAAATTTTAAAACGCTTAAAAAATGTAAAGTAAATTTAAATTCAATTTTCATAAGAAAACACTCAAAAAAAAGGTAACTTTTCAAAATGTTCTATATATATTTACCCTTGTTATGCTCTCATCAATACATAATCAAATTGTACAAAATTAATTTTCTTATCATAACCAAAAATTCATTGTAGAGCGGCGTGCAGTATTGTCGTCACATAAATCTATATATATATAAAATGCTTTAAAACCTACACAAATTAATCATTTTGTGGGTCTTCTTAAAGGTATCTGCTGAATAAAAGAATTATTCTGATTAGGTACAAATGTAATTTAGAATTATGTCCACAAAATATTAAATTTAATCTAGTTAAGAAGGGTGGTTACTTGTGCCACCACTGAATTTATGTATACAATCTAATATTATGTAAATTAATTTAATTTCACACAGCATAATTGGAGTCTATACATACTATACAATCATGTTTATTCACAATACCTTATATGTATTTAAAATTGCGCTAAATGCGACATTCCATTTACATATGTGTACGTGAATACAAATCTTTGAGATATGTATCTTGAATTTAAATCTAAAAAAAAATATTTCTAGGGCTCGTCACCAAACAAACGATTATTATTGGCTGAAATTAAATGAATGCATTTTATCGATAATAGTTTCTTTTGTTTTTATTTTTTATTAATAATATTGTCTTGGGTTATTTACATATGCCATATACATATGTATATACGCAAGTTATTAATTATTTTAATGACGTAAATTGTATAAATGAGCGAACGAACGTTCACAATTATTTTATTGTTATTTATAAGTCAATCGATTAGTATTTTGTAAGAAATTGAATTGAAGTTTGAAAATTGTCGTATTTACATACAAATCCTTGGAAGAAATATATGTAGCAATTAATATTTATGTAATTAACACAATTACTAATAGTCACTTACACAATATCCATAAAAAAACAAATGTTAAGAAATATGCTCAGCTTAAAATACTGAATAAGTACGCAATGATATAAATTCGCACTTGTTGAGTATATTTATGTATGTGCGAAAGAAAGTTAAATACGTCTTTAATATTTTTCTTTACAAGTTGCACGTTTATCTGAAAACATAAAAAAAAAAAATAATTTATGGACACAACATAAAATGGAATTGATTTGTAACTTAAAATTTTATATTAATTCTTGTAATTAAACAATTTTAGTTCGTTGCACATGAAATATATCACGTAAATGTATATTTTTGTTTTCTATAAAAATTACCTTTGTACATTTCTATATTCTAATTGTTTTAGAAATGAATTTTAGAATTTCCAATAGGTGCGACACACTATAAAATATGTACCGATAGAGTTATATGAGTCGATACAATAATTTTGCTTTAGGTTAAAGGTTTTCGAACTTTAATTGGAGTATAAAATATTGTGTTTGATTGTTCTACGTTCTTTGATTACTAAACTAAGTGACGTTATAATGCCGACCCCTAAATAATTTGAATTTCTGGACGAGTTTTATTGAAATTTTTAATTTAATTAAATTTAATTATCTGTATACAATCTGCATTGCCCAAGACGGTTTTACCTTGAATTTCCCAAACTCTTTTTTTTTTATTTACAGTAAAAAAAATCATTGAATATTACGTGAATTTTCAGTTGGGAAAATTGCCGAACCCATTTAAAATTAACCACAATAAACCATAAATTTGCTATTAAAATCTTGTAATGGTTTCCCCATGAGAATATTTACAATTTTACATGACGTATGTAGGGTACATGAACGAGAAAAATCTTGTACTTTGGAACATTTACTTAACTATAATTTTACATACTTCTATTTAGTATTTATACAAACCAAAACATGAAATTTTACACGAATTACTGCATACATGAAATAAATTTTAGGATTTTATGTTTATGTTTATTTGGTTACCTATACAGGTTACATTTTAATTAATACAATTTATTTTATTTTCATAAGCATATTCACTAATACTAATAATAAAAAATATAAAAATATTACAAAAATTATTTGATTTCCAAATAACTTTGTACGGCCTTAAATTTTTTTAATGCAACTTTGTTTCATCTAACCAAGTCTAAATTAGTAACTTAAATTAAGTATTCAAATTTTTTTTTTTTCAGAAAATAACCGACTTTCGATTTATAGTTCATTTTGTTCTTTTTTAACCGAGAGAATTTTACGTTCACATCTAAGAATGCTTTCTGCATTACTTCTAGTGATTGAGACAATTCTATAGGATACTTTATATTAAAAATAAAATAAGCAGCCATTATCAAGAATACTGCAGTTTTAATGCAACTGCACTCACTTTAATATTCCTCAATATAAAAGTAATAATTTTATCAGTTTCAGCCTGATCTGTAATATAAAATATGTTTGTTTTATGAGTCTATGTTTTAAATAAATGAATTAACATATAATTACCAATTATAGCAAAGTACGGCGTAGAAATAAGCACTTCTATCTCGTTTAATGAAGTTCCTAAGTGGAAAATAAATGTAGATTAGTTTTGATGATTAATTAAAAATTTAGTAATATTAATTACCGGATATTTTTCAATAGTACATCTAAGTTTTTTTTTAAAATGAGTTGTAATGATTCGAAGTACTTTAAGATCTTCGTCTTCTTCAGTAAAATTTTGCAGTGGTATATTTCTAATAGTACTGCCGAATTTAAGAACTGTAGGTTTTATCGAGTTCCAATTATTGAAGAAGGAATGCTGATAACAGGTGTGGCCAATGTTCTTTTACTTCTATGATTGTAGGGTTGTCGTTTAAAAATATTCGTTGTTGCGTAAAGGTTTGCTTAAATGCTCTAAAATTTCTGTATACAGTTCTTCATTTGATATATCTCATCCATACATTTCCTTTAGCCATTGTTTTTGGTCACTTGCTTGGTCATCTGATAGTAGTTTTTCAACTCTATTTTGACGTAGGACTACGTCTTTGTTTTCATTATATATGGGGGGTAAACCAAAATTTCAATGTGATGACGCGCGTCACGGAATTGACGTATTTACGAAATTTATTTGATTAAACCAATGTCCCTTGAAAAATATTAATGTAATGTTTTAAAAACTGTAAAAATCAAACCAAGTTATATAAACATTTTGTAGATTGAAAAAAAATTAAAACAACAAATTTTTAAAATGTATTTTAATTTCAATTTTACTAAAAAGTCATGAACTTGATCAAACATGCCGCACGTCATATTGATTTAAAGCTATAAAATAAAAATAAAAAAGTTCAAAATTGTTTTAATTTCATGATTTAAAATATTGCGTACATTTTTTGAATTTATATGCTGTATAACCTATGCAATCCTAGAAAAATGTATAGTCGCCAAGATCAGGCCGAAAAATGTTTAGGTTTTTGAGTTACGGGCCTTCAAAGTTTCCAAATGACCGGAAACTAATTGGATTTAATACGCCATTTGAATCGTCAAAATTTAAAAATAAATTATATCTAGTAAGCTTTTAATAATAGAGGGACATTCCCATTTCTGTGACATTGACATTTCTGTGACGTTTTATTGAATTTGTTGACATTTTAATGATTGAAATATCAACGATATATTGATCGATACATTATTTTGTGAATTGCTTTATTAAAATCATGTTTAAAGGTATTATTTCTGTGTAATAAATTTTATTGGTATAAGGTCGTATATAAACCTTAACAGCAAACTATCATGGGATGTAATTAAGGTGGAGTAAGTTTTGGAGAAAGGCGCCGGGAGATATATAAAATGGAATAATATGTGATGAGGAGGTGGGATTCGATGACAAAAGATTAACGTTAATTCTGATTTTGTATTATTTGTGTTTTATTATTTTGTATTCCCGAATGGTTCACAGTGATGCGAAGCACTGAGTGAAGAATCATATCGGTCAATTCTGACGTTGCTCACATAATATTGTGAAACGGCACAATTTTTCAGAAAATAAATTTTGAACATTGTGGATACTTTCTAGACGAAGTAAAGGCAATGATTCATGTACAAATTTTGCCTGCCAGACATAAATAATAATCGCTCTGATTGGTTAATATTTTTTTGTCTTATGCGATAAAAACGAAATTCATACTTAGGCGATACACGTATAAAATTTTGTCATATGGATATTTGTTGACATTTTAATAAAGCATAACCTAAAAAGTGTTTTTATTTTTGTTCTTTTTGAAATTTGAACCATATTGATTTGAATAAACATAACATACATTTTAGTGGAAGTGAATAATGTCTAATTCGACAATTAATAAAAAGCAAATATGTAATAAATATCAGTCTTTTATATTATTTTGGTCTCACTGCTGTCAAAGTTTTTAAGGTTATGTATTTATCTTATACAAAATTGAGCAATGTTCAATTTTTAATGTTTGTCTTAAGATTAAAAAATATGGCCGACCTTCAACCAATCAGAGCGATTATTATTTATGTCTGGCATACAAAATTTGTACATGAATTATCGCCTTAATTTAAATTCTTAAAGATTTTCAACAGTATGTTAGAGATGTATACCTGAATCTAATTGTTAAATTTCGAAGATGAAAACTCGTGTGGTGTCAGTTCTAAGTAATCTAAGGGAACCTTTTGAACTGTCAAATTCCAAAAATTATAAAAACTATTCTAAGTGTAGTACTCTGTGCGACATTAACGAAATCTTTTTTTTATCGGCAACCAATCCCTTTTTAGATGTTGAACCCAATAATTTAACCTCAAAACCCACTTTTTTCGATATACATATCTCGACTTCTACCAAAGCAACCTTGATTATACAAGCCATAATCTAAAAAACGAAGCTTTTATAAGGGAATTAGAAACGCGGAAAAAACTTAACTTTTCATAGTAAAACACACAAAACATATGGGAAATCACTTTTTCTCCGAAGACAAATTTGTAAATGAAAACGTTGCAAATTCTTAATTATGATTTCTGAAATATTTTGATAAATGTTTGAATTTCAACATATATAAATCTCGTTTAAGTAAATCGTTCTCTTATCTTGTAATAATTGGTTTATTTAAACCAAAATATAAAAAAAAGTTCATAACAACAGCATTCTGGTCAAATTAAAAAGAAAAGCTTACTACAAATCGTGTGCATTAAGCCAATATACATAGATGGCAGTGGGCAGTAAACATTTTGAAAAACCGTACCAAAAATCGCCACTTGGGGAAATTTAAGTTCAAAAATTGTATGAAAAGCAAATAAAATTCTCAAAATATTAAGAACGTGTCATAATTTTGTGATTAAACAATTTTTTTCGTATTTTTCTGTATAAATCTGAGACATCTAACGTACACTAGTAAAACTAAAGATAAATGTAGCAAGTATTATTTTAATTCGTCAGAGCCAACTTTGATGTATTTTTCAAAATGAAAGTTCGAAAAATATATTTTAGTAATAATTTAATTTTAATATTTCTGCAATTAATATTTACTTAATACCAATAAACCCTTCCTGTATATTGTTGCTAAAGATATGTAGAACACTTTTGTATAAAAATTTTGTAACATTTGTGCTTTTTTCATTGAAAACTTGAAGCTAAAAAACACCATTTTTACTATGGATTCCTATGGAAATTAGTGAAAAATTATACCACTAAAAAAGCTTCTAAAAAATACGTCATAATGATTATGGCTCTACACTCTAGAAGGCTCTGCTTCTACTCCACTTTTTTTGATAAAACAAATTGGTGATTATTTTCCATAAAAAGTACAGTAGATTATAAGGGTTGCATCTCTATTTTTAGGGCTTAGTTGCCGGTAAAAAAATGGTTTCGTTATTATCTCACAGAGTACTACAACTTAGAATAGTTTTTATAATTTTATGAATGTGACAGTACAAAAGGTTCCCTTGTGAGATTACTTGTAAGTCTGTGTTTTGGCGGCATGAGAGTAAAAGATTTATATTGTCGTGACCAATTGCAATTATTGGGGAAGAAGTCTTCAATTTTAAGAAAATACCTGCCCAAAATAACAGAAAATGTTTGTAAAATATAAATGGTTGGTTTGGTGATCTTTAACGGAAGCTTTGTGGGAAAAGTATTGTCCGAGAAGCCGGATAGACCTAATTTTTATTTTAAAACTGCATTTCATTGTGGCATAACGAATTAAGAAATATAAAATTTAGTATTATATAAACAATAAATATATAAAATAAATAAAATTAAGTACAATGGGTATAATCAGCGTTTAGGCTGATACAGCCTAATGCATAAAGATGGTAGCATTAGACAATTAACGTTTTTTTAATTTATATTTTCTAAATTTTGGTTACACTTAAACTGTACAAATACATTTTTCGCAATTCTACGTAGTCCTACGTTAATAGGTCGTATCTCGGATACAAGCTCGTCGATTTTTTCTATTCTTTCATTATCTCGTTTCAACAAAATATGGACTTATGCCACTTTCAAAATAAACGGTTCATTTACAGAGGATTACACGTTCAGCACGACTGTTTTATTTTTACCGAAGAATCTAGCTCTTTTATACGTTACGAATTAAGAATATCTTGGCTTAAAAGTTAAACTTTAAATTTTTAACATTAACTTTTTAACGTTAATTTTTAACTTTATCTTTTTTGAAAAGGTAAGGTACGCTAGATAGTTATTGTGATTGTAAGCTTTGTTGCCAACGTAACTGGCTTTGTGCAAATTAATTGTACCTTACTATCGACAAGTGCCAAACTCAGGGGGAATTTATTTTATGCGGAATGTAAAATGATTTGCAGGGCATATCATTTACAATGCTGTGAATGAAATAAATATTCAACAATTTCTATGTCGTCTACTTCCGTTCCATCTACCTTCAGTACTAGTTTTGAGCCTGGAATACCGGCATTGTTTGCTGAAAGTAAAATGCTTAATTATAAAATGTGATTTGCGGTAACAAACATAACAATATACGATCACCGTCCCACATTTTGATGAGCAGGCGTTGCTGAGATGACATGTTGTGGTTGGTATTTGCAAAATATCTTCGAATATAAAATAAATAAATAAGTTCCTTTGTTTTTCTTAAACATTAATTTAGTTCATTTTTTCAATCAGAGAGAACGTACGAATAAATTGGAATAGCTGATTGTAAAGAGACAAACGTTGTTGACCTTAGTTTTATCGGAATAAAGGGAAAAGGAGAGGAAAGGTTTTATTAATCTTAGAAATCGCAAGTGCTTGTCCGGAGAAATATTTGGTGTTATGTGTCAAGCTGTTTGTTTGAAGTATAAATGTATGTGGAATATTAAGTGAACAGTTATCATGTTGAAAGCTCATGAACTTGGTTTTTGAAATTTCAGTACAAAAGCGCTTTCCCGAAAGAGTAGATTGCAGGATTTGATGTCTTCTGCAAATATTTTTAACAAATCATCATCATCATCATCATTATATTAATAGACAAACATAAATTTTGTCCTTTCTTTTACGCCGAAACTATCCAACCGATTTTCATAAAAATCACACCATTCGAAAGGTATTCTTTTGTAGGTGTGCACAATCTGTGTCTTAAATAAATCGGATATCAGATTGCTTAGTTATAACGGTTTAAAAATAACACATTACAATAACAACATTTGTATATTTTCATATAGGAATCAAATCAAATAGGAATCATATTAAATCCGTTTTGATTTTTATATTGTCAGCTCTTTCATTATTTTGATGATATTACATGTAAAAGAAAGAAGCTTATAGAGAAATGCATTAACTTTTGTTTAAATAGAAAGAGTTAAACGTAATTCAATTACAACAACCATATGTGTATTTTTTCATTATTTTTTTGTTTTTTTTGTTCGACAATAGAAAGAGAGAAGCTGTGTTTTTCGGTTGCTAATTAGGCTTTCATTTTCCATATTCTTTTGTGCTTTCAAATTGTTCAGAAGTCAAATAAAAAAACGATTTGTGAATTGTGTATTTAAATTATGCTTTTAGTTTTCAAAGTGCTCGGGATTGGGTGAGTTTATATTCAATTGTTTTTGTTCTGTATGGCGATAAGTTTTTTTAAAATTTAAAAATGTCTCGCCTTGCTACTATTACTGGTAGACTGGAGCGGCGTCGTGACAGAATTCGTAAGAGATTACAAAGAAGTGCATTAAACGACAATGTTACAAATAATAATCCTATAGATAATTTAGATGGTTCTTTTGAATGTGCTTTAAATTCAATTTCGCGTAATGTTAATTCTTATATGTAGTTGTGATTCAATGAGTTTGCGTTGTGCATTTTGTAGTGCCAAACATTTTCAGGCAGAACTTACTTTACGAAACACACAGTCGTTTACCTTATGTTGCCATAAAGGCAAAATTGATTTACCTACTCTTGGTCAGAATACATTATTTAAAAATCTATGCGATGTACTTTTTTCTAATGATAATTCGATCAAACGTGGTTCTAAAAATTACTTTGAAAATATTCGCTCCTATAATTCAGAATTTGCAATGGTTAGTTCTGAAGCTAAATTGTCTAATACTAAATACGAATATGGATCAAATATGGTCGTCAACCGTGCTATGCTCAATTATACTTTTATGATGTTGATACTGCTAATCAGTATAGAATGCGTGAGACAGCAAATGTTGACTGTTATGTTGATTTAATGCGTGCATTGGCTGTAGAATTAGATCGCGAGAATGATTTTGTTCGATCCTTCAGATCAATAGCCAAATATTGTAAACGGCCTGAAAACATTGCTTCTGATCTTTGTATGGTGATAAAAGTTAATCGAGATGCAGATATACGTCGCTTCAATGATATTGTTCATTAAGTCCAGGAAACACCACGCTATTTTCGGTCTAATCTGCCATGTTACAAGTGTTAAATCCTCATAAATTTTGTAAAATTACATAACGAAAACAAAGCTTATATACTATAGTTATTTTCCTCAAAGTGTGACGTTGGTTGATTGGCACGGAGTATAGAAGTTAAAATGCTTAATATTTAAAAGCTTTTTGTAAACGGTCTAAATTAAAATTAAGATAATCATATGAAAACCAGTTAATATTCACGAAATAATGGATAGCCAAATATACGTCGAATACAATCACACCTTCATACAAATCATGAATGCTACAGGGTGGAAGACCATCATTGCTGACATGGAAATATTTTAAATCATTGAAACATGAAAGACTACTTAATTAGCTTTTTGTGAGGAAATTTTTTCTAAATTCTTGTAGCGTTAAATGGCAAAATCTGCAAAAATATTCAGATGTGCTGAAATTTTTAAAAACCTTCAGATTTGATGGGCTCTTAAGTTATCTGCACAAATTGCAATAAGCGAACCTTTAATATTTCGTATATCTCTTGATTAAATACGATACCAGTTGTTTCTAGTTTCTTAAGAGCTGCTAATAATTGTTGACAAATTTTGTTTAACCTGAATGTTTTCATATGCGATTCCGTGCAAAGACATGCCAGCATTATATTGTTTATTTTATACCGGTTTTGAACATATAAATTTCCAATCATAAAATAAATCGCTATAACTTTTTGCTTAGATTTAGCAAAACCTAAAGGATTACAAACTTCGAATGCATCACTTTCGGTGATACAAAAACTTACTATTTTTGAATAAAACCCCGTCAGTAAAATCACAAATTTAGAGTAATTGGTTTTCTGTTTGATGTTGAACTGTGATAAAATCTCGGGGTCCTGAAATAATTGTGTAAGTGTTTCAATTATTAGTGTGTAATAATAGAAACAAGGTTTATGGTAGTTATTTACACCCAAGCTAATTTTAATAGGTTTAATAGACGATGCAGAGGTACATAAGTTATTGATTACGTTTATAAGTTGATAAGGAATTTTGATAAATTAAATTAAGTTGGGGAATGATTGCCGCTAAAACTTGATGTTTTAATTCTTTTTGGGAATCATTCTGGTTAGAAAAATTTTCAATGGATTCACGAACAGTTGTTCCAAGTAAATCTGAACAAACGGAGAAATTTTCCGCGATTAGGGATATTATTCTTTAGGGTGTATTATGTTCACACTTCAAACTAGTTAATAAATTATCATTTACTGTTTTAATATCAGTTCGTTGAATTAACTTTTTCTCACTTTCAACCAATTCCTTCCAGTTATTTTTATCAGGATAATTAATATACGTTCTATACACTTTAGTTATTTGACAAGAACTTTAACTCCAGATGAGGGTTAAGTTTTTTGTTTCGCAAGAATCTTATTTTATGTGGATAGTTGACGTGGTTTCTGAAATTTTTTCACTTTTACATGATTTGATGCAACCGCTAATCTACTCACAAATATTTTAGTAAATGTTGTAATAATTCCCCTTGACTTGATTTTTAGCATCGCTAAACTATACGTAGACTCATTTTATTTCTGAGTTATTTTTATACGGCACGTTTAGAAATGTGTACCAAATACACGTAGACTTTACATGTACTGGATGCGCCCAACATCACGTTATCGATTAAAAAATATATGAACTAATTTTCTAATTTTTTTTATTAACTTGACACGACTGAACCAGTCCTTCAAAAACTTTATACAAATTAACATAACTACGATGAAACTCTTCTAGAAACTTCTTGTAATTTTAAATTCCAGTTTAATAATACAGGAATATTATATTTTACATAAAAATGCATGTAAAACTACTATTGCTTTGCGTTATTGCAGTAAAACTTGAAATTTTCATTACAAAGGTGGTAACATTTCTATTGAAAATTCAATTTTTTTTACTGTGTTCTTAATCAAAAAATAAAACAGAAGAAGATTCTTTCTCATGAATCCCAAGGAAGATGTGAAAAGTTTGCGGTCTACATGAAAATAGATTGAAATTAGCACGTGGATAACGATAAAAATGTACAAAATACAGTAATATTTGGCTACTCTGTTGGGAAAATGAACTCAGCTATAATAATGTGCTACGCTGCTAACAATAACCATTTTCAGTTGCATCAAAAAATTGATTAAACATTTTTTTTAATATGAAGAGCGAAATTATTAAGAATTACAAGTTCTGGTTCGATCTGAATGAGAAACACGAAAAATTTAACTATTTTCCAGTCAATCTCATCAGGCTGTAGCGACTGAATTGTTAGTTTACATTGATTACTTTCTATATAGTACATAATATGGAAAGCAACCATGTAGTTAAGAATTACCGAATTGTACGTAATACATATTGTACTAAATTCTTAATAATTTCAATTTTATTTTATTTGACGCATAAATACGATTATTAAGTTTGAAATTAAAGTTTTTCTGGTAAATAGCCAGATAATTATTTTTCGTGATCGGAACTGAACTTGTAATTCTTAATAATTTCGCTCTTCGTAAAAAATAATTATCAGATTATTTACCAGAAGAACTTTAATTTCAAACCTTTTTTAATATGTTTACGTTCTTGAGAACTTATTATTAACTTAACATTATAACGAGGGTGTACAATTCGGGAATTTCGGTATTCCGGAATAATGGCTCATATTTTAATTTCAATTATTTCGGAATTAAATTCTCATCTCCAATTAAGGAATTTATATTTATGATTGATATGATTGATTTTGAATGTACGACCAGGTAATTCTATGTATTGTTGACGCCAGGCCCACCGTACACCGTACAACCCTGGGTCTACATTTTTTCTAAAAACTGCTTTCCATCCTGGGCATCCTAAAGTCAATATTATTTAGTTATCAATTACCCCTGATATATTTCCCACCACCTTACTTCTTCCGGCCGTTTTTAATTGATTGCTTAATTTTTAAATAACCAATCATACTCTCAACCAATTAAGTTTAAATTTTAGTTTAATTTAATTTCTATAAGCCTGTTACGAATTAATTTTTAAGTGCTACAAACAACCTTAATGTTAATATTATAGTGTATGTTTCCCTTGGCTGCTTCAGCTTCCAGAACACACCTTTGTTGTTACAATATGATTAAGTGCTGTCTAAATCTAATTATTAACTAACTATATGAGTTTAATTTTGTAGTAACAACTGCATTCTGAAATAACATTTATTAGTTTACTGGATACGATTTCTGGTTACTTCTGAAAATCGTAATTATTATTGATTTAAATTCCACTTAAGAGTTATAAAACAGAAGCTCAGAGCCGACCTAACATAATAAATATAATTGGTTTCAACCACTCATTCAAATGATTTCCGCCATACTGGTCGTTGTCGCAACTTGAAGCTACAGTTTCGCCCAAATTACTATTATAACTAAAGCATTTCCGCGAGCCTGCCACTAAGATTATAGAAGTTTGAATGGACGCTTTCCTGTAATGAATTACAATTAATGCCACCAGTGGCCATAAACCAAATGATAAGACGTTAATTAGTATCTGAAGTATGAAGTCTGAACTGAAGTGCATGTAAATCAACAGAAGGCAAAAATCAAAGCAACCCAATTTCTAAACTACCTAAATCCGTTGGGTGCTTCATGTTTCCGGAAATCCGAAAAAATAATAATATCCCTCTAAAAATAAATTAAGTTAGGCATCTAAATTGTCACGATAGCAAATTAATCACTAAATTTGACAAGGCTTAAAATAATGACCTGCGCAGAATATACATTTGTATCATAGGTATTCCAGTATAACAACAAAACGACGCATCTTCAATCTTGTACGAGATATATACGTTAGTATTTAATTATACATATGCATAACAATACATAATATGATAAAGATAAAGGTTAGCTCAAGAAATCACAATTCCAAAAACCACAAATTTGCTAGATGTTTGAAGATTCTGGAACGTTCCACGGGACCTCCTAAAAAACGAAATCGAAATCGTGATTAATTAGTTATTTCTAAACCTTACTTACTTAAATAAAATCGAATTTATTTAATTTGAAATTAAAACCAGAAACTAAGAATTAAATTTGTAAATCGATAGACAGATTTTTTTTTTTTAATAAACCCCACCAGAGACCATCTCCTAAAAACCACTCACCACTCCCGCCTACCTCCCCACCTCATCCTAAGTAACCGCATTCAACTATTTGCTTCAACTTTAAAATTTATAATTTAAATTTAAATATTTAAAAAAATTTTCTTTTTTTTTAAATCTGAAACCATCTTAACACATTTAATTAAGATCCCACTCCAACCTCCCAGTAAGCCCGCGGGGACGCAGCAATATTCTGGAACCCTATTTACAAATACATATTAATATTTATGATCATTACTATCTCTGATAATTGAGATCAAATTTAATAAGTTATTTTTAAGTCATAAACCGAGCAAAAAGTTATTTAAATTTAGACTCTGAAACCAAACAAAGTATAAATTAATACCTCAGTAAACCAAGTTCCACAATTCCACATTCGCCTACGGTTGATTCAGATGTGCCGTTTAATCATAATCCAATTAAGTAATTCACCCAAAGTTACCTCTAAATTTCCATTAATCGCTACTACCTACTATGACCATCTGGTTGATTTCAATCATATTCTCATAATTCTTGTCCCGTAAAATCACGTCACAAACCCGGTAGCGTTCCATAATTGGAGTATCACTTTTTTTGCGGTCTCTGTATTCGCCTATTTGATCTTTTATTTAAAAATGATATAATCTCAAGCCAGCACTAAATTATATATTTTATAATTCCTAGGTTTAACTGGTTCGGACACATTTTAATTTGCTGGTTTACACCACTTTACATGTACACCAATATTTTATGATCACCCGAAATATAATCTTCACAGAATTACATATTTATTGTATATTTACATAATTTATTTTTATTTATAACTACTATTTTATGTTAAAATTCTACACAGTTGAGTTTTTTAATACAAGCTAATTATTTATGTTATATGTAATGTGAAATGTACACAATCACTAAAACTGAAAAACATAAAATGTCCAAAAATTCACTCCAAATTCAACCTTTTACAAAACATATTCATCCTTTTCCAAATCGAATTCACCTTTTTCCAAAAAATAGTCAACCTTTTCCAAATCAAATTCGCCTTAATCTAAATAAACTTCACCTTTATCCAAAGCATATTCATCCTTTTCCAAATCAAATTCAAACTGCCAACTTCAAATTCATCATTTATGGAAATATCACATTGAAATTAAATTATTTATATAAATTATATTGAAATTAAAAACATCGGATTGAAGTCCTTTGACAATTTTTGAGATTCTTCGTGACCAATATTTTTGAGATTATTTCGAAATTATTGAAAATTTTCAAATTATTCCAAATTTTGATATTGGCCTGCAACGTAAAACTTGTTTTTCTCGATTCAATGATGAACGAGGAAAACCTTAATTATTTGTACCGGTAGGCGATGAAGAAACTAAACTTGTTTGGCATCCTGTTTTTCCTTAACCCACGACTGAATGGGAAAGTCCATCGCAGTTTCTCGTGACATCTGTAGCTGTTGGTTTCTAAATGTTTCCTTTTAGAGCCAATGGACCTACCAAGGAACCAATATAAGTACATGTTACTAAAATCGAAAATTTTAAATAATACTCTATATTTTTGTATTTCTAAATTATTAAAATGTCCATATTCCTAAACCATGCAATTTCCATATTTCCTAATTTTTTAAATTTATAAAAATTCTGAATTATGTATGTGTTGTATTTAGTATTAAATGTCTAAATTAACTAATTCCTAATACAAATTCTAAGTATCAAAAATGTTGTAAAAATTCTCTAAATATCAAGATTCTTCAACTTGACGAATTTCTAAGTTTATACTAACTTTAAAGAATTAGATCTTTAAACTCCCAAATTCGCAATAATTTTATTAAATTCTAATATCCCCACAATACAAAACTTCTAAATTTTCTAATTTCTTTTCTTTACAAACTACGTTACAAAATTCGTTAATTTCTAAAATTAATAATTCCAAATTCCAAATAACTGATGAATTTGAATTTAACGATTTTATAAAATTTATAAAATCCTAAATTAGTTTTTTCACTATTAAAATTTCCAAACTCTGGAATTGTTAAATTTGGTAAAATTCTTATTTAAGCTTCTAAGAGTTTTTGCTTTCTAAATTCCTGACACTTAAGGTGAATTTTAGAGTGAAGTTCAGGGGTAGTTTAAGAGAGAGTTTTCCAGTGAATTTTAGGGTGATTTCTAGGGTAGGTTGAATTATAGGGATTGGAGCGAATTTTAAAGTAAAATTTTATGGTTAATTTTGGAATGACTTGTAGGTTGAATTTAAGAGTGAATTTTAGAATGAATTTGTCATAATTGTAGGAAGAGTCTTAAAGTAAATTTGGGGTAAATTTTTGATGAATTTGATGGAGAATTTGAATATATTTTCGGGTGAATTTTAGGATGAATTTTAAGGTTGGGTTGTACGGTGAAGTTTAAGGTGCGTTTCAAAGTGACTTTTTAGTTAAGAAGACATTCTTCTATGGTACATTTGAGAATGAATTTTAAATTGAATTCAGATCAATTTGGGATGAATTCTACGGTGAATTTTACAATGACATCTAAGGTGAAATTTATAATAATTATAGGGCGAATTTTAAGGTGAATTTTATGACTCTATTATAGGTTTATTTATTTTATTATATCAACTTGTTGATCTAGAATTTAAATACAGCAAATTTATTAAATTAAATAAATTCTGTTGGTTTACGATTGAATTTGATTAAGAAAAGGATGAATTTGTTTTGGATAAAGGTGAATTTGATTTGGATAAAGTTGAATTTGATTTGGAAAATGATGATTATTTTTTGAATAATGATGAATTTGATTTGGATAAAGGCGAATTTGGTTTAGAAAAGGATGATTGTGTTAGTAAAAGGTTGAATTTGGAGTGCAAAACCTATACCTAAACTTGTACTAGAGTACCATCGTAAAGAACTTGCAAATGGCTACAACTTTTTTTATACCTAAGTTGACATTTTGCACTACAATCGCCACGCCTGTCAAAGTAAGCAAGTTGTATTTAAACAAAGTTAAATCAATAAAACACCCTATGGGCACCAATATTCTGCTTCAGATTGACCAGTAGAAATCGACACTGCAGCACCCCTCCACCAGGACAAGCCAAACACCTCAAATCCATCCCTACACCATTCAATCTATTACACATCAGATATCACATATCACGGGTACGATTATGCCAGCACTACGACGAGTTTCGAGTTATCAGAATTTGCGATAATACGACTGCAAGACATTAAAATGGCGTTCGATATAGTTGATCATCAAATTTTACTAGTGAAAATGTTGCAAGCTGGGTTTAGGGGTGTTGTGTGGGATTATTTTAAATCATATTTGGAAAATCGATGTCAACGTGTTAAAATTGACGACCAGTACAGCGACCCTTTATACCTATGTTCAGGTGTCCCTCAAGGTTCTGTGTTGGGTCCCATCTTATTTCTTATATCAATTCTCTGTTATGTCTCAAATTCATTGGCCAATTAACAGCTTTTGTTGATGATACTGCTATTACCTATACAAATTTAACAATTGATAATTTGATGGTTGACATGCAGTCTGATTTATGCGTTTTAAAAGCTTGGTTTAATATGCATTCTCTTGCGCTTAGTGAGAAAAGTGTTATATGATATTTGCTGTTTATTTAGATCAATCTACCGCCAAAATGAATTATGATATCTTAAAATGTCATTCTGAAGATTGTGATAAAACAATCTGTAAAAATAATTGTATCGGATTCATAGAGTTCCGAAATATCGTTATTTGGGAGTATGGATTGACCATCAGCTTAACTATACAAAACAATTTTATGAAATGCTATCAAAAATTTTACTTGGTATATGCAAACTGTACTTACTTCGTAGCATTGTACCTCGAAGTATTTTAAAGCGCTTATATTTCCCATTAGTTAATATCCATTTAGAATATGGTACATCTGTGTGGGGCAGTATACATAAATAATTTAGACATCATGATTAAGATGCAAAAATTCGCGATCAGAATCATTAATTTCAAAGGTAAATTCGTCAGCACGTTAAATTTGTTTATTAATTGCAACATTCTTTCAATAAGAAAATCATATGTTTATAAAACTATGAAAATATTTTATAAAAGGACAGGTTATTTAATATATGTATTAAAGTTTGTAACTATTTATCTCGAGTAAAATGTTGCTTTGTTCCATTTACGAGAAAAGAATGTTGCAAAAGATTTTACTTTTTTAAGGCACCATTTATATACAATCAGTAACCAACAGCAGTTAAAACTTCTGAATCCCTTAAAATATTTGCTACTAAGAAATTGGCTATTTACCATTGACTACATTGAAAGTTGGTTTTAATGTTGTGTTGATTTTAATTAGATTTTGTTTATGAATTTCCTACCTAAATTGTTCTCAATAAGATTCCTTTGGCTTTTTATAGACACAATATATTAATAATAATGGCATTCACAACATTTTCGACTTATTAATCAGAAAAATGAAGAGGCCAGTCATTTATAATATATCTACCAAAAAAGTAGAAATATCAATTCTCCCCCGTACTTTAACCCGAGAGTCAATACAAAATGTATTGACTCTAAAATGAATACCTTTCCTTGAGTTTTCTGTGTGGTAGTTTGGTTTCGTACTGATAATCTCAAAATCAAAAGTTCGATCTACTCATCAGGTAGCTACGACCAAACTACAAAAATACAATTCCAACTTCATACATTAAGTATGAGGCAAGAACGTAGTGATTTAGCGAATTATAAATTCATTAAATCAAAAAAACACAAGAAAAACGTTTCATTTCTGTGTGTTTCATGCCCACACCCACACGAATAATAGAAAGATAAGTTTGTTGTCTGTATTAAATCAATAAGATTCTTTCGGCTTTTTATAGACACAATATATTAATAATAATGGCATTCACAACAAGATCAGAGATTATCAGTACGAAACCAAACTGCCACACAGGAAACTCAAGGAAAGGTTTTCATGAGTCAATACATTTTGTATTGACTCTCGGGTTAAAGTACGGGGGAGAATTGATATTTCTACTTTTTGGTAGATATATTACAAATGACTGGTCTCTTCATTTTCCTGATTAACAAGTCGAAAATGTTGTGAATGCCATTATTATTAATATATTGTGTCTATAAAAAGCCGAAAGAATCTTATTGATTTAATACAGACAACAAACTTTTCTTTTTAAATTTTTCTGAATATATATTGCACATGTATTGTTAATAGTTACAACGGATGAATCGGAACATTTAATATAAACTCCTTGAGTTTCTAACTGTTCCTACTTTTTAATAATTTTGTATAAGCACTACATGAAGGTTTGTGATATTGTACCGTTAAATTACAAGTTGTATTGTTTAAAAATTGTTAAAAATTGATTTAAATAATAATAATGATAATAATAATTACCGGCAAAGACGATTATGAACTTAGGCTGCTAAAAAAAATCTCTGGTATTATTTTACTCCGCCCTATATACATATGTATATGCCTACTATAATTCCAAAACTTTTATAGAAAATAATTAACCAAATGTCCGTCTATGGTGCGAGCTTTATTTTAAAATAATTCTCTTACGTCAAAGAAGAACTCAAAAACCAAAATAATCAATTAATTAAAATCGCTTAACCATAAAATAATATTTTGTATGCGTGTGTCATGTCCTGTTCGAATTTCGTGGTTTGTTGGTTTTGTCAATATTTTATTAAAAGAACAAAAATACAAATTTGTTGATATTTGTCGTACATTGCACACAACTATAATATTGACAAACTTGCTAAATTTTTGTCACATTGTAATTTTTCAGACATTTTCGGCAAACTAAAATTATTTTTAGGTATAAATGTAACATTGATTTTAATTTACTAAAAATATATTTCTTTTATGTTTCATTTCAGGTGAGTTATTACCAAAAGTACACAAATCAAGTAAGAATATTATGTAAAACTCACAACCGAACATCAATTATTGCAAAACAAATATATTTTAAAAACCAATGATGTGACAATCCACAACATTTATTTGTACTATAAGAACTATTTAATTAACATTAACAACATAAAAAGAAAGGTTAACATTTCTTCGGGTGTTAATAATAGGATGGCATAATAAAAATTTCTGTATGTACATTGTACACAGATAGCAGACCAAAAAATTGCTCTCTGCCTGGGTATACTACCTATACTATCAAATACAGCGTGTATAAATAAATTTTCCAATCTATCAAGAACAAAAAGTCCATAGGGTATTATTAAATATGCAAGACTTTAAAATTATTAATGAATTTTTACCAAAACTTTCTTACAAGAGCATATCTGTCTATAAATTTTCAATTAAAATTATTTGTTTAATGTTAATCGAAATTTTGGGGGTTAATAAATTAAAGTTAAACTTATTTCAATTTGATACGAAAAACTCCCAAATGTATGTATGTATTCCATTCTTTGTAAAAAATATGTACTAGACACAATTTGTTTGTTTTAATCTTAATTTGGGATATCTTTAAATCCGGAAATTAAAAAAATCATTGTTTCCATTTTTCTATCATCTTCGTATTTGAAAGAAACATTTCGTCGTTGATCCATATCGAAATATTTTTAAACCTACACCATTTTTATATGTAAATCGTTTAGCCTCCTCTGTAGGCACGATAATTTTAAATGATTAAATAATTAAACAAAAAAAAAACAAAACAAAAAATGCCGAATTCATGTTAATCCCCGACAATCCCTAAATTTCGTATTATAAAATGTTATATTCCTAGAATTCGAAGCTTAAAGTGACGTACAATTAGGTTTAATTGAGTTTCAAATGATATGGCAATAATTACGTCAAATGAAAACTGTAAATTAAATGTTAGTTTGTTAGTTTAATGAAACATGGCCTTTTGGTTATCATACGCACAAATAAACGTATTTCGTTGATGATTCATTCAAATTTATTAATTGGTTTGCTTGACCTGAAACTTTTTTTTTTTTTTTTTTTTCAAATTGACGTCATGAATCAACATTTTCAATTTGCCTCTTTAAAATTTTTATTTGTTTAATTTAAAAAATTTCGAACTCTAAATAGGTTTTTGGAGGATGATGAGGCTTACTATTCAGAATAACCACCTGCATAACAACAAAACGAATAAAATGCACAAATTCAATGTGCAGAAAATAACATTGAAATATTTTTTGCTGTATCATATCCAGTCATATAAAGCACCAAATTATGATTCATTCGCTTTTTTGTCCGACGTGCTTGACAGAGCATTTACCACGCGCCGCAGCAATATAACTATTATATTTTATATTGTGTATTATAATGTAAACACAAGGAGGAACGCCGGTTATTTTTATTTAAATCAAAAATCCCGTGAACATAATACATTTTACATCAACTCCTACATTCAAATTTCACTTTTTTAAGATAAAGCTAATTAGCGCAAAAATAAAATACTCAGTACTATAATACGACGTCACACATTTAATATTTTCAATCTATTGGCATGCAAAAGGAACGGCAAAAAAAATGTTTTTTTTTATGTTTCGCTTTAAAATAACTTCATTCGCTATTCGCGACATTTTCATTACACATCATTCCAAAGAATCTTAAATATTTTATTTATTTATTTATTTATTATTTAAAAAAAAAAATTTGAAATAAATATTAAAATCAAAACGGCAGCTAATGTACACACACATAAACAAACTATGATTATTTGTGTAATCGGTTAGAAGAGAGTGCGGCTTAATTGATTTCCCCGTGCGCGCACTCAATCATCATTCATCGCTGTCTCTAATCGCTATGCATAAAAATGATAAATTCGGCAGATCACTAAATTATCTCAGTTAATTTTTAACTTTGAAGAACGATCTCTTATTTTTTTTCTCCTCCCTATAATTGAATATCTTTAAGTATTTTTCTTTTATTTGTTGTCATTAAATTGGTTTTGTTGTTGTTATATAAGTTCATTTTGCTTTAAGTCTCTTGTCGATATTTGTATTTCTTATTTTGGGTTTCTTTTTGTTTTATATTGTATATGTTTGTTTTAAATTATTTTCTTATTAAAGAGAGATACAAAAAATCTGTAAGTGTTTGTTTATAATTTTTTTTTTTCTCTTAAAAACAACTTTTTAAATTTTGTAACCCTTAGTTTGAACGGTCGTGTGATATTAAGAAATGTCAATGCGAGGCGATTCATTTTGTATTGTTTATGTGTTAGCTGTATTTGATGGCAGCAATCAAAATCTTCAAGTACTCTACAGCAGTACTTCTCTAACTGTGGGTCGCGGCCCCCTAGGGAGCCATGGTGCTATTGCTAGGGAGCCCTAAAATCTCGCCTTAATATCTCGTAATAAACCGCACAATTTCCTAGTACACAAATTTCTGAATCTGCCTATTATCAATGACCCCTACGGTTTTCTTGGTTAATGGTTTTTGTAAGATATCTGATGTGTATATGAATTCCACAATCACGAGAATTTTGGTCGGTAAGTTCTTATTCTACAATGAACATGAACAGGAATTTCAGATCGCAAACCTTGATCTGCGGGACAAAAAAATTATGGTTAAAATTGAGGTCTTTTATGAAGTAACAACATTTTTAAATCAGAGGTCGATATCCGAAGTAATTTCTTCGAAATTTAGGAGGTAAATTTAAAATAAAAACCATAGGAACTTATACCACTGACAGGCTAGAGATTAGCTAAGCGCGATTAAAATACTATAAATATAACTAGTAAATTAGCTGGATTCGTTTTTTAATTCAATATTTCTAAGATTTATACATTAAACATACTAGTTTTTCTTTTTATAAACATAACCTTAAAATTTATTCAGCACAAATTGTTTAAGATGTTATTGATTTTATAACTTCTATAATAAACTCACACCGCTTACACTTTCAGCAATGTTGAAACCCAATACAACGAGATAAACTTCAAAATTTTCATAGATTAGTGCACTAATCTCGATTAGTCACTAATCCTCAAATAAAACGAGATTAGCTAATCTTCAACTTGGCACACTATACAGCTAATCTCGAAAAAACCACTAAACTCGCTTAGGTAATCCCTAGTCTGTCAAAGGTATTAGGTCGATAGGTAATATTAATAAATTACTCGTACTTTTATTTAATTTGAAATTTCAATTGGCAGCTTGTCAAATTTGGCTTCAACAATTTCAATTTGGTTAAATTGTATATCAGGTTAGTGTTGAGAACTCCAAATCTAAAATTCTAGGATTCTAATGTCGAGTTTTTTCTAGTGAATCCAATATCAATTTTCGGTAAAACGATTGATTACAGAAATGTTGATAAATTTTTCGAATACTTACCGAAAATTTATGTAACTCTTTGTCTTCAGACAAAATACCTTATAAATTTGTTGAAACCTTTACCTTGGTTTTACACATACAAATCTCATATTCATTATTGGTGTCATTCTCATTCTTAGACTGTTGACTTTTAAATATTTTGATTGATTTGCAAATCTACCCAAACCTACCAAATTTAAAGAAAATTCAATTAATCCGAACAGTTTATCATAAAAGTTGGCAATTAAGGAAAAAGCAGGCACTATGCTTGTCAACTTCCGTGGAATCGAGAGTGTTGAAAAATTCTGACAATTTTTTGGTAAATTACGGATATTACAATTAAAAATGACTGAAAACCGGTAATTCAAAAGTTCGCTAAATAATTCTTTGGGACCAAAAAAAATATTCTAAAACTGAACTACTATCATCTACTGAGAAGAAACTCGTCATAAATAAAATTTCAAATTTTGGATATAAAATTGCTAACTCTGAATTTTGTACAGAAAAGCTCAATTTTTTTTTTAATGTTTCAAGCATTTCCAGAATTTTCATATTTCGATAATTCAGAAGAATTAAATCCAAATTTGGTCTTAAATACCTAAGTAAAAACCATTTGATGCTAAAAAATTTAAAACGAAGCAAATTCGGGTCAAGGTATTCAGAATAGTCAGCTCAAAAATGTTTAGCTTTAACCTTAGTTAGTCATTTCGTTATCTGTTCTCTGCTCCACTCATATATCTAGTTAAAATATTTAGTACCGGAGTTTTTACAGAAGTATCCAATTTTTAATAGATCATTATGCCAAATCTTTTCAATTTTTTCAAAATGTTTAATAATTTTTTGGAATTCTACAAGTATTGCGTAAAAGAATTTTTTAATCCTACAAATCGGATGAAGCTGAAGGAATATTTTGGGTAGAACATTATTTTAAATTGCGGAATACGGATATGAATTACAATTGATAACCTGAGATCTTTGAACAAGAATGCCCAAATTGGTTAGCTTATTATTATTCAATACAATTTTTTGGGGCCCTGGATTTTATTTTTTCGATTTCGGGGGCCGCAGTATGAAAAAGTTTGAAAAGCACTGCATAAACAATTCAAGAAATAAATATGTCTGCGAACCCAGAAAATAAACCGAAAATCTGCAGTATCCAACCAATTTCTGTTTTAGGGGCCATCGTCATTTTTCGTAGTTAGTTTCTCTGTGGCCAACAATTATTTAATCATGTACCATTAGACTTAACTATTGTAAAACACACACATATTTATCGTTTGCCGAAATGGAATTTTTGATCACCGGTAAAACCGACTTAAAAAGGAATCTCTCAGGGTAAGGTCGGGCAGATGCAAGGAGCTTTCGAGACAATAGCAATAGTCCTACTCGGTTAATATTTTTATCTCTTCCTAGGAAAAATCTGACTATCTGGCAGCAAATTGGCCGAATTAAATTTAGACCTCGATTTGTTGCTAAAGTTCTGGCAGATATTAATGTCAGTAAAGTAGTCGGTCCTGATGGTACCCTCGAGTAACTCTCTAAACTTGATGTCAGTCAAGGCATTTCCCCACCCATCTGGAACCATTTAGTCAAAAAGGGAAACAAATTATTCCCATTCAATTACCGCCCTATGGCCATAGTTTCTGACTATCTGTGCTAGAGCCAATTGTTAATTTAAATAATAAAATACTTGGAAGAGTACCAGCTTATATTTCACCGTCAGTATGAATTTCGTCTTGGACGATCTACGGGTGATTTGATAAATTGCATTCACAGGTGATTTCACTTGATATCTCCAAAGCATTCTATCTGTTTGGCACATGGGTGTTTGTAGTTGGTACCCACAGTTTACTAGTTCTGCGTGGTGAATGATGCGACATTTCCTACTCATTTATTGACAGGTGGTTTCATTAAAAGGTCCGCCTGCCGCCAATGTTTTCTGAATTTTTATTAAGGGTCTTATTTTCAAGCCTCAATTTAATTTACTCGCTTGCTGTTGACAGTTTTTATTAATTAAAATGATCAATTTTTTCATACCGCAATCCATATTTAAATAGCGCAACTTGTATTTGCAATTTTATTTTAACATTTTCGTATAATTTCTTCGCTTATACCGGTGTGCGGGAAGCCGAAAAAAGTTGGTCTAAAATGCCGAAAAAAACTAGCGTCATATATAAATATAGCATGCTCTACAGTGTTATAATCCATTAAACATCCATAAAACGCGATTTTTTTAATTTTAATTGAAAATATCATTTCAGCGGCCAATTTAAAAAGGAAGAAATTAAAGATGATACAACTTTTATATTTTTTACGATAACTAGTTTTTGTTTTACAGCCAAAAATACACTAACATACAATGCCGAAAATCAAAATACTCCACCTACTTTGCTTGAAACAATATTAACTCAAGGTCACTGTGAACGGAAAGGTGAAAAAATTTGCCAAACATTTTTTGAGATGGTAACGTGGGGGAGAACTGCCTTCAAACATATCGAATAAACCCGAAATATCGAATAATCTCGAAAATATGTGATCGCACCTCAACTTAATGGTACTCAAACACGTCAGAACTTGATGTCTGTTACGTCGTTTCATTTAAGCTTTTATCTATAAGCTAAATGTTTACTATCAAAATAAGATTGCAAAACATTTTTCTCAGTCATTTACCTTCACCAGGGAAGACAAAACTTTGGAAGTTAAATTTTTTTTGAGTACACAGTGGTTTGCTGGTTGTGTAAAGTACCTTTAAATCAAATTCCTCAATAGATTTATCTGACTAAAACCTTAAATTCAAACCTATTGAATACACAACTTTTCCGGTAATGATAGAGATTACATAAAATATTTTGAAATCAATATCCTCAAAGCTATTACCCCTGATTAAAACTACTTTAGAGACCTCCTAAAAATTGTTAATACAATAAAATTCTGCAGTCACTTGACCTTACTGATCAAGAAAGATGAAACCGCCTTTTAAAAATGTACTGTGAAAATAAAACCTTGTCAAATCAATAAAACCTTGTCTTGATTTTGTCTTGCATTAATATTATTATGTTCGGTAAGGTGCAATCTAAAGTTTTAGGCAGACAAAATATTTGAGAAATTAATTTCGAAATGTTTTACACTTTATTGTCTGGTAAGATTAAATGACTGCAAAAATATTCTTTGAATGATATTTTTTTATTCAAGATATCTTAGTCTAAAGTTTAAGTCAATTAAATGTTTTGAGAATATTGATTTCAAAATATTTTACAAAACCAAAAACTCACTATATTCGACTGCAAAACAGTCATTTTTTATTATTCAGGAGTTTATACATTACGAGACACTGGGACATGAATTCGGGTTGTACTAATACTTTATTAACGGCTGGCTGCCCACCCTAGTTATATTTACAAAAGCTCTGAATTACTAATAAAATTCATTTTAAGGTTAATAAATTTTACCAAAACTCAACATATTATTTTGTTAAACGAGAAACTGTAAACATAAATTGAAATTAGAAAAGGAACCGACTAGCTACAAAAGAGGGCTTGGGGAATAGATATTTACGTCACAAAGGCGGTAAATGAGTTGTTACAGTACGAGTTCGATGTTTATGAATTTTGAACGAGTTCTGTAACGATCATTTAACGTACGTGTAATGTACACCGTTTTATTTCATACCACATGGGACATTAATTCGATATTTTCATTTAAAATTAAATTTTAAATTAAAAACATGAGTTTGAAATTTAAAGCAAATCAATACAAATGATTTTCAAATTATCAAGTTACCCTATAGTTATTTTTTTTTTTTTGGTTTTATATTTTTCTGTACTGTAATAGCTCGTTTCCGGACACTTTTTTCTGTACCGTAATGAGTCGTTTTCCGAACTGAAATCAATCACGTAAACATTGATTTTCGGTATAGTATGAAATAAAAGGATTGTCAATTAACTTATCCAGGGTTAAATTCTTAATTAGAGTTTATCTTTCGATTTCAGTGTTCATTCAAATTAAATTTGCTTACACCAACATTAATTTAATCAGCCATTTTGACTGGTTAAATATTTAACTAAAATTACCAAACCAAAAGGACAAATTAACCAAACAAAGATAAAATATTGAAAAAGACTTACTAATTTAATCCAGCCAAACTCAAGTTAAAATTTATCTTGGATTAGCTAAACATAGTTTAACCGTGTCAATTGAAATATCGGCCCATTATATTTTAAATCCGTCATTTTCGTTTAATTGTCAAACGAAGTTAATTTTTTTTGGTCTATTACCTATTCTTATTTGGGATATTTTAGTTTCTTAATTACCATTACACAATTGGAACACACATAATATCAACCATAATTTGAGTTCAGTTTCGAAATGACTAAATTTTCCCATTTCATTGTGTCATAGTGCGATCAGCGCTAAAACATATGCTCTGAGCACTAATTTTGCCTACTTTGATTCCTACAAAAACTAATTTTTATTTGATGTACTTCGTGCTTTTTAACAGTTAAAATTGAAAATATACAAAGAGAACGGTGTGCCAAACTAACTGTTAGTTCGCTCCTTTTTGCCGAACCGTGCATTAAAAGTTATACGATTGATTAGATATCCCAACATTAGTAAATAATAGTTTACACAAAAATACTCTCATTATTGTATTGTGGTGGCGTACTAATAAAACCGATAATGTTAAAATATAAAAATTAAAAATTGATTGAAAGAAGACCCACAAATAAGGAATTGTTTGTTCCGGATAGACAAAAATAGTTTTTTGACAACATCGACAAGTTCGAGTAGTTTTAGAACTTTAGGTGAAACCCTCAAAACGCACCAAAAATGAATTTCGAATAAAATCTGAAAAATATCATGGGCATCGCAAATTCAAGAATAATCCCCTTTGGCAATCAATTAAACGCTATTCAAATCCAAAAATATCGAACACGTCAATTTGTTTTAACTAAATTGTTGACTTTTTTTAAATTGTCGACTAGTGGGTCAATAAGACAAGCTGTACCTGACTTTTCATTATTCTAAATTCTGACTTTTGGAACGTCAACCGAATATTATTACTAGTTGATGGAAATACCTAGGAATGCTGCTTGAATTTTCGTTCCTTTTCATTTTGACTAGCGCCCAAGTTGATTTACCAGAATTTCTCAATCTTTCATACACAAAATTATCTACAAAATATTAAATTAATTTATTGGCGCTATAAGAAAATCTCAAGACTTGCAAAATCGGTGATGAGTTCGACAAAACCGGTCAGAATATTTTAGCGTTGGTAAACTAAAGATGGTCTCTCTGTTCGACCCAATAGTTTATCCAATCCGTGTTGCCTACAGACGATCTGACTTACCATATAATTCCTAACAGAAAGTTGAAATTAAAATCTTATATGCAAAAATATATAAACTTTTATTAAATATGACAACAATTGTAATATTCTTGAATAATTTGGTTAATTTTGATAATTTTTGAAAAATCTCGGATTAAACGAAACCTTCACCAATTTATGTAAGTGAAACTATTTCTAAAATGAATGAAAATTATTCTGAATTGAATAAACCCTATTACGGAAAGATTGAAACTAATTTCGAGTGGAATGAAACTTTTTCCAAATTAAATGAAACCAAATTAAATAAATTTAAAAGCAAAAGTTAAATAAAAAAACGTAGGTACTGGCTATCTTGTAACAGCAGGGGCGCTTCATTTCTTTCCCTTAAAGGACAAATTTTTGCATGTATCACTGCCTTAAATGAGCAAATATTATGTTTATGTTTTAAAAATGAATATATTCATTTGAAATGCCACTTATCTAAAATTAAATGTCTCATTATTAACATAAATAGAAGGAATATTGATAGAAACTGGATTTACTCGTAGTATGATTACAATACAATTATGCAGAAAATTTCCCTATTATGGTTCTCACCTCACCGAAAAATTTCTTACAAATCTAGTCACATTTGCATAGTATTTCTCGGTGAGGTGAGAACCATAATAGGAGTATTGGTAAGAACCATAATAGGGGTATTGGTATAAGTTTAAGCGAAGATAGGATATGTGATAATTGATAGATGAAACTTTGCAACTACCAACATAACGACCCAAAAATCAGTTGATAACATTAGAGCGCTGGCGGAAAATTTAGTAATTGATTCTAAAAAGTTGGCTGATAATATCGTCTTTACCGCCGACATTGGTTCTGTTAGCATAGTCTGCTTTCTATATAATATTTTAATTTTACAGGAATCGTCGTTTCTTTCCGTCGCTCTGGTTCTGCTTCATAGTTCGAGAGGAAAATTGCATAATACAAATAGTGAAACAAAAAATTTGACAAACCGTTGGTTTGTGATCAAATTGTTACCAACAGAAAAAAACAAAAAAAAATATTCTCATGCCGTGTGCCTGAATCGACTAAAATCACTAAACTAACATACGATTATAGTTAATATAATTTATATGAAGATGGCACCAGTATAGAAGACATTCATCGGCCCCAAAGCGAACTAAACTATACTAAAACAAATGTCAAAAACATTCGTTAAATTACAATACAATAAAAATACATAAACCTATACAGCTGTTTGTTTTATAATTGGTATCGGCGCATTTATCATTTACCAAAACAATTTTTAAATAAAGGATGTTTTTATAGGGGTTTGTTTTTCGTATTGGCCACACTTTCAAGTGACAGCTAATTTATAGCTGCCAGCTGATTTGTGCTCAGTTTGGTTTGCTGTTTCATCATGAATAGACTAACGCCAGAACAACGCTTCCAAATTGTGCAAATCTATTTCGATAATCGTAGTTGAATTTGCGATGCATTCCAAGCTTTTCAACAAAGTCTGGAATCAGAATATTTAAGAAAATGAGTGCTCATATTTTACAACCGTTGATTGATTATTTTGATGGCACCTGGATTGGTCGTCTTTAAAATAATCGGAAATGTTGTTAACCATCAATTTTAATACAAATTTGGAAATGTTTCGCCTCTCAATCTCCGGCTTGCAAAGGACTAACAATTCTGTAGATGTTTAACATATCGCCTGCTTCGTGGCAATAACTCCTATCTGAAATTTTTGCATAAATGAGATTTAGACGTAGAAATATGGGAATATAGGGTACGTACATAATACATGTAAGTTTAATACAGAAAAAGAAAAAACAAAAAATTGATTGATAAAACTATTACTTCTATAAAGGCAGCCCATATAAATAAAAAACAGTTTTTCTCGTTCCCTGGAAAACACAATTTAGTTATTGTCACGAAGCGGGCGATATGTAGATCGTTTAGCTCACTATTCTCATGTATGGGTGACTAGTTGAGAATAGTGAGCTATTGAGATTCATTAAAACTATTAAACAGGAACAAAAACTGAACAATCTTAAAATCGAACAGTACAGCATCGAACAGCTGGCCTTCAAGCTTCCACCTAAAAGTTGAAAGCTTTTTAGGAATTCTGCGAAAAGGATGGAAGATTTAGTGATAGTTTTCAAAAAACATAACTTAATTGATTTTTTAAGATACATTGCCCATAATTTCGATTTAGTTGTATTATATAAGTTACTAATTTATCTAAAATTAAGTAGCTTTGATCTTATACAGTTTTGTTTTCGTGTCAATTGTTTTTTTCTTTATTGTTGTCTTGCTAAATTAGACAAATTGGTAGAGAATTGCATAGCATTAAGCAAATGCTTGTTCAGACAAATGATTAGTAATCAAGTTTTGCCTGATCAACTTTCAATCTGGATTAGCCTTTTTGGCGTTCAGACTGTAAGAGAAATCGTGTCTGCAGAAAACTGTTCAAAATCCTATCCATTATTAGGGCATTTTATATAAAATAAATCATAGGACATCTATTAATACAAAAGATTTATTAATAAATATTAAATAAGTCCGCTAATATTAACTAAACGACGAACTAAATAATAATTGAAATTATTATTGACGTCCCGAATAAAAAAATATTTCGCTCTAACATCGCAATATTTTAAACGCTGTATTAACATAATCTAGTTTAAAGACAAAATCCATCAATTTTTTGACGATTACTTTAATCTATAATTGAAACATAATTAACCTAATCTCCATCATTCACACTGTCAGAAAATCTAGATTTGCTAGTTAATCGAGATTACTAACCCATAGTCTGAAAATAGCATTAGATCTAATTTTTTAGATTTTTTGGGTGGAACCATCATTTTCAATCCTATTCCTATACCTAGTTGTATTTCTATAACCAATAAAATGCTGCTATTAATGGTGAAGGCTTTGATTCAATTCTCTTTCTACAGACAAAAAGTTTAACAATGAGCGCATTCTGGTTTCTCAACATATTGATTTTACTTAACATGTTGCCAACAGTTAGCTTACCTGAATGCGCCCAATTTCGTGATTTTTATGACAACCACAATATGTAATTCATTCGAAGCTGCTTAGTGGTAAAGCTGGACAAATTATCTAGAAACTGCGCAATTAAGTTAGTAGTTTTTGCAGCTGACAATACTTCAATATTGCCGAAAGTTTAATTTAAAAGAATTATTTCTTTTCAGCTCTCCATTGCCCATATTACAAATAACTTAACCCATCAGGCACTAAAATCGGTGTCGTCTTATGCTAAAAGCTTTGATTTCAAACGAGTTTAGCAAACTTTATTCTTAATCTGGATATCCATCAGAACCTGGCACTTGTCAGACATTCATCTTCCACAACCGAGAAAAATGACCGGAACGATTTATTTTTTCTATATAAATTAGGCCCACCCTTTCCTTAAAAATTTTCAATAGAAATTTTTCGTTTTGCCCGTTTGTCTCGAACGTCTCATAAATCATCGTGGACCCCAATTACCTTCCCCCTACCTCATTCCACCTCGCAGTTGCATATCCAGGTAAGATGTTATGTCACTGGGAAACGGTTTTTGCTTCCACCAACCTAATCATGTGTTTATAGATATAATAAATAGATTGAAATATCGAAGCAAAATTCAATCAGACATTATGGTTCGATCAATTTGGGTACTTTTAGAATTTGTTAATCCTTTATTATCCAATGTTGTGGCTGGTTCAGTATTTTTATAGCTTTCGAGGTCGCAATTTAAGTTTTTTTATTTATATACTTTTACAGTTTTTAACTCATTTCTAAACGAATTTCTTGACATAATAAAATCAAAAATAGCAAAAGCAGTTAAAAATTCATGACATGGTTTTCTGCGCAATTATTTTTATTAGTCAATGAAATTTGTTAACTTTCATTAGCTTGCAAAATAAAACTAAATATCATAACTGCTTGAAATTTGGGGTGCTTCAATAGAAATGCTTTCATACAAAATTATTGAAAATATCTGACTTTTCACTCCACCCTCGTACATAGGTTCACAGAATTATTATTTATGTTATATTTTCTTATATTATCGGTGAAGGAAACCCAACTTATATTTTACCATTTAGGAAATTCCAAAATTTTCTTGAATTGGACATCAAAACAACTTCAATCTGCAAATATATAGTTATTATATTGGAACCAATTTTAAATTTTAAACTAGAATAAAACTCAGCACCATGTAGCCTTTATAATGAATGAAATTTGTTACGCCGTTTTACCAGACATGAAAAGAGGCGCTCCCACACAAGAAATATCCAAATACATAACATGGTTCAACTGCTTTGTTGCTATACTATTTAGTAAACTAATTGGTGCTTTTTAATCGTTAGAAGAGGGCTTGAAAAAATTAGCTACATCAAACTAAATAATGATCATGATTTGTTCATCAACACGTACTGAAGACATCACAGATTTGTAAAGTCAATAAATTCCAGATAAATTGCTAAAGATTACGGCGGCCACGAAGATAAAAGTAATACCGGCTTTAATACTTACAGGCATAATGTCGAGTACCGGATGACGCGTTATACTTATAACCTCTCTTGACAGAGAAATCTTCACACCGATCAATACATCAGCTCCTTTAAGGTAGGTATCAAAATCATGTCTGTTTTTCTAAAGACCACTAATCTGATGGAAAATATTCTTCAGAATTGAAATTTTTTGTATGCCATGTTTCGCAAATAACTATGACATTTTCTCGAATACTAGATGCATTATGGTAATTAATAGATGACATTGGGGTTTGTTTTGAGCATATGAACCGGATCACTATCTTATTTAAAATAACCTCACATAAATCCTGGAAGTCTTGACGTCTTTTTAAAGCTGAAATGGAGTTGCATGAAAAAAGTCTGGGAAACGTTCCGGTGTACTACGAACCATGGCTGAATTACTTCGGTCTAAAAAGAAATCCTGTCAAAAATGACGAAAAATTTGATTGGTCCAAAACCACTTTTCTCGACGTTTTGAAAATCCCTGAGTCTGAAAAAGCAAAAAAAAAAAAATGTCCGTCCGCCTGTCTGGATGTCTGTACCCATAGTATCTCGAGAACGGCTCGTCCGATTTGATTTTTTTTTCGCCAATCTGTTTCTATGGTCAAGGCGGAGATTTGAAAAGCTTTTGCAGACTGTACGTAAAGAGGGTAGGGTACCTGCCATACAATTGACCCAAAAAATCTGGTTATATAAATATTTACGATTTTTTTATATATGTATGTTGGTTTGGTTATTGTGTTGGGCATTGAATTCGGAGTTGATTTGAAGGTTAAGTTAGAGGCCAATTTGCGGGATGAGTTGGAGTTAAGTTGGGGTTGGATTATGATGTAGTGAGCAGTGATTTTTTTTATAAAAATTTTATTGGGAGTCTATAATTTATCCAATTTTGATGAAATTCAGTATTTCCAATGGAAATCTGATTCTCAAATTAACTTTAGATGAAGTTCTGGAATATGTCCAAGTAGGATTTAACTTGCCTATTTCTCAATCGATGGTCATGAAATTTGACTTGTGTGTTGACGGTGGGATTCTAACATGTTTTTTGGATGAAATTCTGGGATATGGCAAATATGATGGAACTTGCCTATTTTTCAACCGTATATGATGAAATTCGACATGTGGGCTGGAAATGGGATTCTAAAATGTTTTTTTGGACGTAGTTCTGGAATATAGCCAAGCATGATGGAACATTGCCTATTTCTCAACCGAACCGGTAATGATGAACCCAACTATCAAACTGTGTCGATTAAAGGTAGATTTTTACTTAAAAATAGTCTTTAAAGACGAAAAACACTAAATAAATAGGTGTAAAATTACATCGAATGGACGTCGAATCAACATAACTGGAGAATTTATCGACGTCGATTCGACGTAAAATTATACCTAATGAGTGCTATTTAGGTAAATCTTAACTTTCCCATTCTACCTATTTTTGGTTAGTCCTACGTCGATTCAACGTATTCTATTTCTACCTAACTAGGTGGAATTTTACCAAACAAAAACAAGTCAGAACAAAATATGTACGAAATAGATCGGTGTTAATCGACTTAGTTTCTTGTAATGTGATTAAATTTACAATTTTTTTTTGTCATTGCGTGCACTTAACCATTGAAGGTGTAGAAAATTATTTCTCAGTGGTAGAAACCTTAAAAAAGAGAGGTGCTCTTATTATAAAAGAGTATAGTGTAGTGCCACACAAATGGGTGATAAATGGATTTTTGTTCTGGCCAAATAGTGGTTTAAATACATTACAAAAAGATTCTAGCAGTGAACCGGTTGTTAAAGAGTAGGCCAAAAGTCGATGTGTTATTAAACAATCGAACATAATCACGTTCGAGGAAGAGCTACTCTACGAAGAGTATTATAGTTCAACTAATACTGAGGACGAAGCAAAGTGAGTACATTAATATTCAGTTCTAATAAATTCAAATACCATTAATATACGTTTAATAGTGCTATGAGTTCGGTACAGCGAAAAATAGTACAGACATTTGGTCAGGGAGCATCAAAGGATTACAATTCATATTTAGTCATAAGTAATATCACCAATTACATTTAAAACGGGAGAAGATCATGTTTTAATTACTGAAAATGAAGACCAACAACGAAATTCAATCAAGCCAAACGAGGTTAGCGATACCTGTTTCATGAGTCACCCTTCCTGTTCCAAAAGTAAATATTTTAAGCTTAAATATTGTTATTATAAAATGCTGGAAAAATTGGACAAGTCAGATGGTATCGCAATGTGTTATATTGGAAAGGATTGAAGCTTTTCTATCGAAAGTTGGCGAGCCCAGGAAAACTGAAGAACTAGACAAAATAGGCAAAGAGGACAAAATAATGGCAAACCAATTTAAATTTCCGATAAATACGGTCGACGATTTAAAAAAATGGAATAAACACATAGAATCCAGCCCGCAATACAAAACGTATATATGTAATTAATTATTTTTCGGGAATTTGTGGAATTGATGGCTTGCAACGAGGAGATGAATTAGGTGTAAAATTGATATCTGATATTTTTACAAAATATCTGCTGAGCTTAATGTCTTGGACAGGAATTTCTCGTTCTGCAAAGTGTGACAAAAAGTTTCCCTTTTGCAGTTTGGAATCTGTAATTGACGACGAGAAGCAGAAAAATTGTTTCGGGAGAAGCTGTTGAAAAATTCTAATAAGCGTAACGCAGCAGATTTAAAAAAAAAATTAACCAAAAATAGTGCCTCAGAAGACAGCGAGAAGAAGTAGCGTTGAAAATCTAGTTGCAGAACCATCAATAGTTTCCAACACTGAGAATGACGCAGAAAGTAGTCATGATGGGTATGAGGCTGAAGACGATAACTAAAAGCAGCATGTTATTATTATATTTCTTTGTGATTTTTATTTAATATTTTTATTTTTTTTTATTTTGTAAAAATGAACTGGAATTGCGAATTAATTTCTTGAATAAAATTTATTTGTTTTAATTTTTAACGGTGTAGCTTCTTTGTGGTGATCTTCATCAATCCCATTTCTATAGCTTTCATTAGTTCTGAGCCTGCAGTTAAAAAATGGATAACTCATGTGACGGCCACCTTTATCCCAAACACCTTCAACTGTGCATTTTATACAAGCGCCGTTTTTGGAATTGGCACCAACAACACCTACGAATACAAAAAATTATAACGTCAAATATAAAAGAAAATTGCAAATTCTATATCCTTACCTTTAAGGAAGCATCGAGCTGGGGTATCGCAAACGTAACAATTTACTTTTAGATTTATTTTGTGACCATTTATATAAATTCCAGATGTTAAAATTTCATTCAGTTCGTTAATAAAAGGCTGAAGATACGCTTCTAAAGGTGGTTTGCCAATGCCATAATAAACCGCTGCAGCCATTGGCTTTAAAAGTGGCATATTTCGAATACGGAATAAAATTGGCTAAAACTTCAAACAGCGAGCTTTTGAGCGATATTCCATCAGCATTGATAACACTACCCTGCAAAATTTTGCCACTGGACAATGAATAGTTGTTTCCGAAGTAATTTTCACGTCAGTAATCACGTCAGGCTAAAAGTACAAAAAACACTGTTTTTTGACATATTTGAGGTTATGTAGCAATGCAGTTTTTACTTTTTTATAAAAGCCATGTATGGGATCTTATTGTACAAGTCTTCCTCTTTCAAATGCCGTCGAATTTGCTCAAATATCATTTTTTTTCGCCGAGATATCGCATTTTCAAATTTGCATATTCGTGAATTTTTCTGTATATAAACACTACCCTCCAACATTTTAAAAATTTTGGTGCCACTTGACAATGAATAGTTGTTTCCGAAGTAATTTTTTACGCTGAATCCGAATCTGGGCTCAGAATTGCTATATCACGTCAGGTTTATGAGATATTCTAACCTAAAAGTGCATATATACCGCAGGTATAAAAGGTAGTGTATTATACAGTATACCGACAAATTCACGAACATGCAATTTTGAAAATGCGATATCTCGGCGAAAAAAAAACATATTTGAGCAAACTCAAAGGCATTTGAAAGAAGAAGACTTGTACTATAAGACCCTACACATGAACTTTTGAATAAAAAAAAATCGTGGTGCTAGACAACCTCAAATATGTCAAAAAACAGTGTTTCTTGCACTTTAGGTTAGAAAATGTATCTCATAAACCTGACGTGGTAGAGCAATTCTGACCCCAGATTCGGATTCAGCGTAAAAAATTACTTCGGAAACAACCATTCACTGTCAAGTGGCACCAAATTTCTTAAATTTTGCAGGGTAGTGTAATTAGGCAAATCGACACCGATTCGTTAATATTAGATAATACTGTTTCAATATTAGACCGTATGCTATAATACCAATATTGCCCGCTTCCCATCTCGATAATGTCCAGTTTAGTCGGAGTTTTTAATAGCGTTCGGCTACTGCTTGGAAGGTCTGAATGTCCATGGTCTTTTAATATTTTTAGTAAATCATTAACAGATGAATGAGTACATTTGTTCAGTAAAGCCCAATGCATTAACTTTTGTTGTAGATGAATTTTTTCGGAAATGCACTCCTCTTCCAATTTACTATAAACATCTTCATCAAAAACATAGTCGTTAATTTCGACAGTGCAACTGTCATCATAAATTACCGATTCTGACTCTGGATGCGCTTCAACTGAGGATGAAAATGTCGTCAAATTTAAAGATGCTAATTCATCCGTAGAAATTTTTACTAAGCCGTTCGAGCTTTCTCGCGTTGCTTGCCCTGTGGGTGCTCCGATTGATATTGAGATAGTCAAATTGACAGATGATGAATAATTTGAAGGACTGAGAGAACCAAAACTAAATTTTTTTTTATTTCTATCTTCATAGCGCTTGACTTTTCTAAAATAACTAGAAGTATAACGATAAGGTGTTTTATTCATCTTGGATTTATTCATTTTTTTAACCTTTCACTTTGAACACACGAGATGTACTAAACAAATATCAAACGAAAATTTTACGACAAAAGATGATGTATTGTAATAAAATCAAATTGTCTTAGTTTGGTAAATATTTACCTATTTTCGACTATATAAAGAAAAGTGTGAGGGAACCTTTTCAGAAATTTGTTTTCAAGGAAAATTTTCAGTTGATTTACGTCTTTATAGTCGATCAGTAAAATTAAATTTCTACCATAATATTCCTTTAAAGAAATTTTAACCTTAAGTTAGCAAAAATGGGTAAATATAGAAAAAAATCCTTATTTTTCGTTTTTAAAGGATAATTGCTTTTATGGCTGAAAATTGGTGAAATGTAATTAACGAAATCTCTTAAAATTTGTGATACTTTCGACTTAAAAGTTATAGTAACTTTAAAGTTGACAATATGTCGAATTTTCCTTATTTTATACCCTATTTTCTACTACAAACTCTTTTCGACTTTAAACACGATTCGCTGGTGCAAATTAGGTCAAACAATCTTAATATTAGACTATAAAGTAAAAACCTACACAAGGTAGAAAACCGGTAGACAATTTTCGTAAAATTTCCCTAAATTTTTACCAATTGGGAAAACTGCTTGATAGTTGAAAAAAAACCCAAAATATTACGTAATAAATAGCACATATTTACCTACACCAAACGATGGAATAAACTACCTAAATTGCTATGATGGAAATCCCTATTTCTTAACCGATTTGGAGGAAATTCGACAAATGGGTTGGAAATTGCACTTAAATGATTTTAAGATTTAATTCTGGTATATGAGCAATTCGGATGTACCTTAGCCATTTTTAACCGATTATGATAAATTTTGACGTTTCCAACTAATAGAAGGAAATGTGACATAACAATTATTTTTGGATGAGGTTTTGAGGATGATAATGTCAATATGGCTTTTAAATTGTTGTGTAAATCATGCAGCAATTAAGATTCTTTGAGGCAGCGTAAACGTCTATTTCAATTTTTTAACGAACGAGATTATCTTCGAAATAATTTTCAAGTTCGCCACACACGTTTCTCGCCAATTCTTCGCTTTAAACGTTGAGGTATGTTTCCTGAGTATTTACTGACAGAGCTGTAAATTTGGCAATGCATAAAACAATGAAGTATGTGGCGGAAACGTGCTGAACAATTAAAACTACTAATGGTAGTGTAGTCTCGGAATTAGCAGTATCATTTTAGAATCACCTTTCCAACCAATATGCGAAATTTCATAATAATCGGTTGGGAAATAGGCAAGTTCCATCCTACATGGCCATATTATGTTTATCAAAAAATCATTTTAGGATCCCATTTCTAAATTTCACTAAAATCCGTTATGAAATAGATAAGTTTTATCCAATTGCCCATTGTAAAACCTGTATATGTGCAAGATATTTAAACAAATCCACACGCTTTGAATAATTTGAACCAACCTTTACACAAATATTGTTTTTGGAGGTTGAGCTGAAGAGTGACTTCAGAGATTTAGTTTGGGATTTATTTGGGAGTAGAATTAATTACCAAAGTTCTAATCACATAATGAGGTCTCAGCCCTTTATAATTTTTGGTTTGCATTTGTTTACACTCGAAAAGCATAAGCTCAAAATCATAAGAAATGAAAAATTTGATGGTCATTTGCTTGATGGATAAAATAAGTTTGCTATTGAAAAATGTTATAAACACTATAATTTTTTTGGTGTACCTGTATCATATTATTTTGTATGTATCGACAACTTTATTAGAGAAAGGTTGACATTCAAAAACTTGATGCCTTCGAAAAGTCAATTTTGAGTTCCTTTATCGATTTTTTCCACACTTTAAACATGTCGTTTGCAAACACCGAATATCCTTGATTACGAATTAGCCGTAACTTTTCCTAACAAAGTTAGTAATAAACAAATTCTACCCTTTATCCAACAAATTTTATTTAATTCCGTCACATACTCGTAATTAAAATTTTAAATTAAAATGAAAGTTATTAATTATTATTAAAATTCCCTGCCCACAATGAACAGCATATACCTTAAGGAATTATGAATAAAAAGTTAAAATTTAAATTTTTCAATCCCAATTTCCTAGAAGTGAGAATACGAAAGTCGTTACTTTGGAAATTAAAAATTTTACACACATACGAGAAGTATATATCTGTATTGGGAGAAAACTAAACGAAATATGTATAAACTAAAGCGAGTCAACATGAAATTTGTTACTCTCTTATTGAACAATTTATCGTTCTCGAAGAAAAGCTTACCATTCAATTTACCAAAAAAATAATCGACTTCCCATTCAAATCTTGGGTTATTTAAGACATGGATAAATGTTATGATGTGTGAACGAGAGACATACAAATTGAATACTGTTACTTATTTGTGGATGTTAAGTGTGTATATTTTTATGATTTTGTAAAACAAAACAAAAAAAAAAACAGAACAAAATAATAAGAAATCCACTTCATACATGTATAAATACAATCACAAATTGTGGTGGGGATATACAATTTTACTTCAACTTGTAATTTGTATTTCACATTTTATTTTTTTTTTTATTTTTTACATTCTCAACTCGATCCAAAAAAATAAAAAATCTCCAATGTATATAATTTTTACGTTATTTTAAGAAAACTTAGTCCTTTAAAACACTTCAAACGAGTTAGACAAAAATTATTTAAATCAGAAAAAAAAAAAAATATTTTTTACATTATTATTGTGGTTTTGCAAAAACATAAAACTTTTTATTAAGTGAAATAGTAAATTTGAATTTTTTTAATTTTTATTTTTTGAATAAATTTTCAAAATGTCTGTTATAAAGTAAAACCATTTTTTTTTTAATAAAAAACTATTAATTGTGTATTAATTAATAATTTAATATATAGGTGTGATAACTGAAAAAAAAATATTTATATATCGTGTTTTGTTTAAACTATTTATATTATTATTGTTAAATAATAATTAAAAACAAAAACTTTTATTAATAAAAATAAACAAAAATTAAATTAAAAATTTTTTTTCGCGGTTCTTTTGTTTATTTTTGAAAGTGTTTTTTTTTGCCCATTATACGCGCGCAACAAGAAGAGTAAAAGCTTTTTAAAATTATAAAAAAAAAACTTAATAAGATTTGTGTTTTTTTTTTGTTTGTTTGTACAACACATTTGTATATATTTTAATTAAGTGACATTGTTTTATTTTGATTACAATTTTTAATATCTTTTTATTATTAATTATACTACATACATTTATTTTTTTCGTGTGGATATATAAAATACACTTTTCTTAATTTTTAACGTTGATTAAAGTAAATGTAAGTAATTTTTTTTTATTTGTTAGGTTAATTAAAAGAACAGTACACATAAAAATATTTTTTAACACATGTTTTACTAATATATAAGTTCGCCTTGAAAATACTGCATAAGAAAAGGTTTTAAGCAAAAAAAAAACCAAAAATTAAAAATTTGTCGTTATCTAAAAACTTTTTATGACATTTGTTTATTATATTACATATATTGTTTTTAATTTGTTATCTTTATGTTTTGTGTTGTAAACGTATGCTGAAGTTGTTAGGGAATTCATTAAGGCGACGTTAATTTAAAAAAAAATATTCCTACATTAAAATTTTTTTCCTGTGGAAATTTTTTCTAGAACCAAAACTAAATTATGTCTACATATTTTTGTTGCTTAATGTTGATGAGATCATTCGAGTTTTGCCTCCACTTATGTTTTGTGTTTTTTTGCAGACATTATTATGGATAATATTTGCACCAGTATTTTACAATATGTGAAGGAAGCAATTAAACAGTGCAATAAATACATGTAGAAATTATGTAGAAAATTTGAAAAAGACCGGTTAATTTTTGTTGTTGTTGCGAAAATGGAAGTTGCCTTACGCAATATGGTATTAAATTTAGACCATGATTAATTAATTTACCGGCAAATAATAATTGAATGATAGTTCAACACGTACGGCATACATATACATACATAAGAAAATTCTTAATAATAATTTATTTATTTTTAATCGGAAGGAAATGTCCGGTTCACATAGATTTTTTATTTATTTTATCAACTATGCAGAGCAATGATAGTTTCAGTTCCACATAATTATTTTTTGTTAACATTTACGATACGATAAGATTATCCAAACATACATATGTAAATAATTTTATATCATACACAACTTCACTCTATTTTACAAAAAAAACGGTAGTCCAAAAATACGTCACATAGTTTTCTATATAAATTGGTATAAGCACAGGAAAATGTACGTCACCAGTTTGATAAAAAAAACGCATTTTCTTATCAAAACTAATGTTTTTATTTTTTTTATTTTACATGAATGAACCACAAATATGCAAAATTCACGTGTAACGAAATGTTTGGCGCCAATAGCTAACAAAAAATTTTTCATAGGTAAAATGTCGCGTCATTGCATAAACAAAAAATAAAAAAAAAAGCATCGATCAAATTAGTAAAATCAATAAGCAATATTACATTCATATAATATACAAAATTTATTATTAGTTTAAGTATTGTGTGTATTGGGATTTTAATTGAGTCTCAATTTTCAAAATCTGAAAATAAACTCTGAAAATAATACATTTTCTTGTCGCCAAGAAAAGAAAATTTTTTATTTATGACAAACAATTTTCATGACCTTACATACTTCATACACACATATGCGTTTTTCTGTTGTATAGAACAGTGTTTTAAAATTTTAAAAATTACCGTCTAATTTGTATAAGACACAAACGAAACAATTCATACCAAATTTGTTAATTTATTTCTATTAGTTTACGTCACAAATTTTATTTCTATATTAATTAATAAATTTAGAATTTTTTTTTCTATTCTAATTAGAACATATGTATATCGTAAAATTAATATAATATATAGTTACATACAGCACGTGTCAAAACAAATGATTGTTGAATAAAAAAAAAAAGTGGAACATACAGTGACTAAGTATAAATCTTAATACATATGTAAATGAAACGATCATCATGATTTTTCACAATATTATATATTATTATGGTCAGTGGAGTAGTTTTTGAATAATGAAAGGTAGAGAAAACTAATGAAGGTAGAAACTTTATTATCCACCAACCACTGTTTAATTATTTTATTTTGTTGCAAATTATAATTGTGTACAAAATTGTATAACTCACATGTACAAAAGTAAATTATAAACTTTTAATATATACAGAGTGTTCCAGAAGTGTAGGATCAAATGAAGTAGTGTGATATGTAAACTTGCCACCTTTGGAAACATTTTTTTCAAAATATCCAAAATGTTGGATATAATCACAGTTTGTACCCTTTTTGTTCTTTCTTTGAAAGCTCAGGATAATGAAGGAAATTCTATGCATGCTTGCAAAAGTATTTGAGTTATCTAATTATAAAGCTAATATTTTTCTGAAGAATTTTAAGAGAATTTAATCCAGTTTCGAACTGATGAGCCTATTATTATGAACAAATCAATCCTCTCATCAGGCCATGGCTACTGGACTGAGAGTACCACAATTTTTCATTCTATATGTATATAGAATGTATTGTGGACACGTAGTATTAGCGAATTATACTAATACAGCTAAATTCCCTTACAATTCTTCTTTTTCACATTTACAACAGCTCTTAATTCCCAATTTATTTACTTTAATTTGAATTAATTTAATTCGTATTTGGTATTACCTGAATTAATTAATTCAAATTAAAGTAAAAAAATTGGAAATTAAAATAATTTGCATACACAGAAATAGAGCTGGTGTAAATGTGAAAAAGAAGAATTGTAAGGGAATTTAGCTGTATTAGTATAATTCGCTAATACTACGTGTTTTTTGTTAAAACACATTTTTATATTACACATTTATATATTTTATTTAGCAAAATAAATATTTTTTACAAATTTGCTAATGTGTTCATTTTACTAATGACAGATACTTGCAGAGAGAATCAATATGTTCCTTCCATAGCATCGTGTTATCGATAGATTTAACGAATTCAATTTTAAAACAAGTATCAATACAAGCAACTCGGTCACAACGAGCATCATGATAAACAATGTCCATGTTTAGTTTTATTGCTCAAAACCACAGAATGAGCATGGCACCATTTCTTTACTAAGCGAAAATCCGACTTCATATTTTTAATATTTATACTGCCCGAGAAACCCAAGATCGTCAGCGTAAGCTATCAACCTAGAGTTAAAATTTATTTGGAAAATAGAATTTAATATTAAAAATGTCAGTGGACCTAGCACTGACCCTTGCGGTATACCATCATTAATGTTGATGCCTTGACTCAAAGCACCATTGATTTTAACAACCTGTGATCGACCAGACAAATATGATTGAACCCACTGCAACGTAACACAGCATAGAAAAGTTTTTCCAGTAAAAGATCTCACTATAATATGTTCACTATATCACATGCTTTCGTTAAACCTACAAAAATAGCACCAATCGAATTTCTTTCATCCAGACCCTTATACAGAAAATCTGTAAATTCCAATAAAGCATTTTCCGTACTTCTAGATTTTCTAAATCCATACTGGTTGTTATGTAAAAATTTAGTTTTATTCAAGAAGTTGCTGATTCTGGAATAACCACAGTTTCTTTTAATTGAAGAGGAAAAATACCAGATGAAAAACTGCAATTTACAATATATGTAAATACATTCACTTTATAGAGCGAAATTTTTCTAAATATAAGAAATTACTAATCATATCATTACCTGTCGGCCCAGTCAATTTTAGACCAGATATTATGTTTAGAATTTTCAATGAATCTGTTTCCCAGAAAATGGAAGATTTTACTTCAGATTTATTAAATCCAAGATCAGAATAAATTTGATTATTTGAGTTGGTAGTTTGCTTTAAATTAAGGTCAGAATTTGCTAAATGATTGTTAAATATTTCGGATATAGCAAGTTTATCAGTTACTAAAGAATTATCATCAATTACGAGTTCCTCAATCAAATCTTTCTTATGATCCTTATTTAAAACCTCGTTGTATTCTTGAATTTATGTTTATAGTATTTTTCTTTCTCAACATATGTTTCATGTTTAAGCTCTTTATTTAAAACTTTGAACTTCAATAGCAAGTTAGAATCTATGGGATTTTTAAATAATTTTTTAGACTAGATAAACCATTTTTCAACTTAATTTTGTTTAGTAGAATTGCTGAAATCCAAGGCTTAATCCTTTTGTCCTTAGCTTTTACTACGTGCCTTGAAGTAGTATTATCGTTTCGCGCAATAAAATAATCATATGCTCTAGATACATTAGTTTCGGAATAGACATTGAGCCAGGATTCCTCATTCAACTCAACAAATAAATTTGCATAATTTATATAGAGGAGACATAATGTTTCAATTTTGGCAGTAAATGATTATTAGTAAAAATCTTGGACGGTACAAAACTCATCGATGTCATACGGTGATCAGTAATATGCAGATCATAAATATCCGCAATGATGCTAAATTGCTTTAAGCTTTTTAAAATCGGCGTCCGAGACCCTTATTTTGAAAGACGAGTAGTCCTGCATAAAATTGTCTCGTATTTTTTGCGTAAACCGATGAACTACAGTATTATCTAACTTAAAATTAGTCTCCAGATATTGTCTAATATTTAATTCATTGACATCCGGATGAAGCCTTGAGACAAAAATCTGTTTCCGTGGTTTAACTGCACGTAATAGGCTATCCGTATCACTCCCACTACCAATAATAACGTTGTTCACAATATTTATCACTTTTGATTTCAAATTATCTAAAGGAGATAGCTGAGCAGTAGCGCTGACACTTTTAGCCACACTGAAACTTTTAGGAGAATTACTAATTTTCTTTCCATATCTTGAATTTGTCGTGGCTTGATAATTCGACGAAGAACTGGGGCTCGGAATAAGCGATGTAGGCTGATAATTCACAGATGATTTGGTTTTCCAATTTAATTTGACATTAGTTGCCAATGCAACCGGGTGTGACACCGGGACCGCAAGATTTGGCATAATTTCTAATACGGGTTCATTGCTATGTATTAGCAAAGGTTATTTCAGTTGTGCTTAAATTTGTCTTCAATCTCAGATCCATTGTTAGAAAGGCCGGAACAGGTCAAAATGGTCTTAGGACCGGTTGCATATTTTGAATTATACGAATTAATTAATTAATTCAAATTAAAGTAAATAAATTGGGAATTAAAATATTTGAGCTATCTTGCAAACAATAATAATTCATTATTTGAATTTATTCCTAACGATACATATTTGCGGTACTTAAGCTCTCTTTTGTGCTCAAGAGTTCAAAAACAATTCTTCTTAATTTTCTGTTACAACCAATACAATTTTGCTTACTGGTTCTTTATTTGAAAATCTATAATAGAATCGATCAACTTGGTACTTGAGAGCATAGTTTTACAACATCAGATATTTAAAGAAAGCTAAATATTTTTAAGGTACGTCATTCCACCATCAATTGATTATGAAGCTAGGGGGAATACTGCAAGACTAGGGGTTGCAATATTGATAATTGATTAATCGAGAAATCGGCAAACATCAGGTTTTTTTCCGATAAATTCGATAAAAAGAAATGTTTTCGGTTAACCTTACTTCACAAATTTTAGTATTTTAGTTTGTTTAAAGCTTCTGTCATAGACCGCAGTATTTCCCATAATTTCTTCTGACAGCCTCATTTAAAATCGACAAATTTTCGAGTCGATCCAACATTTTTCTGTAAATTTAGTTACAAACATTTTGTTACGAGAGGTAATAAAATATTAATTTTCGAATATTGAGCTTTCAATTCGTCAGTTCGGCAAGTTCTCCCATGTAGACACATGATAACTTGCCATGATCAAAGTACTATACCAAAAAAAATATTCCTCAAATAAATTTACAGAACGGTTAAATCATTTAGTTAATATCGGAAGAGAATATAATTGTTGATGAAAATGGCTTAGAAATTGTTAGCAAAAGGGATATGTATCGGCTACACAAATAATGATTTAGAAACATGTTAAAGGCCTACTTATTTTGTAAAGAAGCCGAATTGAAGCTGATACTCCAAAATAAAATGGAACAATTCAAGTTTGTTAAGGGAAACGGTTTAGAAGAGTGCCATTACCAACTCAATCGAATATTTGGGAATCTTAACCGCTGAAGGATAATTTAAACAGAAAGTGAATAAATAAAATTCTATCGATAAATTACCGATAAATCGATAAATTTAAAAAAAAAATATCGAATTATCGATAATTGAATTTGAGCTAACTTTGCTATCCCTTTGCAAGACTGTTACCTATCTGTGTGTATACTTATATAATGTATTTTATCTATTAAAACCTTGAATTCAGTGAAAAGATCTTGTCACAGACCACGATACAACTCATCTTAAACCAGTAACTCAACAAGTCAACGTTAACAAACTATTAGCTATCTTCGCACAATTTTCAGTACATATTTATTATAAATCTTGTAAATTTGAAATAATCTCAAGAATCAGTCTAGAATCAGTCTGCTGTAAAACTTAAATAGAAAATTCTTGATAAATCACTATTTCTGTAACAAGATGCAACAAACCCATTGCAAATTCCAAATATCTCGAAAAGCTTGTGTAATCTTCTGAAAGTAATGAGAATTGTAGAATAATCTCGATATTTACATAAAATTTCGAATATTCCAGAAAAACTTGGATAATCACGAAATCAATAATCTGAAAAATAACTAATAATATTAGCTTAATTTAATACCCAACGCTATTTAAATCTGGATATGTATGCCAATACTCATATGTAATTCAATTTCAAGCTAAACTCGAATAATATCAAAAATCTTCAATAACATCGAATTCTACAAAATTTCGAATAACAAATTAAAAACCCTCGGAAAGTCTCAGAGAATATCAAAAACCTCGTTACATTACTAATTCTGGAGCATCATGCAACTCCATAATGCCTTTCAAATTTCGAGGATAGGCAAGAAACTCGAAAAGACTGGAATAATTTCGAAAAGTTCGAATAAACTTAGATTCCTAGAATAATGTTGAAAATCTCAAAGCTAAGTAATTCAAATGAAAAAAAAAAAAATCTCGTAAAAAATATCTAGAAAACCTCGAATAATCTCGAAAATGTTGAGTAATGTTGATAATTTTGAATGTTAAAACAAGCAACTAACCGCTATTCAAACCCAGATTTCTAAATCATGCTCAAAACCTCGAATTTCGAAAATCTCTTATATTTCAATCCAAATTAACTCGGACGAAATCGCAATCTTGAAGAATCTCGAAAACCTATCTGGAATAATATCTATAGATCAAGCAAATCTCAAATAAGCTTGAAAGCCCGGAAAAATCACAGAAAATCTTGAAAATCCGGCTAGTCGGTAATATAACGTAATATAACATCGAGATTCGAGTTGAATAATTTATATTAAGAATTTCCTTTTGAATAAAATTAAACTTTATTTAAAAGAAAAACTGTAAAACCACCCAAATCTAGAAATCGAGATGTCTAAAACCAGCAGAAGTAACCCTAGAGGAGATCAAATTAAAATTTGGATGAATTATACTTAATTACAATTTGCTGTGCCATTGAAGCGCATTAGGTTGGTTGAGAGCTTGCAGAACCTAATTACCGAGTATAAATTATTTACTCGGAAAAATTGATTAATATCGGATTCATTAAATAGTTAGTTATAGTACAATAATATTTCCAACAGCTATGCGGTGGGATTTAATTTGTTTGTGTTCAGTTTTGTATTAAAGCGTTTCAAATCAAATTACATACTACTATTGATAAAGAAACCAATCGATTTATTTCTTGTGTGATAATTTAGGTCAGAAGACGCCGAACGCCACTGGAAACGAGAAACTTTCTCCAGCCGCCTTATCACTACCAGCAAGTTTTGTAGGAAAAAAGGACCAACAGCTTCTTCCCAGTTGAAGAGAGTGAATGCCAAAGTAATTACTTGTGATTTATTTGATTTTTAGCACAACACGGAAATTCGCTAGACTCGTTAAAAAAAAAACTTTCGGCCACATTTAATAGGCTTAATAAGATCTGGGGTGACATGTTGTACCATCACTTTCGATTCGTTTTCGATTGTGTTTTGTCTCTTGTAACAAGAACAAAATTGTACGCTATTTTCTTATCTAAGCCTTCTGGGCCCTGATTCTTTAAAAAATAAGATAATGGGTAAACGTGTAAAATTGCAATAAACGAAGCTTACTTTAATGAGTTCGCAATTTTTCGATTTGGCTACTACTTCAAATAAAATCAAAAATTTCAAACTAATAAAAGAAAGCTTTGCTTTTTACAGTTTTACACGTTTACCCATTATCTTATTTTTTAGAGAATCAGGGTGCTGTATACTTTTCCTTGTCTTCACATCGATAAAATATCGACAAACCACCTTTTTCGGATCTTACATATACAGCGATTTACAGCTCTGATCCTATTCTGAAATAATTCGATGGCCTATAAAATAGTTCTTGTTCCCTCGATGTGTTTGGAAATTGTGAAGTTCCATTATTATTTAATTGTATTTGTCGCTTCGATTAACAGTTGCCGCTTCTTCTACTCGGTCTGATTTTCTCTTTCATAAACCAGCCCTCTAAAATAAACTCACAGAAAAAAGTCTTAAGGATTTACTTCAGGAGACCGCGGTGGCCGTGGAATGGTTCCTCCCATTCCATTCCAGCGACTTTTGCTGTCTCGCTAAGTCACTACTAATGCATAGTGAGGTGGAGCTCCGTCGTGCTGTAGCCACATATTTCGATGTATTTGTAGGGACACCTCGTCAAGTAATCCAGCCAAGTTATTTAGTAGGAAACTCAATCTTCCTATCGACTAATTCCACCTACATGTTCTCTCCAAACAGGTGTTAGAAATGACTACAGACGGTGGACAAAAGTTTATTTTACTACTTTAAAAAAATTAAATTTTTTTTCGAACACCCAATTTCGAACCTCCAATTGTTGGTTTTACATAAAACCGACAATGGGGAAGGGGAGCGTTAGAAAAAAATATTTTATTATTTTAAAGTATTAAAAGGATAAAAAATCCGAGGTGTTTGCAAAATTTTGTCCACCGTCTGTATGCCGCCCAACTTTTAGATTTATACGGGTCCAATAATGCAAATTGTGGATGTTAAATAGCCCTAAATATTGTTAAAATATTGCAGATTTTCTTGATTGCGACATTTCTGCACATGTTTAGGGTGCAACTGATTCATTTGGAACTGTGGTACTCCCGAACGTCCTGATAAACGACGAACACTTGTAAATGGCGTCGTCTGTCACCATTTCAATTATTTTATCTCCGCCTATATTAAACCGCCTAAATCTTCTAACTCTCCCCTGATGTTCGGGGATTTCGCCCGTTTCGTTATAATTAAACTTAACTTAAATGTTGCACTGTAAAACTAAGTTCTTAGTTTACTGTTATTGATGTGAAAACATACACGAGCAAAATGTGTAAAGCAGGTTTAGGCGATAATCAAGAATCGTATTTCACTCATGCTCACGGCTCACGGATATTACTTTGATTCGGCTAAACTGAACGCATCTTACTATTTATTTTCAATGCGTGTGAAGTTCGAACTAAATTAGAACTACAAAAAATAAAAAATTGTATGCCAACTTAGAACAAACTTCACACGTCATTTATATTTTATGAAGTTTATACTAAATCTAAATATTAGTAAATGTATTAGTCAGAAGGTGGTGTTTCACCACCCAATTAATAATATGACAAGTTGAAAACATCAATCGTTAAAGACGTTCTGGTTCAACCTATTGATTTGAAATTAAGTGAAAATATGTATTTCAATATGCACATTAGGCTTGAGTAGAACTTACCATTAAATGTTGGTTTTCTATAAAATCAGTTTAGTCATAGCTTTTAAATAAATTTAAAGGACCTTACATGTGACAAAGGTACTTATCATAGTTTAATTTGTTTACACGAGAAAATAGTCACTTTTTGTATACAGAAATGAAAATGCATAAAAAAATTCAATATCGTCAACAAGCACAAATTATTCCAATCAGTTTTATATCCAACAATTATTAGTCGATTTACCCATAAAAACTTTAGTTCCTTAAATTTCAATATTTGGAAATTAGTATGAACAAAATTTGCTATTTCGTGAGATAACTTAGTGAGATAAATTTCTATTACCCAATAGAAAGGTTCCGGTAACTTTAGCAAATCGTACAATTTTATACCACTCTTGTGGTATCATAACATCTCTTTTCTGTTTACGTTTTTCTATTGCGTCGACGGAATCCCCTTTATGTTGTGTGTTTCTTTTCGTCAAATAACGTCGAACGATTTTTAAATTATACTTCTTGGAAGCCCACGAATAGCAAGATATTAATATTTTGTTTTGGTTTGGACACATTTTTCTAAGCAGCTGCCAAGCGAAGCAGTAAGCTTCTTTTCTATTTAGCTTGTATACCGTACAGCTATAGCAATTAAAATTTAACGTATAATAAAAAGTCGAAATCTCGGCATTCAGTTACATTAAAATTTTCTCGAATTCTAAAACTGCTGAAATTATTTTTCCATAGCTTTCTAAAGCTTCTCGTTTGTCTTGGGCTCTTGGCCCTTTATAGATCGTGCAAATGTTGCCTCGTTTAAATGACACGAAAATTCACCCTCCTACCCCAGAAATTTCTACTTCAATCCACAAAATATAAAATCTATACATTGGTATGATATTTAGGTTACCCAACAAATATTCGCGTTCAAAGCGGATGTACAATTTTAAAGTTTCGCCTTTCAACTTTAAAAAAATTTTGGAAGTTCACTGTCGATTTATTCCTAAAATGTAGAAAGAGCTTAATGCTTTGGCCAAAAACACAGTTAATATTCCTTTCGTTCAAATTTTATTTCAATTTTAGTTAATTTTTTAGCTGTAGCAGTCATATACCTTCCTTTTGAAAGAATGTATTCCCTTTGAAGAATAACGTCGCCCATTGCTCAGCATCTGTTAAATTTTTCTTTACAATTTAGCCTGCACGTGGTTTTACATCAAGGGCCAATTCGACGCGGTTCTATAAGCGTACCGTTAAGATTTATTCGTTCTAAACTTCCTTTTACGGCCGGGTCCCTTATTAATTTCGGTTTTATTCCGTTTCCTTCCGGAAATTGGCGTTGCTTCATTATCTATGTTTTTACAGTTCATCAAACTTTTATTTTAAAAAAATTGGAACTCAACGTATTGCTTTAGAATATTTACCTGAAAGCTCATGTAGCTCTTTACATTTTCATTATTTTGTAGCTCTTTTGATTGTTCGTTGTCGAAAATAGTCGTTGTAACAACGGTTTTGACATCTAAATTTACACAAATGACACTTAGAGCAAAATGAGCGCGCATTTAGTGGTTCTAAATTGCTTTTTGTTGCTTATAATTTTTGGTAAAGAAAACGATTAAAAACGTTTTATAAAAATAACAACTGAATATTTACCTAACAGATCAGTAATTATTCATTATCATTTTCAGTTAATTTTTCTTCAGGAAAAACAAAAAAAAAAAATCTTTACCTCAAAAACTTTCTAAAGATCAAATCATTAAAAATTAATATTAAAATATTTAATTATAAATTATAATAAAAATTATAGTTCGCGCGCTCTACGCAACATTTCTACTTATAAAAATGCACCTTCTTCCCTACGACTATCACAAATTTTACTGAATTATTTCCATTAAATAATAAAACTGCGCAAATCAATTTCCGTTGTGTTTGACATTCAATTTCTATTTCAGTTTAAAGTATTGCAAGTTGAATTATCGTTTACAAATTTATCGTATTTTGTTAGAAAATGTATGATAATTCTACATATCAGAGGCAGAATTATGCATTTTTATCTAAATATTTCGAAAAACTATGACAAGTCAGTTTGTTTTCTACCTACTACCTGTTTTATATTTGTTATAAATAACCTACCTAGTCTTCAAAATTAAAAAGTAAATAGTATCAAAAACAATTTCTTAATATTAAAGCTAGAGAGGTGAAATTTTAACAGTTTGTTTGTATTCATTAGAACCACTGATTGGTTAAATAAAAATAAACTATGCCAATTTGACTAGTCATAGTATTAATTGAGCGGGTGCGAATTATACAGGATAAAAGATGCTGATTTGAAAAATGAATGATTGCTGGAAGGTGTACTAATACATATTTTTATATTAATCTGAAAATTCTTGTAAGTTCAAATTCAAATTACCATTTCTATTACTAACTATCGAATATCTTAAGATATTGACTTTCTTAAGAAAATTCTAGTCCTTTTGTAATCGTTCAATGATTTTTAGAAAATTTATTAATATAAATATACACACGACTTACTGATAAAAAACATTTTGGTTTGAATACCCCTACGTGTGATACCACTTTAAAATCTGCATTAGTGTGGCAAATTTTTCAAAGGTATAGTCTTCAAGGTCATATTAAAACAGAAAGATAAACAAAAAAACTTCACTTTTAAACTAATTTTTTGATAGGTGCACCACTCTACTTTATTTGATGATCCTTCACTTCTGGGACACCCTGTATACAAAGTTGTCTAACAAAAAAAATAAAAAAAGCTATATACTCGTACAATTTTTTGTTGCCATATTTTTTATGTAATCAACACATAAGTATATATATAATTTTTTTCTTTTATTATTTCACCAAAGTGTAAGAAGTAAAGTAATTTATTTTTTTAAGACATTGGAGAAAAAAATGTTTATGAATTAATTTTATTTTATTAAACAATTTAAATAGGTCATCTTTCTTCTGCGCGATTACTATCAATTTAATGTTTTTTTTTTTTTGCTTTTAATTACTCATTTAGTTATTCAATTAAATGTTGTATTTTTTAATTATTTGTTACGTACCAAACTATATATTATGTCGGAGCTCACTAAATGCTCGCTAATTTTACAAGTTCCAAAGGTACGGCGGTCATCAAAATATATGTATACATATATTTATAAATGTTAACACAATGTTAAATCTTTGTTTCTTGATATGTGATGACCAAGCGACGCTGCGGTCATGTTTATATCGTAAGATGATAAGAAAATCCGCCAGAAAATCAAAGCACAAAAAAAATTAACAACACCAATTATTATATTTTTCTTGTTGTAAATTCTAAGAAATTCTCAAGTCGGAATTCATTCTAGTAAAAGATCAGAACATGATGTTGAGAAGATTTATAAATAGGTAGTTTTATTTTTTGCTTTATATATTTCAACAAGATTATTATACATTTTTTTTTTGTAAAACACGCGAAAATGAACATACTCGCATATACATATATATATAATATATGGATGATCCAAATTAGCAACAAAGTATAAATTATAAAAAAAAGGTTATAAATTCTTGTTTCCCTAATTCTTGTGTGCATACATCATTATAAAGTTTATTTATAGATGCATACGACATTTTATGTTGAGTTAATTTCCTGTCCAATTGAGCATTGCACGCGATGTACCATCATAATACATAAAAGTCATCCTTAATATTATCATCTAATACACTCACCGTACGCGTAAATAAATCATCATTTCAATAAAATAAAATGGAATATTAAAATAGCAAATAAAAAAGTCACATAAATCCGCACACTTTCAATTTCATCGAACTTCCGTACAATGCCAAATGGAAATTTGCCAACAGTTATTGTTGTTGTCGTCTGTTTGATCAAAATTGTGAAATTTTTTTGATCAAATATTATATATTTTCCAGTGTATATATGTACGACAAGTAACGGTCGTCGCGTCTTAATAAACAAATTATTATTTATTGTGTTTATTTAAGCAAACTAAAACAAAATAATAAAAAAGATAAATGATACAAATTAAATAGATATAATTTTTACCTCATGTCCACACTAGAGAGTCACTTTTCTTTCATCAATGAAATTAAGTTTTTGCTTATTTAAGTTTTTATTTTAATTATTTCCAAGAGGAAAAGCGACGAAGTAACAAGAAATAAAAAAAACTGAATGAATATTGTTGTTTTGTATAAAATGGTTGCCAAATAATATTTTTTTTAAAGATCAAATAGAGGTATACATACATATAAAATAAGATTCATTGGTGGCATGTGCTGGTGCGCTGTGCTGCATCAGAATTTATCTTATTTTCATTGAGAAAAGATTTTTATTTTGTGTGTGTACAAAATACACTTATAGTATAAAGTAGGATGATATATTAAAATTTTTAGTCGAGCCAAATAAATAATAATTATAATTTGTTTTCGGCCATTTCTCAGAAATATATAGCGCACTTATAAACACGATAGTATTCCTTTCCGTAAACGAATCTAGGCGAGACACAACGACCTCAAATAAAATACAAACGCAAGATCAAATAAAATGCTGATTTACTTTAATACTTTTCTCTATTCTAAACGACAAAAGATGTAGCTACTTATTAAAAATGTGGGAATGTTTATCTGTTTTAGTAAAAGTTGCACCATGTTGCACGAAAATTTATAAAATCATAGAGACAGATCGCTAAATTTATTAGAAAAATAATAATTTCAACACGATTTAAATATTTTTTTTAAACAAATCTCCATGGCCCAAAAAATTCTTCAAAACGCGATTTAATTAATTTTAGATTAGGAACTTTTATAGTATCGTTCCATTTGTAGCCGGTGATGTAGTGTCTAACTGCCAAAAAACCAATCATAACAACAATTTTTTGGTTAATAGTACCAACCATCATCAATTTGGCTCTTATTTTATTTACGAAATGCAACCCCAAATGATATGCCCCCATCCAACTGATAAGTCAAGGTAACTGATTTGAAACTTTTGTAAATGGGACTTCAATATATACATCTATTTTGTGACCAGTGTATAATCGTTGCCACTAAACCAATTTTATACAGCAGTTTTTTTTAATGCAATACATAAGATATTTCGAGCGTTAACAACTGTCCTGGTTTTTTTAAGTCTGCCAATTCTGGTTTTTCAAACTTTTTCAGACTTCTTCCTGGTCTAGTGGTTTTTTACCTGGTCAAATTTGCTAATTAAGTAAATTGAACGCTTTCAGGTCAATATTCTACCAAATTTAATACGGTTACATTTTCCACCTGCCTGATTTTCAACATATAATTAATATTTTGCTTACGATGGTAGTTTTTTATAACTTCACACACAGCATGCATTACTGCAAGTTTCAAATGTTCCGAACTTAACTAGGGGTTCGATATGTTTTTGATTTATTTGGGAATAAAAAACATCATATTCGAACGTTAAACGTAAACGTGAATTTGAGCCCGATTCAATGTGTTACCTTTTCTTCTATTCTGCATTAATTTTTGTTTTTTTTTAAAATACATATATGAGTTTCAAACAACTTTGACAGTATTGAGATTTTAGATTTCATATCATGTTTTTGAAGAAGCGATAAGATAAGGGCGCACTCAAAATAATTTTAACAAAATTCAAATACAAATTGTAAATTGGCGGCGTTTATCATGATTCATGACTTTGTAATTTTTAGCTAATCGCTGCTTTGGCCATTTTAACATCATTCATTTTCAATTAAGTAAAGATATTTTCATAAAATTACTTCAATCTTACATCAAATAAAATGTCTTACATACTTCAAAAATAAATCACAGTAGCCCGTAAAATTTACGATAAACACTTATTTTGAAATAAAATCAAGGCCTTCTGAGAATATTCTCAACATGGAATTTAATAAGTAATACATAGAAAGGGAAGGTTATATTAAAAAAATCATTTTGTAGAAAAGAGTCATCAGAAAGAAGAGTTCTACTACAAAATAATGTTAGATAAGGTTAAATGCAAATTAATATTGTAGTTAGTCATCCATTGAATTAAATATCTAGAAGTTTGTGGACTGATATGAGTTGTATTTTTTCTTGATTCTGTTGGCACCTCAAAGGATAATTGGTCGATGATAAAAATATTTTAGCTCGAGCGGAAAAATTTTACGTAAATCCAATTAGCTAAATTATCGGGAAGTTTTTGACGATGACTAATGATGGCAATTCTGGTTAGTTTTTGTAATTCGTTGCAACAAAAATTATAATTTTGACCTATTTTGATAGACATGAACGAGCCAATTTATACAAGACAGACAAGAACGAGACTACGCAAACTATACAAATCGTGATAAACTTCAAAAATCATTAACGTTTGTATTAACCTATATAATGACGGAGGAAAATTTAAATGAACATTATTTGTCAAAGAAAACAGAGACAATAGAAACAGTATATCGATTGGGCAACGGGAAGTATGAGTTTGAAAGGTAAATATAATAATATCCAAATTTTGCCTGGAATAATGAAACATTTTTAAAATTATGTAAGGTTACAAATGTTCCAGAGATGTCGATTAGGTGTCTTATATTTCAAATTTCAGTTCCAAAAAACTCACAAAATCGAAATTACGAGAAAAACTCATTACTAAAACTTGAAATATACATAATCATGTTTTGTCGCAATTTCGCTTACAAAATCGACCAGTCTGATCGATTTCCGGATTTGAGAAGATTTACAAAAATTCTTTTACAGGAATTATTTTAGTTTGCTGAATTTTGACGTTAGTATCGACTTAGCTACAACGGGATTTTCGAGATTTTGTGTGAATTTCGGAGGTTGAGTTTAGTTTGGATTGAATAATAAGTATAGTTTCTATACTTGTAAAACTCGTTACCGTACACCGGTAAAAACAATTAAGAAGGCACTTTTTTCTAAGTTAAATAAAGTCGTCTTTACATTAGCTGAATTTTTAAAATCTTAAATCATCTGAAATTTCATGCGATCCAGCCAATAACACCAGATTCGAAAATTACGAATTAAATGTATAACATCTTGCAAACAACTTTTTGATAATTTCTAAACCTTTCACAAAAAATATAAGAAACTTCAAATAATTTGACAAGTCTCAATATTTTCGAAATAATTTTAAAAATCATTGAAATTTCAGACATCATGAAAATTATGGAAAACATGAATATCGAATTAATCTAGACTAAACTTCAAAATCTACTAAATTCACATATCTCTCATACCCAGCAACTATAAGACATCAAAAAATCACGAATAATCTCGAAAATGTCGGAAAACTTAGAATATTTAGAATAAATTCGATTAATCGCGATTACGCCAGACAAACTCGAATAATCTCTATGAAACTCTATGAATAATTTCGAAAAATTTCAATAATATTGTTAAAAACTGGATATTAACACTAAACCTACCACGACCGGTCAAATAACCGCTTTTAAAATTTCGATTACAATTTTTTTTATTCGCCGAAATTGAATCGCCTTTAAACTTCACGACTTACTTTTTTATTAATTGGTTTCTACTAAAAATGTGTAGACTATATCTTACCTGCCACAATCGGTTATTTAGCAAGTCAAGCATGGAATAGGTACATTTAAAGAGACGATAGGTTTAGTGTTAATGAATACTTTCGAAAATTCTGTAAAAGTCCGCGTATCAAAAACCTGGAAAACGAAAATCATCGAATAATATTTATGAATGTAACATCAAGCAAGTTAACTAAGCTCAACAAAAATAACTCTGTAACTTTACACAACTGCGCCGCAACAAAGCCGCCTCTGGTTGCAATTATTGATCACCGGAAGAAAGTTATGCCAACATTTTTTTTGGTGGGTTCATGTTACATTTATGACGTATTTTTCGGTGAGGTGAGAGAAAACCATAATATGGACGTATGACAATTACGCCCCAATGCAACATGCCCCAACAATTTTAGGCGTTTTTGCATTATTGGGGTAGAATTTCAACCCCAAATAGAAATGAAAAAATGCCTCAAAGTAATGTAAAATTGGGATAAAATATTTAAGGACGTTGAAAAAAATAGAACAAAACAACCAAATAATTGAAACAAGCAGAGATTCGAGGGGGTACCCTGCATACTCTAAGGGATAAAATGAATACAAATTGCATTTCAGAAGAAGCTATATGAACGATAAAAACTCTTTGGTCTGATGTGTCTGCAAGGTTAACAGATAGTCAAGATGCCTCAAATATTAATTTGGTCTTTAATTTACTGTTAATGGCGATTTTAATGAAGTTGGTTCGAGTTTCAGGTAAAATTAACGATAATTAGTTTCTAGTGCCATTAAGTACAATTGCCGTTTTTGGGAGTTCTATTATATGGTGCAACCAGCAGTTGAAAAATGAAGAAGTGAAAAACCAAAGTTCATCACCTCGAAAACAAAAAGTTCAGAATATCAAATCATCGAAAGTTGGATCATTACTGAAAATTATTAATGTTTGGAAAATTAAAAAAAGCCATATTTACGGAGTGAGCTTAAAATCAACAACCATAGCTTTTCAATGTAAATATAATGAGTTAGCTAATCCTACTTTGAAGGCCGGTACGCTGTTGAAGTGAAATTAAACATTTTATTGTAGATTAAAATGATATAAGCAAAAACATAAATGAAAATTCCGCAATTAAATTTCACTCAGTAGTGCGCTGTTGAGCAAGTGAAATGGATTTCTACTTGCCGAAAATATGTAGATGAATCTGTTACGACTCGATTTTTTGCTAAAGTTTTGACTTTTTTTCTTGTTGCAGATTTTTGTTAAAAATAAATGTAGAACCTACATTTGAGATTTAAAATATCTACGTAAATGTAGATTAGAGTTTTTAGTTTCTTTAAGACACATAAACTCTATAGTTTTTACTGAGTTATTTTGCGTTCAGCGTTTTTAGAAATATTGACGATTGGAAAAGTTCCGGAAATGTAATACCTATTCCTTAAAATAAAGCTTCGTATCCCTTAAAATAGAAGATAGCTTTGATATAATATAAATTTCATAATATAATATTTGAATGAATGAGCTTACTGCGATAATTTTTTTCAAGTTTCGGTTCGAAGCTTTTTTTCGAAAGAGCACACGGTCTGGTTTAATCGTCATTAGATTCTACATTCGCTAGACTGAGATTTCTGAAAAATTATGAAAAAAAAATAAAAAGTCCATACTAAACAATTTTTTTGTTCAAAGGAATTTCGAGCCAACTTATCTAAATTCGAATAATTGTTATCGTGATCTAAAGCAAACACGCAAACAAAATTAAGCTGCTCGTTTTTGTAACAATTCAATATTTTCAAGATTATTAAATTGGATTATTTATTGTGAAAATCTTTCTGATTATTGAATTAATTTTCACCACCTTCTAAATAATTTCAACGGCTCAATGTAATTATTCGTCGGCGAGAAATGCAGAGTGTATAAGTTCAAAAACAATTATTTTCAGGAGACAATGAAAACTATTTCACTCTCCATATTGTCTATATGCAATCACTTAACATCACTTTTTTTGATATTTTAGAAACGGCAATCGATTCACAATTTTCTTCTCTTTTGTTTAACATGAAAAACGGAAAATTGGAGAAAATGGACTTCCACCTTCTACTTTTCTCTTTGACGTATTATTTCTATAATTCAGAACTTGAATGGTAAAACAAAGATATCAATATTTACGTTTTAAATTTTCTGCAATATAAAGGCCTACCGGCGTATCAATAATAAACTTAAAGTTATGTATAAGAACGCGATATAAGCAAAGGCGACTGCTCCATGAATGCATGCGTAAAGAAATCCAGATACGCAAATCAAAATTGATTTTGTTTACTTCCCTCTTTGAGCCAACCATAATCAATCGGTCGATGGCCTCTCTTTTCTTTCTCTTCATCTTATTTCCAATTACAAAAATCCCAAACAATATCTAGGCAACATACGTTTTTTGCTGTTTAAATGGAGAAAAATGCAATTTGAATTGTTCAAGCTAGAATGTTATAATGAGAGCAAACATACCATGTACAATGTACATAGAAGCTTGCTTTTGTGACTGTGGTTTTGGTTTAAAACCAAATATCAATATTTAAACTAATCATCGAAGTTTAAAATAACCAATTTGATAGTTATTGGTAAAATGGAACGCATTTCCCAAAAGGGACTGTAAAAATATCTAAATGTCTTTACCGAGATGCCATTTTGCACATTTCGAATAATATTGAAATCAAGATTATTGACAACAAATTTCGAATATATTTAAAAAGCTTCGAATAAACCTAGAATTCATATATGCCAACGATCAATTCCGGAAATTTAGAGCAATCCAAAACCTCAAAATTTCGAATGAAATAAGCTTAAAAATCTCGAGATTCCTCGGTAACATATCGCATCTACAGCATTTTATAAATTTAGAGTAATATCGAAAAAAAAAATGGGACAGGCTGGAATGAATCTCGAAAAATCTCGAATCATCTTAAAATTCTAGAATAAGCATGATATTCTCAAAAAATCTCGAATATTCTCGAAAATATTGAATAAACTTAGAATTGTAAAACAATGCACAGGCCGACAAAATTTAGCCAAACCTTTTACCCAGAAACTAGCATATACGAGATAATCTAATCTAAAAATGTGAAAGTTACGGTTTTTTTAAATTGTTGAGGTTAAGTTACACCGAAAGGTAATTTTTTTCATAAAACCATTAATGCGGCCCGAAAGAAAGGAAAACGACAGTCGAATAAATACAACTCTTCGACACTTTAACTTTCCTATTTGTATATTAAACTCAAAATAAGTCTAATTTGAAGCATCCTTTACCATAAATTAATAATCGTTTAAACCACAAGCGTCCACACAATCCTATATAAGTTTATATAGCGTTGTGTGCGTCGAAGAATTGTATTTACATATTCGACGCCTTTCATTTTCCAAAAATCGAGAAATACCATATGTACATAAGTCGAACTGCTTAATTTCAACATACGATTTCTCAAAGACGAAAAAAGATATCCGGACCAATCCAAACGCGTTTTTAAGATGAAGAGAAGTTCTTTCAGATCCCATTAATAATTACTTTTCTGTGTAACATAACCTCAAATATCTCGAAAAACGTGATATTCGTGCTTTTAGATTAGAAATGACGAACTTTTTCAAAAACCCGAGCGAAATTCTGACCTCGGATTTTAATTCAGCGCATCAAAAACCTTCGGAAGAGTATATTCTGGTTTCTGGGTAAAAAATTTGCCGGCCTGTGAATCTTCAAAAACCTTAATGTTATGTAATTCAAAAGCATAAAAAACATATCTCGTAAAAATAACTGAAAGCTGATAAGCCTTGAGTAAAATGAATGCGCTTAAAACCTCGAAAAATCACATCGGAAAACCATACATCGGAGGTACCTGTAATTTGATAAGATTTGGCGCAATTCAACATCAAAATTCGAGAAACTAGAATAATTTTGCATGCGTAAAAATTTAATTCAGCAGCCGCCACTGAATGTAAGGAAAATTCTTGTTACAGACCACAACAAATCATTTCGTGATTCATTCAAACAACAAATTTTACTATGAAAGCTTTTATTACTCAATTTCGGGCTTATAGAATCCTAAACTACTATTTTTTTAGGATTTATGGAAAAGTTCATTTTCGAAATTTTTCGGTTTGACTTTTTCAAACACTTCGTAAGCAAAAACTGTGAAGTTAAATTATTATCTACAAAGCAGATAATATTTTTTAATTTTTATAAGGCAATCCATTTCAAACAAATAACAAATGTTAAATGGCAACTGTGTTGATTAGTTGTGCAGCACAATACGCGGATTAAAGTGTTATAATAAAACAGATTTTGTTTAAAGAAATGATAAAAATAGAAGCATTTTTATAAACACTAAATTCGTATGCAAATTTTGAAGGTCAACAAAAAACGAATTTTGTATTTATTTTAAATGAAAAATGTTGTTGCAGCAGTTTCCGATTTTTTTTTTTATGCAACCTTCAAAGTCGACATCTAAATTAGCGTTTCTTAATTAATTATTTAATTTGAACGATTTGTTTATATACGAACTTGAGTTGTTTAGATTGATGATACACTAAAAATTCTATAACTATGCAAAAAAAAAAAAAAAATTGATACATTCACAGAACATAAACATAAATTGATCGATAATATTAACTCTCTTGTTATTTCTATATTTAAATATTTATTATAAACAAACAATTAATAATATAATAATATAATTTTCAAACAAGTATTTCTAGATTATGTATGTATGTACTCTAGAAATAGATCATATTACCTTCTTATTACTTCCTGAATTAAATTGAACCTCCATTGTATTATTATTAATAATAATAATAAACCGCAAATCTATTATTTATAGTTCAGTTGTATACTCTATATGTATCTTGATTAGTCTACACACAAAACTATTAATAATGCAAATAAATAAAAAAAAATGTCTTCTAAAAATATTAAATGCAACTTTCATTTTATTGAAGTTAAAATCTTGATTATTCTTATGCCTGTCTTACAAGAAATTATAAATGTTGAGAGATAAAATTAGAAAAAAAAAAAACTAAAAATGGTTAAAAATGGAAAATGTGTGTGAAATTTTTTTTTTATTTATTTTTATAATCCATTAGCGCCGGGCTGTTTAGTATATTATACATGTTGCAATGTGACAATTAAAATATAATAATTATTTGACTGGAACAGACCAACCAACCAACCTGTTACCTTTATAGTGAAACTCTCAGTTTAAATTTCGCACAATTGTTCAAATTTTATTTTAATTGGACAGCCAACCAACCAAAAAAAAAAAAAAAAATTTAATATGTCAAATATATTTTAAATTACACGAACATAAAAACGTCTTGACTTTGCTTCACATGTTGTTCTTTTATACATTGAATGTGTATATTTTTGGTACCAAACTGTCTGTTACAGACGATCACTATTATGTATGTATACATGTTGTATAAAAAGTCTATTTATAATTTATACTGTCTTATAATATGATATTTTAATTATTTTTTTATTTTTTTTATACATTACATGTAATAAAAACTAGTATTAGTAACTATTTTGATTTAATAAAATTAATAATTTTTATTTAATTGCGTGTCATTAACCCTAATACTTTAATGACATGTTTGTTTTTATTGTATGGTATAAGGATTTTATTATACACCATTATGTGACGTACTTACAATTTCTACTTGATTTGGGTGGTCTTTGATCGTCTGTCAAAAAAATCAACGAGATCAAGAGAATATATTGATGGCACCTAATAATATAGTGACGGGTTGGATATTAGTGCGCAGAGCACTTGTGTCAAAAAATTGTTGTGACAACGACGACACATGTTAATAATTTTAGGGAAAATATATTTTATCTTATATCTCATTGAGCATCAAGATTGATATATTACATATAAATGTACCAATTCTTTGGTTTATATATTTAATTGGAGTTTATCTAAAAAAAAAAAACAAAAAATTGAATGGCAATATGCCATCTTTATATAGTTTGTTTTTTTTGGTTTTTATCAGATGTGCCGTTTCCTTTTCATGTCACACTCGTATGAATGAAAAACAAGTATGATAAAAATTTAACTGCGGGATAAATAGAAATTCGAGAAGGTAGAATCAAGGTTATTATGAAGATAATAATCTGTCCGGTAGTTGACCTACCTACGTATATAATATATATTATATGACTTTGTGACAAACAAAACTCAATTGTTTTAGATGGAAACCCAAAATTGTTATTGGCAAATCTTGAACTTTATGAAATACAATATTACCAACGCTACCCGTGGCATTCAATATTTTCTTAATAAATTTAATTCCCTGTTACGAAGACGATTGAATCAAGTAAAGGACGTTTTATGTAAACATTATACACACGTAATAAAACAACAAAATACATAATTTTTATATAATATAAAATTATATATGTACATACATATATCGTTTATATCATGATACTTTCATATTTTCAAGGCTTAAATGCTTTCACTATTTTATAACCGAAATCAAACCACCGCACACCACATTTAAAGTGATTGTCTTTGTGTTAAATGCGTGCTTATAATATTTGACCGCTTTGAAGATGTTTTAAAGAAAGTAAATTACACTCTTTATTTATACTTATTTGATTATTATTTATTTTTAAACGTACTTACATATATAAATTCTAGAAAAAGCGCAACAAGTTTTCTTCGTCATTCTGTCTAGTTTTTCTTGTTAATATTTTTTGTTGTTGCTGTTGTTGTTATTGTACGTTTTACTCCTCCTTCTTAAGTTTTGCATTATTTAGTAGTATTTCTTATAAAAATAAGCAAGTTTTTAATTTTAATTGATGCTGTTTATTATATGTTATTATAATAAAACTACATATATATATACCTTAAAGGATTGAAAAATAAAAAATCCAACAATATTATATTAACTGTTGAATGATAATAATCATATATCGTCTGTGGTGGTCATGCATAATTTATATTGTATACATATAGCAATTGGTTTATATATGTATAAATGGCAAGACCATTTTCTTATATAAATAAAAACATAAAGACATAAAAAAAAAACACAAACCAAATTAAATCTAAAAATAAATATCTTTTTGTTGTTGTTGTTGTTGTTGCACTGTACACAGTGTTTCACAACAAAATTGAGGAGAAATTTGCACAAAAATCAAACAGAGATGAGAACAAAATGTTAATCAAGTAATTTTTTTTTTTTTTTTGCAGATGTGTTCCCGAAACATAGTAATTTCGTTGGGACTAATTTTTTTATTGGTACCTTATATTGCATCACTACCTCAAAACAGTTTAGCTAGACGGAGCACATTTTTTGATATAGAATGCAAAGGAATCTTCAATAAATCAGTATTTTTCCGCTTGGATCGTATCTGTGAAGATTGTTATTCGCTGTTTAGAGAACCACAAGTTCATTCATCGTGCAAGTAAGTAAACATTTAATATACATATGTATAAAATATGTAAATTTAATTATTTTGTCTTGTTTAATATGTGTAAACTATTGCGCGGTGGCTCTTACTAAATAATAAACAAAAAAAAACTAAATTGTATCAAGATAGAATATTAATCGTGTTTTGTGCATGTGCTTTATTAACAGTGGAATAAAATATTTTAACAAATTAACTAATATATATTTATCCTATTGCAACTTTAAAATATAAACAGTGCCGTATTCAGACAGTGAATACAAAAATACTAACAATAAATTAATTTTCACGAAATAATTTTTTTTTATAAACAAACAAAAATTTTAAAATTATTTTTATAGGGAACGCTGTTTTACGTCACAGTACTTTAAGGCATGTGCCGAAGCATTACAGCTACAGGATGAGATGGAAGCTCTAAAATCTGATATAAAACAATTAAATGGGGCCGATCCATTAGTTTAAATTGAAATATAGATATTTTTTTATTTAATTTAACTATATAAATAATATTTATATGTATACAAACCGTAAAAATTAAACCAGGAGATCCACACAAATCAAATCACTAAATATATTATAATTTTTATAATTTATAATTATAATTTTTATTTTATTTATTTAAAATTTTTAAAACGGTATGTTTGAGTTTTATTTTATTTATTTATTTTGATTTTTGATTTGTTTTTTGAAGCAGAATTTTTTTTTCTGCAACACACTATTTTGAAACGTCAATTTTTTGAATTTTGGAAACCACAAAAAAAAATTGTTTTTTATAAAATACTAATATAATTTTGTTTTTTCTTCTCTTTCTATTTTCTTTACAAATTTGCAGAGCCAATTGTTTTGGATCAGAAATGTTCGATGCCTGCGTCGAAGCACTCTTGCTAAAGGATGAATTAGAGGACATACAAAAATGGCGTGAACTTGTTGGAAGAAAAAAATAGTTTAATTAACTAAAAACAAAATAGTAGAAATTATTTGCATTTAATCTTTATTAAAATAAAAATAAAAAACATCTTTTAAATATAAAAAAATTATGTCAATTAAAGATATACACTAAAAACAAATTAAATAATATTTTTCGGTTTTTTTTCCAACACATTTAATTAAAAAACACACACACACATACACACACTGATATAATTTATTAATTAAAAAAGTCTTGTTTTTCTAGTCGTTTATAATAATAATATTATTATAATAATTATTTTGTACATGTATATTTAATTTAATGTATTCTATTTATAATTTATTATTATTTACTCTTAATGACAAATATTAAAATATTTTGCGGCTGGTTTTTTATTTATTATTTTTTTTTATTACGTTAAAAGTAAAAAAAAAAAATTAATAATATTTAAAATAATATAAAAAACACAAAAGAAAAAAAAATGAAAAAAAAGAAAAAAAAATTAATATTATATAACAAAAAAACACATAATGGTAAAAGTAACATTCCTTTTTTATTAAAAAAAAAAAAAAAAAAAAAAAAAAACTTTTAATATATTATTATAAATATTATATATTTTTTTTAATTAATTTATTTTAAAAAATAATGTTAAAAAATAAGACAACAGTATTTTGTTTTTTTTTGGTTGGAACATAAAAATCAAAGCAAAAATAGTAATTAATATAAATATATATATTTAAATAATAGCTAGCTACATTTAATTTGTTTTATGTTAATTAATTTATTTTAAAAATAAAATTTAATAAAAAAATTATTTGTATATGATATTAATTTATTAATTTTTTAAGAATTTTTTTTATATTATTTTATTTTGTATATACAATTTGTTTATATTAATTTTTATATTTCAAAGTTTTTTTTATAAGTTTTATTTTTTATTACAAATACATGTCTCTGTGTCTCAATTGAAAAACAAATATTTTATTTATATTATTGGAATATTGTTCCTTTATTTTATTTTATTTTATTTTTTATTTTTTTTTGTTTGGTTGGCTTTTAAATTGTTAATTATTTTACTAAATTATCGTACTATATTAAAAATAGAAGGTAAAGATTGAGATTCATTTTTTTTATTTTTAATTAAATTAAAAAGTTTTAAAGAGAAAAAGAATTAGATTGTTATACAAAAAAAAAAAAGAAACAAGCTTCATTTGATTTTAAGGAATTGAATTATTTAATTTAAATTTTTATTATTTAAAATTTTGGGTTTATGTAAATATTATATTGAAAAATAATACGGGAAATAAATTAAAAAAAAACTGAAAAATAATAATATATCTATGAGCATTAAAAAAGAAAATTGTTTTGGTTTTATTTGTCCAATTAGTTTGGATCACCTTTTTTAGTTTACTTGTGTTTTTTTTGTCGCAACTCGTAAGGTAAGATTCCTTTTGTTCCCTATAGTGGTTAAAGAGTTTTATAACTTTTCTGAATAATTAACGATTCCAATAAAATGTAATTTTTAATAGAGAAAGTTGAGTCCTTCTATTAAAATTTCTTAGAAGTCGGAGTTCACAGGACTATTCACACCCAGCGCGAATTGCGAATGCGAGTAAACAATTTTTATAAAATTATGATATAAATGACAGATAATAGATTAACCCTCAATGTTTGTCTGCTTATAAGAATACTATAATATGCTATAATGTTGCCAATCAAATTTAATTAAGCCCGAAAATTATTTCAAAATTAGAGAAAAACGAAACTCGTGTCAAGGTTGTCATTTTTCAGGCGAATTTCGTTTTTCTCTAATTGTGAAATATTGTTCGGGCCTAATTAAATTTAATTTGATTGGAAAATTCGTAATTATCTTATAAATAGACAAACATTTTAGATATAAGTATTTTTCATCATAAATATGTACATATTTAAAAAATGTTTACTCGCATTCACAATTCGCCCTTGCTGTGAATAGTCCCTTAAGGCAGTGCTTCTCAAACCTTTTCATGGGCTCCCAAAAATGTTATTCAATAATAATGAATTTACAGCTAAGGATTTTGGGAATTCTTGTTCAAGGATCTCAGACGTTTCATATCCGTGTCCCGCCAATTTAAAAAAATGTTCTACCAACCCAGAATATTCTTTCAGCTTCATCCGGTTTACAGGTAAAAAAATGCCTATATGCAAAAATTGTACAATTCAAGAAAATTGTTAAACTTGGTTTTAAAAACCATGAGAGGACTATCCATAAGAAACTATTGAAAATTAGATGTAGCTGTAAAAACTCCTAAACTAAATATTTTAGCTGAACATATGTGTGGAGCAGCAACCCGACCCAAATTTGGTTTGTTTTTAATTTTTGTATCAAATTATTTTTACTTACATAGGTATTTAAAACAAAATGTGGATTAATTATATCCTTCTGAATTATCGAACTATAAAAATTCTGGAATTACTTGAAACATTAAAAAAAATGAATTTTTCTGTACAAAATTCAGAGTTATCCAAAGTTTTATTTAGATTTTTTCAACTACCAATTTTCAATGTAATGAACCAATTTGAAAGCTTGGCCTATAGCTATAGGCTATAGCAATTGTATACCGAAAATTTGGAATTATATTTATGACGAGTCATTCCAACAAAAAAACAAAAAAAAGAACTCGTGCAGATAAAGTTTTGCGTCCTCGTGATTGTAGAATCCATAAACAAACGCATCACATATCTTGCAAAAACCATTAACATCACAGAACACCAATAGCGGTCATTGATAATAGGCAGATTCAGAAAGTAATGTGCAAGGAAATTGTGCCGTTTATTAGAGATATTAAGATGAGATTTAAAGGCTACCTGGCAACAGTTTCACGCCTCCTTAGGGGGGCCGCGGCTCACAGTTTGAGATGCACTGCCTTAACGTACATGGGTTAAATTAACCCAGGTCTTCTTTTAATGCGCACCATTTTGGAACGCGTGGTCCTTTGACAGTGGGTGGATTAGGGAAGTTTGAGATGTTCACTAATATCCCCCCCTTAGGCCAGCTACAATGCGCTTATAGAAGCCAAACAGTGAGCGTAGTAAAAACAGGTATGGGTAAAAATAACCCAGCGTGTCCCCTACGTCAGAAAAATGCTTTGTTAAATATTGTATGTTTGTGTTAAGCTTATTATAGGAGTATAATTTTTGTCTATTTGAACTAAAATATGTATGTATATACAGAGAAAACTCACTACGTCTACAACGTACATCGGCGGGACCAAAAAAGTTGTACATTGAAGTGAGGTGTCCATTGAATTGAGGATTTGTGAGTTTTTTTATAAAAATTTTATTGGGGTTCTACTTCTTATCCGATTTTAATGAAATCCAGCATTCCCAATGGAAATGGGATTCTTAAATGATTTTTAGATAAAGTTCTGGAATATGGCCAGTTAGGAAGAAACTTGGCCATTTCTCATCCGATTTTGATGAAATTCAGCATGTACTATCGAAATGAGATTCTCAAATGATTTTTAGGCGAAGTTCTGGAATTTGGTCAATTAGAAAGGAACTTGACCATTTTGGAAATGGAATTCCAAAATTATTTATAAACTTATGCTGTGTGCTGTGTTCTTACTAAACTAAATAATGCGACATTATGCTATTAACCAACGGCTAACGAAAAGTCTCCTCGCGAGGATGCTTTTCGTTTTAGTTGTCATTTTTTATTGCTTGGATTATACAGTTTATCACGAAAAAATTTAATTTCTGCCACAAATTTGTAGCGAAATGCAGATGATATAATAAGCGTCTTCCATGGCGAAAGCAAACTACTCGCAAGTACATACTTGTATCAACTCACAACCACCCATGCTCATACGATGGGGTAGAAAACAGAAGTACTAGTTATGCATAAAACTGGCGCTAGGTGGATTTTAGTTTGCGAAAATTCCAATAGATGGCTTTTTAGACCTTTTTCGATATTTTTCGAGAGTTTCTTATTAAAATGTCAAAATGAATACAAAATTATTTTATTGTTGATATTACATTAATTTTTAAGAAAAATGGATTTAAATATCAATGCTTTCCTTCCATTACAATATAAGGAATTGCGGTTGTTTCACCAATGAAATACAATTTTAAACGTCAATGGATAGATAGTTTTAGTATAGAAAAATTCCGCTACGTGGAATCCTTGAGTCTCCAATCGTCAATAATAAAAACCCTTTACAAAAGACAAAAAAACAACTAAACAGAAGGCTGTGTTTTACTTGTGTCACTCAATTTCTCGTTCCATTGGGTATCTGCTCGCAAGTACTTCCAAGTAGCAAATTTTGCCCATTGGAAGGCGGCTAATGACTATACGAGTATTTTTCGTTTTTGAATTGAAATTATTGTTGTAAACAAACTTTCTGTTTTTGTTCTGTTTTGTATAACGAGCAGCAAATTAATAATTATAGAATGAAAGAACCTACCAGATTTATTCAAATCATCTCGTTGTGCTCTCTCTGATTGTGCTCTGTATCAGAAAAAACAACCTTACGATGGTTAACCTATAATGTGCAGTTAAATTAACATCTCACTTGTTTTTTAACTTTAGATAAATTTGAAAATCCATACCCTCAACACTTTTTGTCAAAAGTAATTCGTGATTGTGAGTATGATGTTTCCAAATCGAACCTTACTTATAGGTTTTTCGGATTAAACGAACCCATTTCCGAATTAAGCCAAAATATTTCCAACACTATACGTTTTTCTGAATTAAAAGAAACATTTCCCAAATTCAATGAAAACTTATACGGAATGAATAAAACTTTTTCCAAAATAAATAAATTTAAAGTCTAAAGAGTTTAAAACTGAAATTTCTAGATCTTCCATTAATAAATTTGCTAAGATGGGACTTATTCGAAAACCGATAGGAGAGCCAAAAATGTATTTATAAATTTTGTTATCAAAAGAAACTGGAATTTCGTTAATTTTGATTTTGAATTTGTCTTTATATTTCTCCAATTTGGCTGTCGACAATGGTAAATACCGACATAACATCTAGAGATATTACCAGATAATTTAGTGGAATGATAATATCCTTAATTTTGTTGTTAAATTGTTCCTTAGAATTTTGAATGAAACAATTGGTTTTTCCGATAATGGGTTTTAGAATATTGCCTAAAAATGTTGTTAAAGAGTATGTTGAACTGTCTATGGAACTTATAATTGTTCTGAATGGTATGTGTAGAATTGTCATTTAGTAGGTTGTACACTTTGTCACTGTAGTCCGTTTGTAAAGTTAACTCAAAGTGGTTAAGGGCTATTAAAAGCTGAAAAGGTCTACCAAATTCACTAAAATTTGTGGTTTACATCTTAACGAAATCGATTATAAATCTACTGCTGATAGTGAGCTTGATTTAAAAAACAATTGTTTATGAAATTGGTAATAAGATTATCAAAGATTGAAATTAATACTTGAATTGAAATTAAAATGTTACACGTATTAGGTTGTTCAGAAATTAATGCAGGTTTTATGATTTTATTTGTTTCAACAATTTTTTAACAATAAAGAATTACGCAAAGGGTTTAACATTATACGTCATTTTAAAGCTTATTTTATGCTCTTTCTTACCACATAACCCATTTTTAATCTAAATTGTAGTTTTGTCTATTTTTAGACCTTTGAAGTTAAGATGTCAAAATAAGAATTTCACCACATTTACTTGTATTAATTTAAACTCGGCCGCAGTGCAGCACAAACGGCTCGAAACATTAATGAAGTTTGGGGCCAAGGAAGTATTAACGAATGCACAAAACAACGTTGGTTTCAAAAATTTCGTCATGGTGAATTCAATCTTGAAGATGAGAAAGGTCGCGGACGTCCCTCTGCCATTGACGATGATGAATTGAAGGCTTCGGTGGAAGCAAATCCACGCACGACTATTCGAGAGCTTGCAGAGGACCTAGGCGTAGGTATTGGATTAATTTCGGAATATTTGAGCCGAATTGGAAAGTCGAAAAAGCTTGACAAATGGGTGCAACACGAATTGAATGAAAACTGAAAAAATCGGCGTTATGAACTGTGCTCTTCACTTCTTCTGCGCAACAAAAACGAACCATTTCTCGATCGCTTTGTGACGTGCGATCAAAAGTGGATTCTATACGATAACCGATGACGTTCAGCGCAGTGGTTGGACCTAGGCAACGCACCTAAACACTTCTCCAAACCTGAGCTGCATCAAAAAAAGACTACGATGACTGTTTGGTGGTCGCCAGCCGGAATTATCCACTACAGCTTTTTGAATCCTGGCGAAACTATCACAGCAGAAAAATATTGTCAATAAATTGACAGAATGCATAAATAACTGAAACGTCTGCGTCCAGCATTAGTCAATAGAAAGGGCCCAATTCTTCTGTATGATAATGCTCGACCACATGTTGCACGGCCGACACTGCAGAAGTTGAACTAACTTGGCTACGAAGCTCTGCCTCATCCACCATACTCACCAGACCTCTCGCCAACCGACTACCACTTTTTCAAGCATCTCAGCTACTTCTTGCAAGGAAAAGTCTTCAACGACCAAATAGCCGCAAAAAATGCCTTCGAAAAATTCGCTGCTTCCAGAACTTCAGAATTATATGCTACTGGAATTAATAAACTTGCATCTTGTTGGCAGCAATGTGTAGATTCTAATGGTTCTTATATCGATTAATAAAATTTATTCTAAACTGAGATATGTCGTTTTAAATAAAATGGTTGAAAACCTGCATTAATTTCTGAACAACCTAATACTAAACGCAGTACTAAAAATCTTATTGGATTTCAAAAGATTGAAATTAATTTAACGTCATGAAATTAAATTCAAATGTTACACATAACATATATACACTTCATGAACAAAACTAAAAAAAATAGGTCTATACGACTCCTCGAACGACACTTTTTCCACAACGTGTCCGTTATGCGACACCGAACTAAGCATTTACATTTTTCAAACATTTTCCGTTATTTTGAGCAGAACTGTCCTTAAAACATGTTCCGGTTTTTTTTTAATTTGGAAACAGAATATAGTCAGAATACGGTGCGGATAGGGAAGTAGTTAGAAGTATGATGCAATTTTGCCATCACCATTATTGATTTGGGTGCATTGTCTTGAAGAAAGATAATTTCTTTCCTCGCCAAATGAGTTCGTTTTGCCTCATTTGCATCGTTCAATTTGTCCAATAATGCACTGTAATACTCGCCAGTAATTATTTTCCCTTTTTTCTAGATAGTCGATGAGCAATATTCCATGTGAGTCCCAAAAAATTGTGGCCAAAACCTTTCCAGCTGATTGTTGTGTTTTTGGTCGCTTTGGTCGGCTTTGACCTAGTTTCATCCATTGTGCAGACTGTTGTCCAGACTTCGGTGAGTAGTGATGAATAGATATTTCATCAAATATCATTAATTGGTGCAAAAAGTCCTCCTTATTACGTTTTAACATCTCCAAACATTGCTGTGATTTCGCGTTTTTAATCGATAGTGAGCGAACGCTGCATCCATTTTGCTTTAAAATTTTTCATATGCAAATGTCCATGCAAAATATTTTCTATACTTTCTTTTGAAATGTTTGCAATGTCAACAATAAAATATCATGAGTTTTTTAAATCATATATCTGTTATTATCACCTCATTTGGTCGTCCACTGTGTATTCATCATTAAAAACACTTCGCCCAAAAATAGATCAATCCTTTTTGCTACTTGGTTGCTGATAGGCCTTTTGAATAAAGATAATGAATTGCACAACTGATTTTAAATTAATTCTTCTTAATAAAACGCAGAATACGTCAATTTTATTGCTTGTGAACAACTAACTTATAATATTCGCCTTTAAAGCACCGCAGGAGGTGCCAGGATCGCCACTAGTTAAAGGTGAACAGCAATTCAGCGTTTATTTTTAAGTGTGTTATTTTTTAATTATTTTGCCGCTGAATAAAGAAATATCTTTCATGTGCAATAAAAGATTGTTTTGAACCGTAAGCAACAATAAAATTGCCCAAAAATATATTTTTTTGATTGCTGTTCACCATTAACCAGTGATGAAAAACGTAACGTGTAACGTAACGCAAAAACGGAATAACGTATTGAATATTTAAAAATAGTGTTACAAACGTTACACAATTTCAAAAATCTTACATAACGAAATCCGTAACGTTATGACCCTTTTTTATTTCCGTTATTTCGTTACGTGCTTTAAAGTAAAATTATCTAAAAGCAAAACATAAATTCAAAACAAAAAAAATAAAAATTGGCATCGATAATTTTCTGCTGTGTGAATACACCTTTATTTCTCGATAATTTATTGCTGTAACTACATAGAGCCGATTCAGACGTGTTTTCTTGCATCAGTTTCTTTCCTCGTTTCTTTACCCCTCTCTCAATAAACTGATTTCGAAGGTCATATTTTTGTGATTCTTTTTTCAACAAACATTTTTTGTGATTCTTGTATTTCTCTGCACTAATACAAACAAAAAGTTATATAAAATTTCCGAAGGTCATATTTTTATTTCTATACCAAGTATGCGACGAGAAATATTTTTACACATACATAGACGAATAATTCAAAAGAATCACGTTTCAAGAAAACGCGTGTAAATGCAAATTGATTTTTTGAAAGCAGAGAAACGTAATGCAAGAAAACATGTGTAAATTGGCTCATAGACTACAAAACGTTCTGTTTTGGTTCAAAAATACAGTTAGAATGGTGTATTTTGCTTTAAAAATATCTTCGATTACAAATCAAATAGAACAGGTACGAATGTTATTATTTATTTTATTTCAAAAGGAATAACGAAATAAACAAAGCCTTTTTATAGTCAATTTTAAGAACTTTAAGCACACAGCTTCAGAAATAACGTTATAACATAGCGAAACGGAATTTTTGTTCTTAAAATAACGTTATAAATAACGTTTCGAATTGAAATTATTTTTTGAAACCGAATGCCGTAACGTTATAATTTTTGTATCCGTTTTTCATCACTGCCATTAACTCTAGTTTCGATATCGTCCACCAAAGGTCAGCCACTTTGCGTTAAAAAGCGAATATAAATATGTAAGGGAAATTGGTCATACTTCTCATAGTAAAGCTTGAAGTAAACATCTGCTTGTTGGGTTGCCATTAAATCCTAATATGTACCTGTTTCTTAGGTAGAGATGCGACCACTAACTGTTGAACGAGAAAAATGGAAAAAAAGTCAAAAAAACTTGCATGTGTGCATACAATTGTTTCCTACCTTTCAACCGAGGTTTTACTTTTTTATTTCGTTTAATATTTAATTGAGTTTTTATTGGGATTCGTTCAACTACTAGTAATGCCATCTCTACCTAAGATTCATGTTGTCTTCAAAATTTAATAGCGATTTCCCTTATTCGCTTTTTAACGCAAAGTGGCTGATATCTGGTGGACGATATTGAAACTAGAGTTAAAGGTGAACAGCAATCAAAAAAATATATTTTTGAGCAATTTTGTTGTTGATTACGGTTTAAAACAACCTTTTATTGCACATGAAAGATAATCTTTATTCAAGGCGCCCGTATGCCGATAGACTTCAGGTTTTTTAACACGCAGTCTACACTAAAAGTTAGTTTTTTTTTATCTTTTTAGTAACTTTAATGACCAATGTACCAATTTTGTTTTTTTTTTGCTTTTGCTCCAAAGAAATATACACAGAATATAATGCCAATAAACAAATTTAAATGAAAATATTTTCACGAAACGCCAAAAATGCGCTAAAAAGAAAAACAAAATCAAAATAAAGCAAGACCAAAAAACCAAAATTGGTACATTGGTCATTAAAGTTACTACTTTTAGTGTAGACTGCGTGTTAAAAAACCTGAAGTCTATCGGTATACGGGCGCCTTCAGCGGCAAAATAATTCAAAAATAACACACTTAAAAATAAACGCTGAATTGCTGTTCACCTTTAACTAGTGGCGATCGTGGCATCTCTTGCGGTGCTTTAAAGGCGAATAGTTATTACAAGTTATTTGCTTGTGAAATGTAAACTACAACGCAACAACAATTGCACTATCTAGACAAAGGAATTAAATATGTATGTAATTCAAAAAATTCGAATTATTTAATTCATTCCTAATTTTAGTTATGATATCTGACACAAGATACTAAATTGTTCTTTCTTTTTTTCGTTTAATTTCTAAAGGTTGCCGCAGGAGAAATTGGTGCTGAGTGTAGAATAATGCGACGACCCAATTATTCCATTAGGTTAGTAATACTATACTACTGTGTACTACTAATACTATACTACTGTGAGCATCGCAAGGCTGGACACCCAATAAACATAGCCCCCAACGAATAAGGCTCTAATAGCACACTGAGGAGAAGATAAAAATTAAGTCTCTTCTTGAGCAAAATAATCCCAAAATAATTCGAATTAAATTTTCTCAAATAATTCATTATATCGACATCTATAATATGTCCATACAGGAAACTTTTCGGCACATACGAATTAGATACTCGCACGTATCGCAAGTTAACAATAATTACAATGGTTAATAATAATGCTAACAAATCCGCCAAATTACTTAATACTCACCATATTGCTGAATTATTTAAATAAAAACATAACCACAAAATTAACTTTTGTACTTATATAGCGGCAGGCAGTATGGTCAGGTTCATTAAGAGCCTGAATATTGACTGGACGGCGCATTAAGTAGGGTCCATGCACAAAAGATCTTTTAGGTCGCTGTGCGAGGTGGCTTGAACGCCCACATGGCCCTCAAGTAATAATAATAATAATAACTGTTGTACTTCAGCACATATTTTACTTTCGTCTTTTCAACTTTGAATTATTTTTTAATAATAAATTTCAAAAAAATATGAGTAGGTATCAAAATAACAAAGGTACATAAGCCAAACTTCCTAAAAATGTTGGAAGCCCGAAAAATTACACGTTGGTGCAAAATACATACAAATGAAAAACACAGATCTCGCGCATAAACTAATGTGGTGGTGGTGGGGAACGCAAAAAATCGCCTATTTTACATAAATACAAATTCTATAATTTCCCTAAAGTTGATTTACATATAATTTTAATTTAAATCACTCCTTAACAATTGGACAATTGAAATTCCATTCAAAATGCATATTTTTCTTCTTGTACACAAAAATACTGATTTTTTAGCAGATTACAAAATTTACCTTTTACGTGAAATGTCCTTCATTTGATATAGCATTTTTGTAAAACCGGCTTTTTAATTTTTAATTAAACTCATACTTGTTCGTGGTTCTAAGAATGATAATATGTAATTTATTATAAATTAGAAGATGTTATCTAGAAGCCAGAACAATGTATTTCTATCTATATCTATATTCTCAACATTTTTTTAAGTACATACATGAAATTAAAATACTCTCGGTTAGCTTTTTACCCGTTAACTTACTTGTATACTCAGTATATAAAAAGTACTTAAAATCTAGTACTACATTGTTTCATTACAAAATATCGAAATTATTTTATTTTTGACATTTATGACGATTCAACGAATGGAAATGTGTTGATAAATTTTACCTGGAAAAATAATCAAAAATTAAATAAAAACAAAACAATTGTTAAGTGAATAAGTATTTATGTTTTTATTTATAGTATCACGTAAAACAAACATTTAAGTGCATACCGAACTACTTAGTTAAGTGTTAAACGAATTATTTCTTACTAAAGATAAGCAACAAATTACAAAATGTCATCAATATTGAGTAATGAAAGTGGTGAGTACATTTCGCTTCTATATTTTTATTATATACATAGTGTGATATAATAATTTTACTGTAATCAATGTGTGCAAATAATATCTTAAGTAAAATACTCTTTAGTTTGTCTTTTGATAAAAAAACAATTTTGTTTAGTTTTAAAGAATGGCTCTTATCTGTATTTTGGGTAATTCCCATAAAACTACGACGTAGCGGTGTCATGAATGTTTTTTTTTTTACAGATTCCTTATTACAATCATTCGATATTATAAGGATATCACCGAGCCCCGAAGATGACGAAAAGTACAGGGAAGAACATGACAATTCGTTCGGGCCGAAAAGTTCGATTAGTGTTGATGCTCAATCGATTAATATTATCACAGGCAGTATGTTGAGCAATTATACGCCACATAATTCGCTGCCTTCTGAAAGTGGTTCCCCATCTTTAGTTTCCGCCAGTAGCCAAGAAAGTGTTATAATTAACAATAGGAACAGTATAAGGGCATCGGAACCAAACAGTATAAGAGCACCGGAACCAAGCAGTATAAGAGCACCGCAAACAAACAGTATATGGGCACCGGAACCAAACAGTATAAGGGCACCGGAACCAAACAGTATAAGGGCACCGCAAACAAACAGTATAAGAGCACCGGAATCAAACAGCATAACAAAAAGTACACTTGGTCCCGAGATACAACGAACAAGCATGACAAATTCTACGAAGGTTAATAGTTTGAATGATATAGGTCCTGGCATCATAATGGGTAATATGCAAGCTTCAAACATTGCCGATTATTCCTATATTTGTGGTCCGAAGAGTGACAATTTTAAAATTGCAGAACTTCAAGCTCGCTTCAAAAATACTGAAGAAATTTTGAAACGAAACAATATTAAACTGCGACAACAGTATTCCAAATTACAAAAATTTCAAAATGAAGTACAGGAGGCTGCTGAATTATCGACAAAACATATCGAGGAAAGAGATCGTGAAATTCTTGCCCTCAAGGCCATAATAAATGATTTTGAAATTAAAATTGATAATTTAAAGGCACAAAATGATTGGTCACAAGAGAATTTCCGTGTAAATTTGAATTTCCTGGAAACTGAAAATTTTGAATTTAAAAAAACTGTTTCCGAGAAGCTAGCGATTATAAGTAACATGTCAGTGGAAATAAAAAGACTCCAAGATCAAAATATTTATTTAGCGAATAATTCGAAAAATCCTATGGCAACAAACGTAACGAGCGCTGCTGCTCCAAGTATTCCACTAAACGAGCATAACGGTAAAATAAAGGAGCTGGAGCGCAAAACATCTTCACTATTGGCAGAAAATTTAGAATTACGAGATTTGATAACGAAATTCAAAAATGAGATTCATGCGCGTGAAGTTCATTTGGCTCAAGTGCAAGAGACTGGTCGATATAAAATTAATGAAATCGAGAGAGTTACTGCAGAGTTGGAAAAGGAGCAGCGAAAAAGGATCGAACTAAGTGATCATGTGGGCGTGCTCGAAATATTTTTGGCCGATTGTAAATCTGATTTTGAACGGGAACGTCAAGAACGTTCTTCACTAGCTGGAAATCGAGAAGAGTTATTGACCGAATTGAAAATGTCACAGAAAAGAAATCAACAGTTGCTTGACGAACTCAAAAAATATACGTAATTATATTATTCAGCAATTTTTAGGTTGTTTTGGGCTTTATATTAATTTCTAATTTTGTTTTTTTTAGCGATAAAAATAAAGCATCACCGCCCAGGACAACGCCTCCGAAGGAACATGTAGATTTTCAATTTAGCCTCCAATCATCTTTTATATGTCCGATTTGTTCACGCAGTTTCACAAATTATATTGCACTAAACCAACATGTTCAGCAGTGCCTCGAATGAGAGGAATAAACATTGGATTATAACCTGTGGGTAGGGGCCGAATTAATACGTGCTTGGTTTGTTTGGTTTTTTGTTATATGCGTGAGTTGATTGAGATGTGATAAGAAAATAAATAATACATATTGTTATAGAATTTGATAAGAGACAAAAATATTTTTACTAATCGTTTTATATTTTTGATTAGATTTTAATTTGTATGAACTAATAAAATTCATTTGTGTAAACCTAATTAGTAAATAAAAATATAGATAATCAAAAACAAAATACCTACATAGTAAGTAATATAAAGATTTGCTCAATTGGTTTTCAAATTTGGGTTTATTTTGCGAATTTCGTCATCCAGTGATAACCTAGAACTGCGTTTATTATTTATATACAGAATGAAATGATTATATTTTTATCACTCGATGACATCATGTGCGTGAGCATTTCTTATTAATTTCTTATTTCGCGATTTACATTGTACACTGGTTTAACATAATTGAAGAATTTGCCTAAATGTTCGCCTGAGAATAAATGTTTACCTTATTAATTAGTAAACATTTTGGCGATCAGGAATCGGTTCAATAATTGGAAAATAACCTTAATAATTCGAAAACGAATTATAGGTTGTTGAGATGATTGCTGCCGTTTGGCCGTAATAGAGATGAAAGAGTTGGCATTTGTTCTATAACCGAACTGCACGTTCTCGGAGCGGAAACATGATGTTTCAATAAATTTTGTGATTTATAAGTTGGAGTTATACAATTATTTTGTGAAATAAGCCACCTTGTGTGGATAATGAAATCTGTTATTTAATTTTCGTCTTCTTGCAAGTGCTCTCGGTAATGCAACTTTACTAGTACATCCTAAGCCAGAAATCAATCATTCATGTTGGCAAACATCACACCCTTCCCCACGACAGTACCGACATCTAGATTTTATTGGCCATGGTAACTGAGATAAAAAATGTCGTCGCTGAGACACTACCGCGCGTAGACGACATTTCTCTTACTACAGCAGTCGTTTATGAACATATTGCCGACGGGTAAGAATGATACTGAACTTATAGAAGTTGTTGAAAGAAATACTTCGCTGAAATTTAAAATGTTACTTACTCGGTATGTTCGGTAACGAAAAATTAATTTTTTGCGAAATATCCACAGGTGTAAATCGTCCATTTATCCCAAAGGAGTTTCATAAGGTCATTTTTGATTCTATCGGTAATTTAGCACTTCCATGATGGTCTACCACTTCAAAGTGAGTCTCATAAATGGTACAATGTAGTTTGGAGTGCAAGACTCAAGAGAGCTAAAGTTTCATGTAATTGAACCTATCCTAACTTCGGATGATAATCGATGTTGTGTTCTCGATAAAAGCCCGCTTTACTCGTTGGGCAGATGCTGTACCAATAGACGATATTAGAACTAATACTGTAGCGTGAGCAATTTTTAACGGGTGGTTGGGATTCAAACATGAAGGAACTACCAACTACAATCCATAAGCCAGCGGTTTTCTTGAATGATGGCGTAAGTCGTTGAAAGCAGCCACCGAGTCATAACCGTTCAATTACTATATCAACAGTTCTAATGAGGACTCTCCTGCTAGTACCATTAAATCCATTAAAGTCAAGATTAATCCAAATGTAACAAAGAAGACTACGAAGATACCTTTAAGAAACAGCCTGTGGTGGATTAAACTGGACTTTGAACTGAGTTAAATATACACTTCATTTAAGTTTCTTAGGATGTTGGGTAAAATTGCGTCCTAAGTTCAGTGAGCACATTGTATTGATGACTTTTTATTTCAACCAGGTTAAAGATTTACGGAGTTAAACCATTGATGGTTTTAGATAGATTGTACCGTGAGCTTTCAAGAGACATAAAGCAAAGGGTAAATTGCTTGAAGTCATTTGGAGTAAACCTGTCTTCTGTTCCAATTTGGATTTCATAACCATATTTACCGGACGCGTCGTCACCATAGTAAGCCGCACACAGTTTCATCTGATATGATCTTAAAAAGGATAAGACAGGCCCGGACAGGAACAATTCGTTGCAATTGATTCTCAGTATCACTGTTTGCAATAATCTGTGACACAATGATTCCGTCGTCATTGTCAGCGAGAATTCAGATAACAGCTACAATTTTGATATCATAAAGCAGGTGCTGCTTGGACATCAATATTCCTCGACAAGTATCGATTACATTTGAAAGTCCTGTTCACAATCTTAACAATTCAATAAACTGATTGAGAGAACTGAGAAAGATCATCGGCAATATCCTGAAAACCCCGGTCAAGGCAAAGCCATTACAGGGAAAGAATCGATCTATGAAATAAGCAGATCCATAATTATTTTCAAGGTGCTAGCATCTGCGAAGTTTGTCTTCCAAATACCGAATATAGAGTTACTGAAACTAGGCTTCACCAGATTCTGTGATTTTTGTGAACCGTATATGTAGCCGCTTAAAAGCGGAAGTTACAGACTGTAAACACTGATAGAGATCAATGCAGGTTATATAACGTTTCTCCGCTATTCGTACGGTAATCTACCAAGATTCTGTACGAAGGTTTGACGTGTAAATTGCCGTATGCCAAGGTTGTTGGCAACAAATGCTGACAAAGCAGATCTGGCAAGTTTAATGTAGTTAGAAACTATTTGTTGTTGTATCATGAATGCAGCATACAAATATGTCAGGTTTGTTTAGCCTCGTTGTTTAGCTCTTTGAATTGATCGATATCGACCAGTGAACTCTCTTACTGAATTCGAATCCACCGATTCGAAATTGGCGTAATTTTTAGGCTGTGACAACAACAATGGCATATCTTCAACCTAATGAGCCTTGAATTAATTTCGGTCGGGATTCAGGTCGGCTGGTCTAGAGAGTTACTGTCCGGAGACTTTGGTTCCTCGTTATCACAAGAGTCTTCCAACTTTGGTGCGTTGATGTAAGTTCTTTGTAGCACTTCAAACATCACCAACCTTGATCAATCCTCATGATTCATGCACATTACATTCCCTGAACTTCGTACCGATAGCATGACTTGTCGAAGCAGTATCGCTAGCGGCTTGAGATCTAGTGAGTTTGACACTGATCACATTATTTGTCGAAGTATCTCAATGTGGAAACCACAACGCCCTTGTCTCGCATTACCATCACCATCAACAAGGGGACTAATGGGAACATATGGATTGACTAGAATCACCAATGGTTGAGCACCTATTAGTCCGCCCCACTATAGGACATGACTATGCTCCTTACTTGTTCCGTAGAATGCAAGATGGCACCCATTGCCATTGCTCAACCTGTAAATTCAAAGGTTCCTTAATAACTAGGCTATGCTCCCTCTTTCCTCCCTGAGATATTTTCTTTGTTGTTGTCATTCGTGAACTTTCCTCCTCATTTTCATTTTACAGACCAATCTTGTTAGTTTCCTTACCAATAGCACAAACGACAGGTGATAAGTGCTCACCCAAATCTTTGAAGAAAGGTACTCCAAGTACGGCAACAAATCGATATAATAATGAACCAAAATTTTATGTAACTCCACAGTTATATGATCGTGTAGATCAACGAAAATACCCGCTAGATTTGAAGATTCGCTCACTTGGACAGGTTTCCAATTTACCAACGGTTTTTGTGGTATAGAACAAAATTTTTAAGCAACTGTACAAAACACTCATTCCTCCGGTCGACAAATGTCGACCAAATCGTTTAAAAATGTATCAATTTGTTAGGGTACCCCTAAATTCACAAAATTTGTCCACTAAAGACTTTGTTGAACTAGTTGAATACTTAGTAACTTAGTTGAATAATTATCAAATATTGAATAACATTTTGTGACGGATTTGTTGTTATTTTGTTAAAAAATTTATGAATCATTTGTTAATGCATCGAATGCATCGATTGAAGCATTCCGTGAAAGTGATTGGGGGTGGTAGTGAACAAAACCAGTAAAAAATATTATGTTGAACTTTCGAGGTAATATTAAACATTTCGAAGAAATATTTTGCTAAGTTTAGTGCGCCTCGCAAATTCCAACATTTGTTCCATAGATCTCTTTAAGACATAAACTGGTTTCGTGTAATTTGTTAATCAAATTTCTATATTTACCTACAATAAAGCTTTTAAATCTAAATTCTTTCTACGATGTTTTATTGACATTTCATTGATTGAAATTTCAATAACATGTTGATCGATAGATTATTTGTGAGTTAGATTAAACCGTCTCTGAAGGTATTAGTAGGAGTAAAGATCTTAGTGAAAGTGCCAAAATTATTTACTTAACAATTAGATGAAATCGAGGTGAAACGTTTTTAACCACAAAAACTAAATTTGCTGTGTGAATTAGTTAAAATTTTGATAGTTGAAGTACAAATAAAATGAATTATAATGCCTAAGAATAAGGAGTGTGACTTAATTGTATTTGTATACTGGAAGGCTGCGACTGGAAGACTGGGTGTAGTTATCGAGTAACTTGTGGTGTTGCTGCTATCAGTCCGTGACGTTGCGTGTTGATGATATGAACATTTAAGGCAAAAGAAATTCTGCGGAAGCGAATATTTTCCGTAATACGCTTCTGGGGCAATTAATATAAATTTTAATCAATGTCAAGGGGAGCAGCCAAACCAGACGAAATTATCCAAAGGCCAAAAGAGAATGAACAAGAAACTTTTAAAATTGGTTACGAATGTACACGACGAAATAGAGAAACTGCAAACGGAAGTTCAACATGTTAGAACGGAGATCCAACAGGTGGAAGAGAAATTTCAACGTCTCGAGAAGAAGCTAATTGATGTCAAAATGGAATAACAATGCATGCGGTTCAGACCGTGCACTCGATCAAACTAAAGCCACTAATGTTCGGCGGAACAACATCATCGGCATTTTCAAATTTCAACTTCAAGAAATGAGACTGCACAAGCCATAACCAAACCGGTCAATAAAAATATTCAAAGTAGACATCGATAGCATCATAAACACGGAGCGGTTACCGTGCCACAGAAAACTTCTGCACGTCAACTACTCAAACGGTGCATGTCCATATTTATGCAGTATATCGAATATTAATGGAAGGACGAATATTAATGGAGCTGATTCGCTAACCGCTTAGGAGATTACCATTGGCAAAACAAGAAGAAGTGGACCGAATGGTAATAGATGTAGGCAGCAGCGATAATCGAACCGTCTAACAACCCATAGACCTCATCGGTAGTGTTGTTTGAGAAGAAGCATGTTAGCAGGAGATTCTGCGTTGCTTACCGAAAATTCATTGACGTGACTAAAAAATCGGGTGCTTGAATATTTGCGACATTAGGTCTACAAAGCGGCTAAGAGGGAGATCGCGAGAAACGGCGTTCAGTGCAGGACGCATTATCATGACGACCATGTAGAATTGTGTGCATGTTGATGGAAAAGAAGGCATCATCAACGTTAGGCTTATGTAAGTGCTGCCTGGCGAGAGTTGACGAAATGATCAGAAAGGGCCAATAACGCGGGAAACAGGTTTATCGGAATCATGGAATTTAAGGAAAAGGAACACCAGCTCACTTGGAGTAGGGTCGGAGACAAAACTCCCATTGCCAAGGTATGACATACGAGCAAATAAACAAGGTTCATGCCCACCATATTTTGCACTTATTATGGTTTGCTTAAATTTCTCCTGCAGCAGTTTTGGATAGGTATTACTGCTAAAATTTCGAAACATATCACCAAATTCTCGAATAAATACAACAGCACTTCTGATTTATTGTCGAATAAGGAAATAACACTCGATTGTTAAATATTATAAATGGCAAAATACGATCGAACATTGTTTAGTTCCTGGGGCTGAGATGGTGAAACAGAAGAATAAAGAAGGATAAAAGTTTTGAGGCTTATGGTGGATATTCATTGGGAACTATTGGTGTTATTGAAGACTTTTTATCGCATTTGGCCAATGGAAAGATATTCTCGAAACTCGATATTAGTAATGCATTTCATCTAGTGGAAATATCAGAACAGTCAACAGTCACGATATCTCACCACGTTTATTTAGATACACCCGGTTGATGTTTAGAATTTCGTGCGCTCTTAAAATATTCCAAAAGTTAGTGGAACAAATTTTGGCGGGCTGTGGCGGTTGTATGAATTTTATTGATGATATCATTGTCTATGGCTCAACACAGGAACAACACAACGATCGATTAACTAAAGTCCTTGAAACATTAGAAAACTGGGGCGTTACATTAAAGATTATACAAAAGCAAATGTGTATTTGGTGTCAGTAAAATTGTATTTTTGTGACATGAATTGTCCGGTGATGAAATAACACCAACACACGATAAAGTTTATGCAATCAAGCAATTTAGATCACCGCTAAATGCGGATGAACTGCGTAGATTTTTGGGGTTAGTTAACTATGTGGGACGGTTTATCCCTGATATAGCGATGGTGACATTTGAATTAAGGAAACTAACAAGAAATGAAGAAAAATCATTTGAGGCCCAAAGCAGCAGAAATCATTTGATGAATTAAAATCTAGTGAGACTATCCTAGGGCATTACAATGTTGAAAATAGAACTCAAATAATAGCGGATGCCAGCCCGGCTTGGAGCTGTTTTAATCCAAATTTGTGATGTACAACCGAAAATAATATGTATCGTATGCAAGTAAAAGCTTGACCAAACCATAACAACGTCATTGCCAGACAGGAAAGCATTGGTATTAGTTTGGGTGGTCAAGAAATTTCATTTTTATGTATTCGGAAAGGAATTTGATCTAATTACCGATTATAGACCATTGGAAATAATTTTTGGTACAAATTCGAGATCTTGTGCATGAATTGAACGATGCAATGCGACTACAGTCATATCAGTATACTGTAATTTACCGTATTGAACCGAAGCCATTCGATGATAACTCTGAACGTTACATAAATGAATTAATGGAAGCGGTTAGGCTAGTCGCGATTAAATTACTGGAAATTGACCTAGAATCGAGAAGAGATGATTGCTTTTCGGGAAATATTTTATTACAAAGCACAAAAATTGTGATACCAGGTCGTTGCGTACTAAAACGTTAGAATTGGCACATATCGGGTACCCGGGATGTACTGTAATGAAAAAACGTGTACGAGCTAAGGTTTGGTGGCCTAAAATTGATGAAGGTAGAAAAATCAGTAAAAAGTGTCGTGCCTGTTTAATTGAAGCGGGACCGGATCCACCAGAACCAATAAAGCGGAAAGAGTTGCCACCTCAGTCTTTGCAGGATTTAGCCATTGATTTTATGCATGGGGCTTTAGCCTTCCGGACATTATTTACTGGTAGTGCGGTTGATTATTACAGTCGTTATAAAGAGGTCGAAATCCGTATTCCGTATTTTTCTGTAAACATCTTATACATCTGTCGTACACTAGTAAAACTAAAGATAAATATAGTGTTACGTTTTTGCCTTGTAAATCAAGGATCGTATCACTGGATTGTCAATTTCAATTTATCACAAACGATTTTATTTCTTGATTATAAAAATTATTCCAACACAATTTATTAACGATAATTCACAAAATCACTTTTTATTATTTTTGCTCAATTCTACTATTCACTTATTTATAACTTTTATTTCAAACTAAAACACTTTTTAATTTCCTTTTTAATCTTCACTTTATCGCTTACCAGAAACTAATGTTCTAATTCGAATTCGTTCACTCCTTATATACTCAAACGAACTTCATCGAAATTTCAAGATTGTTCCGGTAAAAATAGTCTAGACACATTATAACAGTTTTATCATGGAAAATTCCATTTTAGTTTTAGTACAGTAGAACTATTTGCTATCAATTGACTTATTCTATTCTATCATAGGTGTCACCGAAACAAAATATTGTTACCTTTTTGCCTTGTCAATCAAGGTTCTTATCACTGGATTGTGAATAAAATTCAACACTTCATTTCTCATACATGATTTTATTTCTTGATTATATAAATTATTCCAACAAAATTTTTTAACGATAATTCACAATACCACTTATTATTATAATTTTTCCACAATTCTACTGTTCTATTGACGATTGTAAAAGTAAAGAAAGTGCCTCTCAAGGACAATAGTTAAAATGATGCACCTGATAAAATGACATTTGTCACAAATGCAACGAAAGAAAATTTAGCAATGCGGTAATTAAAAATTGTTTTTATAGCCCAAAATTGGAATTATTTACAACAATTTGAAACGTCAAATTATATGAAATGTCAATAACTTTTATTTCACACTAAACCACCTTTTAATTTCCTTTTTAATCTCTGCTTATCGCTTACCAAAATCTTAGCCCCGATTGTATGAACGCGGATAGAAGATTAATCGGCGGACTAATCGTCGATTGGATCGTATGAACGACGATAAATACGAAAATTAATCGAAGGATTTTTTTCTATCCACTGTTTTTATCTTCTCTTTTTGTTGTCTAAAACAGTGGATAGAAAATTTTGTTGTTGTTTTTTTGACATAATTTTAATGTTGTTTGTTTGTTTATTGAAAAAAAAAAAAATCGGAATGGAATCGAAAAAACGTAAAATTTCAAATGCTCAACTCGATAGTTTTTTTTTTTCTATTGGAGAAAAATATAAAAAAATAATTTCGTGTAAACACAACCTATTGTATGTAAATAAACAACAAATTAAATTTGAAACGCATAAAAAGTGGTGACACTCCAAAATAAACTGCAATAAACAGAGGTTGAATTTTTTTTATCGGTGTTTATACAATCGACGAAGAAAAAAATCGTCGGTTGAAGATTAATCTGTATCCCCGGATTGTTTTTAATCTATCCGTGTTCATACAATCGGGCCTTAATGTTCTAATCTTAGACCATACAATAGAATGGACAGCTAGCGAAGTGCCATTTCCATATGAAATTGTAAAGTAGTTTGTCTCCAATATCTGCAGCGCAAAGTAGCCTTGTGGCCGATGAGGTAACTATAGCAAACATAATCAAAATTAGTACCACAGATGTCAATACAAAATTCAGTAGTTACATTTAGTACCAGCAGAAGTCATTTCAAGTTTAAATTTACATATAAATAAAAGAAAAATCGATGATTCAAAAAAATTATTTTATTGACCGATAAAATGGATAGTTTTACTTAACTTTGCTCTAACCTCTAACATAAGATTTATTATTTAGATTTATAAGATTTATGATGGATGAAGTTGCAGTGACATCTGTTGGTAATAAATAAATCTACTTAATTTGGAGCAACATCTGTGGGTACTAATTTTTATTATACTTGCTATAGTTACCCTATCGGTCACAAGGCTACTTTGCGCTGCAGATGTTGTAGACAGTTAAAAGCCATTGCTGGCGGTCCATTCTATTCTATGGTCTAAGATTCTAATTCGAATTCCTGGCAAGTTTGAAAGTTTGGCTAGTCCAATTTAGTAATATTGATTTTTTGTTTAGAATCATTATTTAATTTTTCACTTATAATTTTGTATGCTAGTTATTTGAGGAGTGGTAAGTTTTTGCATTAATAGGGAATGATGTTGTCTTTGAAATGAGGGGTTCAATAATTTAAAACTGATTTTTCTTTTTTATATAACAAATCTTTTTAAATTGCTTAAATTATTTTTTGTTATATGATTATTTACATCGTATTGGTTGTATTGTGTAGTATATTTTTTTTTTAACTATTTTTATTCCAATTATTGTATTTTTTATTTTATTAGTATTAGCTATAGGGATGCCTGCTACTGACCTTGTGGGTCAAAAGGCACTTCCTTATTTATTTCATTTTTTTTTTCTTCCGTATTATGTATATGTGATGTAGTTATAATTTTTGTAATGAAATAAATAAAAATAAATAAATAAATAAATAAATTCGTTCACTCCTTAAGGCCCTTTTACATACAATCTTTTCGTTATTTTTCAAAAGAATAGAATCACGAAGAAAAGGGCAAATATGATACATTTTACCCATATATAAAAATGGGACGGGCATATTCAAAATTTCATTTTTCCTTTCAAAATGTTACTTGGATTTTATATCTTTTGAGCAACTTTTACGAAAAAAGACAAACCAGTTCATCTTTTCTGATTTTTCCGTTCTTTTTCACCAAAAAAAGTTGAGTGTTGCAGTAAATAGTATTGAATAATACTTTTTGAGTATTCCTGCTGATTTTAATACAAGGAAATCATACTAAAACTCATTTTTTATGGTAAATCTTTTATCTTTTGGAAAAGAACGAAAAGATTGAATGTAAATCGGCTATTAGATACTCAAACCAAATCTTCTCAAAATTTCATGATTGTTCCGGTAAAAATAGTCTAGACACATTAGACCAGTTTTATCATGGAAAATGCCATAGTAGAATTTTTCGCTACCAACAAAAAGCTGAATTATAGATGATTTACATTCAATCTTTTCGTTCTTTTCAAAAAGATAAAAGATATACGATAAAAACTACGTTTTAGTATGATTTCCTTGTATTAAAATCAGAAGGAATACTCAAAAAGTACTATTCAGTACTATTTATTGCAACATTCAACTTTTTTTTTTTGGTGAAAAAGAACGGAAACCCCTAAAAAGATGAACTGGTTTATCTTTTTTCGTAAAAGTTGCTCAAAATTTATAAAATCCAAGTAACATTTTGAGAGGAAAAATATAAATTTTGAATATGCCCGTTCCATTTTGTTTTATGAATAAAATGTATTTGCCCTTTTCTATGTGATTCTATTCTTTTGAAAAAGAACGAAAAGATTGAATGTAATTCAGCCCTTTATTCTATTCTGTCACAGGTGTCGCCGTAACAGTATTATTTTAATACGTCAGAGCCAACTTTGATGTATTTTTCAAAATGAAAGTTCGAAAAATATATTTTAGAAATATGTAATTTTATTTTAATATTTCTGCAATTAATATTTATTTAATACCAATATAGCCTTCTTGTATATTGTTGTTAAAGATATGTAGAAAAGTTTTATTTAAACGTTTTATAAAAGTTTTGCTATTTTCATTGAAAAACTTCAAGCTAAAAAATACCATTTTTACTATTGATTCCTATGACGAACAATTGAAAGTTATACCACTAATAAAGCTTCATAATTTCTATGACGTATGATTATGGCTTTATACTCTAGAAGGCTCCGATATTAGCCCTAATATATACACAACACATTTCACTTGTTTGTTTACCAATTTCCATACTTAAAATTAGTAGAAATTTTGGCGTTCTGAGCGGTTAATTAAATGGAATAGTACTTTAATAATGAATGTAATACTTATTCTCCTGGTGGCTACCTAAAACGCCGGCATTGAGATCATGGAACCTTAAAGGATTAATATTATAACATAACTTCAAGTTTTCGGAGCGGAAATTCTCGGTCGAGTGTGTAAAATAACAATTTGTTTAAGTCGCAAAATACTTAATGTGTTATCTTCAAATAATCATAGTTTTATCAATTACAACAATAAATTGATTAATTCGAGCTCGCACCTTTATGTTCCGAAACAGTCAATAGTGCACTTTCGAAACGGTCGGCCGAATGAAGTGGTTTCAATACTTAATATTTTTTTATTTAATATTGTAATTTATCAGTTCATTTATAAAATTATTTTGTGAATTACAAAATAACTAAAACAAAGTGTTTACACAAGTGCTTACAATTAAAGCGATAAAATGGTCTAATGAAAAATGTACTTTGCGTTAGTAGTTTGATCAATTGTGAATAATAAAATTCGCCATTTAATTCACATTTTCAAGTTACTTTTGAGATATAGGTAATATAATTTGATTGTATGAGCCCGTTGCAAATTAAATTATATACAGACATCTGTTGAATCGACGACGTAAGCGATGACGTCTTTAACAAAAAATAGCGAAACGAGTGGTAAATATTTATTATTTATTTTTGTTTGTTATTATGATTGTATAGAACAAGTTGAATGGATTAAATTTTGTTTAGATTATCACAACTTTTATTTTTGATTTGGATTACTTATCTTATCTTATATAACTGTTGATTAATTAAAAATGATAAATGATCAAGAAACGTGCTTCACGAGTCAAATACATTATCTTGAACTTATTTTTGTTCGATTTTTGATATTTTCTATTTTCTGTCTTCACTATCCAGTTCCAGTTTGAATTTAAATCACTTTTGAACCTAATTGACTTGGTGTTGCCTTAGCAATCAAAAGTATATTCTAGGGCTGCGGTCGAATTCTCGGGTAAATCATTTACTACGGTAAATACATTTTTAATGTTCTTTTTCTGTTAAATTACGCACTTTTGTCTATTTTTTACTCGTTCAATTCTTATAACAATAAAAAATAAAGAATTTGAACGTAAAACATGTACCTTTTTTTATTTTGCTTACTCTCCAGCAAAAAAAGGTAAATGTATTTACCGAATTTTGCGGATTTACCCGAGAATTCGACCGCAGCCTAGGTCATTCAATTTCGTTTAAGAAATATTTGATTGTCCTATTCAGTGAAAATAGTGTACAACCACAAACTAATATATCAGTTTGTGGTACAACTTTTTGTTAGACCTGATGGCGATTTATATGTTCAGCCACTCACACGTTCTTTCCAGAATGCCGTTTATAGTTAAGCTAAGCTCCTGATTCTTTTTATACTACCTATAATTTGTTTAATTTTCGTGGTTGCCTAACGAATAAGTCAACTCGGCAGAGCCACTTGTTCTGTGGGAGCTTTATTTTGGTTCTTGGGTTGTTGCAGTCAACGATTATTTTAGAGACCCGGTTAGTTCTAGTTTTATTTTAATTGACTGCTTTCGACTGCTCTCTTTTAGTGATATTATTTGGCTAGCAGCTTATGTGTCAAAGCGCTGCTAAATTTGTGCTTTTAGTTTCCATTTTTTTCAATCTTAGACAAGACAGAATTAAAACATCAAAGTTCAAATAGCCGAAAGTTGCTAACCTAAATTTTTAATTCATCATTAAACGATGAAAATTTCGTTTCCATACATGTTGTTTTTAATTTGAAAGAATGTTCGATGTGCTTGAATAATTTTTTTAAATTTTTACTGATCCTCTTTCAAGAATTGTGTCATTCTTATTTTCGATTTTGTGTTCTATGGATTGTCGAGCTTTCTCTTTTTTAGAGAGTCTTGATGATTATGAACTTTGATTGTTTCAATAATTCTCTTATAATTGACTATCTTGCTTGCAACCCTTGATTTCGAAAGTTTCTTCACGAAACAAAAGAATTCGTTAAGGGTGACTAATTGTTGGTAAAGCACGGTATACAAAAGATATCTAAATATTCCGGAAATTTTCATAATGTCTAGGCCAGTAAGTTTTAGTTTTACCTTCTTGTAGGTAATATTCGCATTTTCATAATCGCTTTCTTTAGAACGCACCTATCCATTATTGAATAATGACGTGTAATGACAATTAATTTAGGTATTTTTGGTTAATTAACCAAGACAATAAAATATTTAATTCGTCGCTTACACACTTTGAAGTTTACATTTTTAATATCATTTTTAATAACCGCTAAATTTTATTGTTCCGCATTCGATAAAATAATTAAAAAAAAATCATTTTCAGAAATCGACGACATACTAGGCAGCTTAAAATCCGTGTTCGAACAACCAAATGAAGAGCTTAAACTTCCCGAGCCATTACAACCACAATCCGCCCTCATTAGCGCCCAGCCATTAACTGAAATTAATCCACCACCATTACATTCCGATGAACATAATAATACAACATCACATAATGAAGCTGAAAATGATGAAATTATCTTGCTGAAATCGAGAATTAATGAATTAGAAACCGAATTGGCAAATTTGAATACCACTCATGAACGGTCTTTAGAAAAACATTCTGAAATGAACGTAACATATTTAGAAAATCAAAATGCCGAGCTACGTTATAATTTGGCCCAGAGAGTGCAAACCATTAATGAGCTGACGAACGAAATTGAAGCACTAGAAAATATAACGCCCGAAACAAAACCGTTAAGTGATCACGAGACACAGATCAAAGAGTTGGAAGAGCAAAATGCTATCCTGCTAGCGGAAAATTTATCATATGACGTTCAAACGTCCGAAGTAAAAGAACAATATTATGAACGTGAACGTGAAATCGAACGCTTAAAATTAGAGTTGACACATCAACGAGATGTGAACGATGAGCTAAATGATCAAATTTCGGTTCTACAAATTCATTTGGCCAATTGGCAAATTGATTTTCAGAAGGAACGCGAAGATAGGGCCGCACTTGCAGGCGACCGTGAAACAATACTGACACAATTGAAATATGCACAACGAAGGGATGAACAATTGGAAAGCGCTAGAAGAAGACAAAGTGATTGCATAATGATGTAAACAAAATATTGTAACGGGTGGACATTTTAAATATATTTTACAAAAAAAAAAAAATCAACAACATATTCTATTATTTATTCAGATCACAACTCATCAAGACTTTCATCAATAACTATACCACAACAGTTTTCATTTTTGTAGGTAACCTAAGCGATTGGATGGGATCGAATATTTTTGTTCACACACTAAACAAATTCCACTTAATTCTCTTATTATATCGTGATCTCATCTAAATCATCATCGTTTTCATCGTTATGTGTAGATAAGGTCATTCAGATAAGGTGACCTTGTGTATTTCCGATCGTCGATACTGTACTAAATTTCCATTTCGCTTAGTTTGTTTTTCAAAAATTTGTTGCAATTTCAGTAAATTCGTTGCATTTTTATTTAATTTCATTTCTAATTCAATCAAAGTGCGATCACGTTTTTGAAGCGTTTCAATTAAACTGTTAATACATAATTTGTATTGACGTTCGATTTCGATTACATTTTGATTGTTTCGATGCAGCTGATGAATGACTTTTTAATGCTTACCAACTATAACTTGTCCATAGTTTGAATTAAATGAAAAATTTGTAGTATTCACCGGCAGCCGAGCAGCCAAAATCGAACGACTTTTCAGTTTCATCAACAAAACAGTATGACTCTAATTCATGTTGAAATGAATTTTTTTTACAATCTACACTGGTAATTTAAATGCGCTGTTCTTGCCTAACTCTTGATGCGACACTCAAAGTGACGTTAACACGTTTTATCTTGGTGCAAATATTAGTATTCGATTGATATCACTAAATAAACTACAAATGTTCTATAAATGCAGGGATTTATCTTCAAAATATTTTCGTTAAGATTCTTTTATGCTTGCACTTCCTGTTTTTGCCCCATATACACTGTCTCAAAAAGTTGTCCGTACACCACTCATTGAATTAAAGCTGGACGATCAAAATGCTAATTTGATTGCTGGAAACGTGTCGGTGGATATCTCAACGAGACCCAAGGGGAACAAACGCGAAGCTCAAATATAGAAGTAAACCTATCAAAGATAAATATCGCGTCATTTTACGACAACTACACCGAATGGAAGTCGTTCTACGACTTGTTCTCATCCACAATCCACAACAACGCCAATTTAAACCCAGCCCAGAAGTTTCAGGATTGCTGAGAAATGTCGCTCCTAATCTCCTGAAGCATCTGCCGACCTCGGACGCTAACTACATTGAGGCCTTGAACAAACTAAAGGCAATATGACAGAAAGCGTTACACTGTCCAGCGGTTCATCAAGGGTCTCATGGACGTACCATCAATTAGCAGTCCGAACTCGCAACAAATTGTACCGTGTGTAAGTGGGATTACCTTCTTTTATATCAATGTCCAAAATTCATGGAATGGACAGTTGAGAATTGATGAAAACAGAAAATGATGCTTTAATTGCCTCAGTCCATCTCACCCCGTTTATCAATGCAAATTCAAAAGGCGATGTTATTTTTGTAAACGAAGACATAATTCACTTTTACACTCATCCACCGATAACAGTTATCCGTCCAGTGAAAATAATGCCAGCCATAACCCAGCCAAATAATCTGACAATTTATGCGGACTTTGTCAACCTCCACCAGAAAATTCTCTCGAGCAAAAATTATTTCTCCATTCTAGTAAGTAGTAATGAATTCCAATCTGCAATATTACTTACTGTCACAGTGAACGTGAAGGCTAGATGCGGCCTCTAACACTTTTGTCGTGCATTATTAGATTCCGGATCGCAGCATTCCTTTATAACAGAAACATTCGCGCAAAATTTGGGAGAGTCTCGCCGATCGGAAGCTTTTTACTACTCGAGGTATAGTAGATATTACCGTTATACATATCACCGTATTTTAAATTTAATTTTATAGTTGAAACATCCATATATATATATATATATATATATATATATATATATATATATATATATATATATATATATATATATATATATATATATGTATATATATATATATATATATATATATATATATATATATATATATATATATATATATATATATATATATATGATACCGGTCATTACAACAATCAACTCAACAAGTAAATGTAAATAAGTTCCAAAACAGCCTCCAAAATCGACTTACTGCTTGGTGCTGACAAGTATTTTGACATATTGAAACCAGAGCAGTTAAATGATTTCGACAACAATATTTATGCCCATAATACACAGTTTGAATGGATATTAATATATTAGGCAATGAGTTAAATTCTAATGAGTTAAATCAATGTTACACTTTGGTATCCACACATTCCACAGTGAAAATTTAGATAAAACTCTATGAAAATTCTGGGAATCAGAGGAAGTATTCAGTTCAGCTCCATTATTGCCCGAACACCAGCTATGCAAACATTTATTTGAAACAACAAACAGGCACTATGAAATTAAATGACAGCTATTACATGGTAAGATTGCCGTTTAAAGAAGACAGGACACCATTGAAAGAGGCACTACATATCGCTGTCAAGAGGCTCCACAGTTTGGAGAAAAAGTTTAAAAGTTCAAAAGTAACAGCAATTTCCAGAAGAATTATGTGGATTTTATGGCGGAGTGTCAACGACTGGGGCATATTGTAGAAGTGGAGCTACCAAAGGGTAGTTACGACCATGTATACTTGCCACATCATGGGGTTTGGAGAGACTCGTCGACTACCACCAAATTACGGGTAGTCTTTGACGCGTCGTCCAAAACAAACTCCGGATACTCGCTGAATGATAACTTGTTAACAGGACCAATACTGCAAAACCTATTGGGGGATATATTAAAACGATTCCGAGTCAAAAAGATTGTATTTCACGCCGACGCAGAAAAAATGTACCGCTAAATTTGCACACATCCCAATGATCGACGATACCAACGAAAATATTAAACATTATCAACTACAAACATTAACTTATGACATGTCCTCAGCACCGTATAATTGGCAAATCGAGTGGTCAAACACATGTCTCCGGGTGCGTCTGAAGCATTATCAAGAGACATGTACATGGATGACTTGTTAACAGCCGCGCAATCCATATTTGAAGCAGTCAAGTAGCAAAACAACTGACGCGACGTCTCTAATGGCGGATTCCGGATTTAACCTTAGAAATGTCATTTTTCCAACTCTCCAGAATTTATGAAGGAAATAAAAGCTGCTGAAACAAATTCATCCCTTCCAAAGACAGTCGCCGAAAATCCAACCGAAATAAAGTTGTTGGGGTTACAGTGGCAACCGGCTGAAGATACATTTACATGTAACGTTACGCTGAAAAATAATATACCAAACACGAAGAGATCCATATTGTCAGCTAGTATGATTTTTGACCCATTAGGTCAAAAAAATGTTTAAAATTAAATGTTTCTTCCAAGCGTTGTGGATGGCAGATATAGGATGAGATGACTAATTACAACCCCATCTTCAAGAGCAGTGGGTGAAAATTCGAGCGATATGACAGATCTATCCACTTTGGCTGTTTGTGATTAACCAAAATACCAATTACATGGATTTTGTGATTCGAGTGAAACGGCATTTGCGGCTATTGTTTATCTTCGAACATATCATAAGGGAAGCTATGCGACTAAAACGAAACCCCGATTAGAATTAAACGGTGCATTGTTATTAGTCCGATTAATCAAACATGTCCATTTGTGAAATTTTGTGAAATTTTGGAAGTACATACTACAACGTTCGAAATGGCGGCATAGCACCTCCAGAGGCTTAAGCCCTACAGAACTAAAAAATCATCTGCTTTGGTGGAATGGACCAATGTTCATGCAGTTAGAACCCGATTAGTGGTCAATTTCTACAAAAGCTGAACCCGCAAGTATTTTGGAAATAAGAGAAACCATCCAAGTTATGGTCGCAAGCTGCACAACAACGTCGAAACTTGTAGTGGAACAATTGGTAGAGAATTATGCCAGCTATGATAAAGCGATACGCGATAAAAATTCATTTCCCTAAAATGTCAAATTCCAAACTGGTCCCATTTATTACTCGATCCGATTGGATATTAGCTGAGACTACGATGTTGCGATGTGCCCAAGCAGAAGTTTTCGCAAAAGATATTCAAGCGATCAATAAGACCGATTGTGTATTATCCAGCAGTGCGTTAAAAACATTGAATCCATTGATGGAAAGTAATGGATTATTACGAGTTGGGGGTCGCATTCAGAAGGCTATAGTACCGTTTCATACGCTTCATCCCATAATATTATCAGGAAAATCCGAAGTATGTAATACTAATATGTATTGGATTATCAGTCAAAAGATCTCATTAAATCCATCATTCAAACATGCGTGTATTGTAATTAACAAAGACCAAAGGCCGAAAAGCCAAATAATGAGTAGTTTACCTAAAGAGAGAGTGCAACTAACTGACCATTCTTAAAAATAAGCTTTGATTTTGCGAGTCCGATAAAGACGTGCGTGAGACGTGGGAGAGGTCAAAGATTTCAAATATCTTACATACTAGTCTTACAGTAGTTTGTTTAAGTGTACCAAAGCTGTACATTTAGAAATCGTAGGTGACTTAACTCATTTTTGGGTGTGTTGAATCGTTTCTCTGCTAGAAGAGAAGTCCTCACCGACATATTTTCGGATAATGGTAGCAATTTTCGAGGCGCAAGCACTAAATTAAAAGAACTTAACATTTTTATTAAAAATAGTTTAGAACTGTATATCTCATTCATTTGAGAAGCTGGCATCAAATCAGTCAAAACACATAAATACTTACACAGGAAGAGCTTTACACATTGCTGGTACAAATTGAGGGACTGTTAAATTCAAGGCCGACGGTGAATTCGATCCTCTGACGCCAGCACATTTTTTGATTGGTCATCCGATTACAACCATTCCTCAGCCCGATATCATAGAGGTACCGTTTAACAGCTTAGACTATTAGAGTGCTTTACAAAAAATGATTGAGTTATTCTGGAACCGTTGGCATCAAGAGTACCTAAGGTCGATGCAAGCTCGTACGAAATGAAGCCAAATCAAGGATAACTTACAAATAAACGACGTGGTACTTGTCCGCTACTAAATCAATGGAGAATAGGAAAAATATTCCAAAATTATTTCCTGGATCAGATTTTTTATTTTTATTCTTTTAATAAAACATTAAATTGGAACCAAAAGTTTCAGTACAATTTTTAATTTTACATTACACAATCAAAAAGTTATCATTTATACAAATAATAAAATTTCAATGATCGCCTGATTTCACATTTACTCATAAGTCATATTCAAATTACAAAGCTTACTCAAATCATAATATGATTTAGATATCAGATTCAAAGGCCGGTTGTTTCCATAATTAGTCCTATTAAATTCAGTTTTCAAAAGGGATCGAGTTTTTAAACTGCTTTCCGGAGACGGAAATGAAAATGGCACCAGCATGCTGACCGCGAATTTTAAGTGGCTCAAGCGTTAAAGTTTTGCATCTATTGACATAAGGAGGCAGATCCCTAACGTTCTCCCACCGTGCCTTACGAATTTACGATAGTTAAATTGTTGTGTTGTCCATGCATAATAAATGAGAATTTTTTTTGTACTGTGCCGATCCTACTAATATGACTAGCAGATTGAGGAGACCATGTACATGACGCATATTCAAGTTGCGAACGGACAAGAGACTGATGTAGCATAATAAAAACCTTTGGATTATTGAACTTTTCCATGGTTCTTTTAAGAAATTCCAACATAGAACATGCATTTGCTATTATCATATCAATATGCCGATTCAATAAAAAGGTTTGCGTCAACATGACTCCAAGAACTGTTACTTCAGTTATTCGTGACAAGATAACATTATTAAAAATATAGTCATTTATTACATACGACAATGAGCGGGTAAATGACATAACTTTACATTTATTGATATTCAAAAATAACCGATTATTTTTACACCAATGGCTAATTGCATTCAATGTCTTTTAATTTATAGGGGAAAATATTTTTAGGTCATCAGTATAAATTAGATAATGAGCTGATACAATTGGTGATGTAGTTAAAATGAAGATGGGGGGTCCAAGATGGGAGCCCTCTGGAACACCCGAATGCACCTTAACCGGATTAGAAAAACTGTCGTTCAGTAAGGTACGAATCAATCCATTTACCCAAATTATGAGCAATGTCAAAAGATTTTATCTTTTCCACTACAATAACATGGTTGATCGAGTCAAATGCTTTGCTAAAGTCAGTATAAATGACGTCAAGTTGTGCCTTAACCTCAATCACCTCCGAAGCACGTTTCGAAAAATTCTATTAAGTTCATCACAGTAGATCTACCACGGACAAATCCATGTTGTTCGTCAATTATAAATGACTTCAGTCCGAAGTACATGTGGTCACAGACAATTGATTCGAATAATTTAGGGATAGCTAACAGTATAGAAATGCCCCTATAATTGGAGGGAGATATCGTTCCTATTATCGGACTTGAAGATAGGAATGATATGAGAGCATTTCCAGATAGTTGGAAAAATACCCGACGAAAGTGATCAATTGAATAATATTGACAAAGTAAAAGCCAACTCATAACTAATTTTTTTTAGAAAGCTTAAAGCAACACTATCTGGACCACAGCCATCTTTAAACCGACGGAGTGATTCAATAATATCCTCTGGAGCGATACAAAGTATACTTGAGGTGGTAATTATACTATCATATGTTGTATCTGTAAATGTTCCTTTATCAACATTATTGAGTTTATACGTATTTTAGCAGAAAGAACCAAATAATTGGTTATATCCGCAGAATTATTACCACTACCAGTAACATTATTGTAAGACATTGTCGACGGAAGACCACATGGGTTCCTCCCAGTCTGAACAAAGTTCCAAAACGATTTGAAATTTAATTTCAAATCGTTTTGAACCTTATTGATATAGTTCTTATAAGCTATTTTGTGCATATACAATCAAATTCCTTTGAGAAAGACGAAAAGGCCAATTTAATAGATCTTTTCCATTTCAGATATAATTTCTTCTTTCGATTACCCAAATTAGTCAAACGTTTATTAAACCACGGAGGATTATTACGATTATTCTTCATAACAGGGATTGGAACGAATCTGTATATAACATTAAACAAAATGTTATAAAATAGTTGAACATCATAATCTAGGTCATTAGATGAGAGCCGCGCATTCCAGTCAATTGATGTGAATTATGAAAGACCATCAAAATCTGCACGTTTAAAATCATAAAATCTGACCATGCCAGTTGATGTAACGTTGCATGGTATGGCATAGTTTACCTCCACATCATATATACCATTTTGACCTTAGGTAAATTGAAGTCTACCAAAATCAGCACGTTGTCATCCATAGAGAAACGAGTACGTGTAGCAGAGATCCAAACCAACCAAGGCAAAATGCGGAGACCAATAACAAAATTATTTCATCTGCCAGTAAATTGAAATCTGGCGACTTTCAAGGCGGTTGCGATGTTCAAGATAGATTTACCTACATAACACCTATACGAAATAAAACTATATTACATAAATAATTTTAAGTATTCAGAAATCACGTACGATACGATAGATTAAAATCAATATTGCTGTCAATTTAATATTGTAAACATATTGTCAATTGTAAAGCCTAATTTGCAATAAAGATAATTTTATGGCATTCGTTATTATCAGATGCAATTACAAAGCAATGATTACGCTTGAAATTAGGGCATTCAATACCGGTACGAAATCAGCCCATCGGTATTTCGATATTTAATTTTGTCAAAACCGGAATACCGGTATTAATACCGGTATTGATAACCGACTATAATAAATTGCTTTATCTGAAAAATTAAAATGCGTATAAATTATAAATTTACTAAAATTAAAACAGTTTCATTTGGATATTGGAATTCATGTTTATTTCGACTCACATATTCATTGCATAGGCTGGGCATTATAAATTGTTTTCATGGTTTATTTTATAATAAGCTCTTAAAAAACAAAAACAGCTTAAGCTTTCGTCACTTAGTGATGACCGTGTTTTGGTACATATTGCTTGTGGGTGGTATAGTTAGAAGGTAGTCGTACACTAACTGTAGATTCGGACCTCGTACCCCATCCTCCTCCAAGCTAGCCATTTCACGCTTCACAATTTTTTCCAACCATTTAAACGAGTGGGCTTTAGCTGTAGATTTTTGCTTTGAAACTCCATCGCGAAAGGCCACATTCAGTTGCTCTTGTAATGTAAGCTCCGCTTGTTCTGTTGAATAAACTATTTCATCATCAACTTCAGCTTCCATTTCGACAGCAGTTTCATTTTCGTGGTGGATATTCGAAATTGAAAGTCGATGAATAATTTTGAGTATTAGGTTTGCTAATGCGGTCTTAGTCAGGCGTTCAAACAATATGCCAGTTGGAAGATTAAGTACTTCTTGGTTTCCTTTATGTAAATATTGCACGAGGTTAGAGAGATATGGACGTCTTTCTTTTATTTTAATAATTAAAAATTCCCTTAATGACTCATTTAATGGTCCTGTTTCCAACTTACTTAGCATAAATGCCAAAGTTGCATCAGCAGAGAGTAGATTTGCGCCTCTACGACATACAGCTTCTACCGCTAATTTCAATGGTAACAACATAGAGACAGTGTTCGACAAAATTTTCCACTCCAGATCTGTGATATTGATGACGGATCTCACGTCGATTAAGCTTTTCAAAATTGAATTTTTCACCTTGCAAAACCGTTCCAGTATATGATTAATAAACTATTCTAACGCATTTTTGTGTCTAGAATCAGGCAGAGTTCTTTTCCAAATTCTTGTCTAACATATTGCTGGAGAACTTCGTTCTTGGTTGGACTACGCCGAAATAATTTAACAACCGCACGTACTTTATTTATTATTGGAAATAAATCTATTAACTCAATTTGGCCACTGGAGCTGTCATCGATTATCAAACCGTCGTCTTGCTTCTGTTCTTCGAAATCCTCACGAGCTTCATTAACATCTTCATTTTTGTCATCTGTCTCTGATTCGTTGGATCCTAAACTGAACACATTTTTAATTACAACGACAAAAACAAACATTTTTAACAAATACCGGGATTACCGGTATTGATCATTTCGGTATCGGTATTACAAAAATGACGGTATCCCGGGATACCGGTATTTAAAATACCGGTATTGAATGCCCTAGCTTGAATATGAACTTTATTAAGCACTACATATTGTAATTGTAATTTGATGAAAATTTGTCTGCGCATCATCAATCTAATACAGTCCACTTCTCCTTGACTGAATCAGCGTTCCTAAAATCTGATCACAGAATGGTTATTGTACAATGTAAAGTCAACACTCCCTCATCCTCCCCAGCCACCAGATATCAACCCCATTGACAATTTATGGCATTATTTGGAGCGAAAGATTCGTGAACACCAAATTAGTGGCAAGCAACAATTAAAACGGGTCATTGTGGAGGAATGAGCCAAAAATAGCTCCAAAATAACTCGGAAGTTTTCTTTTTCAATGAAAAGAAGTTTACAAAGTGTCATTGCATGAATAGGTTACAGCACCAAATATTAGACCTATTTGTTTTTACCAAATTCCCTCAACTTCTTTGTGTGTACGGACGAGGCTGTTTGAATAGTAAATCATATCAAACGTAAAAGTAAATTAATTTGTATCATGATTATTATTATTTTCAGGTTGTTAAATGTAATTTGAGTTTTAAAAACATAAAAACTGAATTTTTTGTTTGATTCGTAATTTTTTTTTTTTATCAATGTTTCCTTAACCGAGTACTGTACGGACAATTTTTTGATACAGTGTACGCATGTAAGTTAAATGACACGAATGAAGGCTATCTTGATGTGGAGATACATATAATATGTACATTAAGAAAAAAAATATGGATGAATACATAATGTTGCAATAAATTTACTATGCGTAACCAATGTGAGGGATTTCCCTTTTGATAGTGATGGACATAATAAGTATACAGCAAATAAATTCTTGTTGGTTTGATACAAAATTTAGTGTGGGCTGGGTATGAATGGCCGTTTTTCAAAATCCCGTACCCAACCCGTTTAAATTTTTGTATCAAAACAGTTAATTTAAGGATTTATTAAGTCCATTACTGACTGTGTTTAATGTCGTTTAACTTGGAATTCATGCCCATAAACTTTATTATTTCCATTGATGTAGTGCTTAATAGCGGCTTATTAAAGCGTTTATATACCAAAATAAATTAAAAATTTACTTTCATGCAAAATAACTTAAAAACAAAAAAAAATGTAACAAATAAGAAAAAACCCATCTTAAATACTCCTAGTATTTGGTGTCGTCTCTATAATTATAGTGTTGTATTTAGAGGTCAATAACATTTGACGTATTTTGAAATCACAATGACACAATGTTTATGATAAACATTTGCCAAATCATACATGTACAGTTTTAAAAGTTTAACTCAAATTTATTAGTTCAACAAAGAAGATTACTAAGCACACACCACAAGCGAATACTTTGCTGTAGGCTTGATCATAATATACAACAGCTCGCGGTTATGTGTAGGTACCGGTTTGTTATAGGTCATTATCAACAAACGGAATCATTCGTTCCATATTGTGTTGTTTTAGTTTGACATTGATACATTAGAGAAATTTGAAACTAAAAAATTTGATGATATTTATTTTGGGATTTACCTGATCATAAAATACGTCACACGTATAATTTATCAATAAGAATTAATTGGGTTAAGAAATCTTAAATTGTCATCATCTGACAGTGACCGTGGTTTTGCACAGCCATGATAATTTTTAAAGTAAATATTATTGTAACATTGTTAATTAATTGTTTTAGTATCTCGTCTGTGTAGTACGGTACGAATATGTTAATTAAAGTAGCCCTAATCAAGGTTCGAAATGTTATTTATCAAAATATATTACGATTGAAGTTCATTCAGATCACGTTCACATTGTTCCTTACAAATTTTTGCAAAAATCAAATTTGAATATACGCGACTTCACGGTTTAATGAAATTGAAATTAAATTTCGGTATGTCCGCATGATGTAACCGGGGTGTTTCAATTATTTAATTTATGCATGTACCGACGATGTTCTACCTGATTTACTTCTAAATATATAGGATGATTATTGAAATATATTCGCGTGTATCTGGCGGTTAGAGAAGTATTTAAAATTAATTATCAATGGTTAAGATATACTACAAAAACGTAATGTGTGTATTTACGATTTTAAAAATATTTTTTTTATTAAGTCCAATGTGTACGATGAACTTATTATATTCTAAATGGCTTTATATAGACGTATTATAAGGTAAGATTTTAAATATCTTTTACCATGAGATATTGTATTTGTATACTGGAAGTGCATATTTATTTAATACGTGATCTCCAGAAAAACGAAGAAGAGAAGCATTAAGTTATTATTTTTCTTTGCCTGACTCCTTTCTAGGAACTTAATTTTTTGTTTCAGTTTACTCAAATGCAGGTTTTTTAAATAAGTTCAGATTAAATTAATGATTCTTTTTTTTCTTCTCAGCACTTCTAAATTTTCAAGTATTTTCCTCTATACAAATATTTATATAAGTGCTATGTAGTTGAATAAGACGAGTGCGCACACGAAATACTCGCTAATAAAAGTATGTTTGGGCATGAATTGGAAACAATTTTGATGAAACGGGTTGACAGAATACATATAATTTCAAGTTTGTGTTTTGAAATTTGGAATTTGAAATTTGGAGTTTGGGGTTTGGGATTTGAACTTCAGAATTTACAATTTGGAATTTAGAATTTGAAATTTGGAATTTAAAATTTGGAATTTTCAGTTTGAAGTTTGGAATTTTGAATTTTGAATTTGAAATTTGGAATTTGGAATTTGAGATTTAGAATTAGAAATTTGAAATTTAAATTTGAAATTTGAAATTTAGAATTTGGAATTTGAAATTTTGAATTTGAAATTTGGAATTTGAAATATAAAATTTGAAATTCAAAATTAAAATTTGGAATATAAAATTTTTGATTTTTGAATTTGGTTGGAATTTGGAGTTTCAAATTTGAAATTTGACATTTGGGATTTGAAATTTTTGAATTTTGCATTTGGAATTGAAATTTGAAATTTGGAATTTGAAGTTTGAATTTGAAATTTAGAATGTGAAATTTGGAATTTGGAATTTGAAATTTGGAATTTGAAATTTTACATTTGAAATTTGAAATTTAAAATTTAGAATTTGGAATTTGAGATTTTGAATTTAAAATTTGGAATTTGAAATATAAAATTTGAAATTTGGAATTTGGGATTTCAAATTTGATATTTGACATTTGGGATTTGAAATTTTTTAATTTGGCATTTGGAATTGAAATTTGAAATTTGGAATTTGAAATTTGACATTTGAAATTTGAAATTTACAATTTGCAATTTAGAATTTGAGATTTGAAATTTAGAATTTGAAATTTGGAATATAAAATGTTGATTTTGGAATTTTAAATTTTAAATTTGCAATTTGGAATTTAGAATTTGAGATTCGAAATTTAGAATTAGAAATTGGAAATTTAAAATTTAGAATTTGGAATTTGAGATTTAGAATTTGAAATTTGAAATATAAAATTTAAAATTCAAAATTTAAAATTTGAAATATAAAATTTTCGATTTTGAAATTTGTGATTTGAAATTTGGAATTTGGAGTTTCAAATTTAAAATTTGATATTTGGGATTTGAAATTTTGAATTTGGAATTTGGAATTGAAATTTGAAATTTGAAGTATGGAATTTGAAATTTAGAATGAGAAATTTGGAATTTAAAATTTGGAATTTGGAATTTGAAATTTGAAATTTGGAATTTGAAATATAAAATTTTTGATTTTGGGTGTTGGGATTTGGAATTTAAAATTTAAAATTTAAAATTTAAAATTTAAAATTTAAAATTTAAAATTTAAAATTTAAAATTTAAAATTTAAAATTTAAAATTTAAAATTTAAAATTTAAAATTTAAAATTTAAAATTTAAAATTTAAAATTTAAAATTTAAAATTTAAAATTTAAAATTTAAAATTTAAAATTTAAAATTTAAAATTTAAAATTTAAAATTTAAAATTTAAAATTTAAAATTTAAAATTTAAAATTTAAAATTTAAAATTTAAAATTTAAAATTTAAAATTTAAAATTTAAAATTTAAAATTTAAAATTTAAAATTTAAAATTTAAAATTTAAAATTTAAAATTTAAAATTTAAAATTTAAAATTTAAAATTTAAAATTTAAAATTTAAAATTTAAAATTTAAAATTTAAAATTTAAAATTTAAAATTTAAAATTTAAAATTTAAAATTTAAAATTTAAAATTTAAAATTTAAAATTTAAAATTTAAAATTTAAAATTTAAAATTTAAAATTTAAAATTTAAAATTTAAAATTTAAAATTTAAAATTTAAAATTTAAAATTTAAAATTTAAAATTTAAAATTTAAAATTTAAAATTTAAAATTTAAAATTTAAAATTTAAAATTTAAAATTTAAAATTTAAAATTTAAAATTTAAAATTTAAAATTTAAAATTTAAAATTTGGAATTTGGAGTAAAAAACTTTGGATTTTGGAATTCAGATGTTGAAATTTGAAATTTGGAATTTGAAATTTGAAATATGGAATATAGAATGCGAAATTTGGAACTTAAAATTTGGAAGTATCATAGTGCTTCTAAATGTGCTTCTGTTAGTTGTCATATGGATTGTTTGAACATTGAGCTAGTCAGCTCTTTTAAGTATCTTGGCATACATTTATACACTAACCTTATTTGAAAAACGCATGTGTCCAAGTTAAAATGTTACATGGCATCTGCCTCACGTATTTTTTACCTCCTCCGTAATTTATGTCCGGTTTCGGTGTTGAAAATTACGTTTCATGCTTTGGTTATGGCCAAATTGGAATATGGTTTGTCTTGCTGGGGTGGGTGTTATCCAACTACGTCCAAACCATTGTACGTTCAGCAAAAAATGATTTTGCGCACAATCTTGAGGAGAAATAGATTGGAATCATCTTGGCCTTTATTCAAGGCAACCAATATTCTACCGTTAAGGCATTTGTATATTTATACGGTTTTACGAGTATTTTTTAAGCGTAGCGGTCAGCATGTAATAAGAAGTGATGCTCGATATAACATTCGCGCTAATCATCGTCTTCTTTATAGTATTCCCAGATTTGTTGTTACCGCTACATTGTTGTTACCGCTCCGATGTTTTTTAATGCGGTACCAGAACACATTAGACGTCACATTTGTTCTAAGCAATTCTTGCCGTATGTTAAAAATTGGCTATTTGAAACACCAGACGTGTCTCATTTATTTTGCGTCATCATTTGATTTGTTTTGTTATACGGTTGTTCTTAAGAGCTACGATTTAATTTAACTGTATTTGCAACATTATTTATGTATTTCTGTTAGATAACTGATTGGTATTTGATTATAGATGGATATTATTTTTAATTGTTTTTTTCTCTCTTTGTATGTTATTAAAAGAATCAATGCCTGCTACTGGATTATTATCCACAAGACATCTATTGTTTTATTTTATTTTATTGTAAATTTTATAGTTAAGCTTGTGAAAATATTTAAATGAAAATTAAAATTAAAAAAAAAAAAAAAAAGTTGGAGTTTGTAGTTTGGAATTTGAAATTTGTTATTTGAAGTTTGGAAATTGAAATTTAAAATTTGGAATTTGAAATTTATAATTTAAAATTTGAAATTTAAAATTTGGAATATAAAATTATGAATTTTGAATGAAATTTGGATTGAAATTTGATACCTATTTAGAATTTGAAGTCTGAAATTTACAATTGAAGATAAAGGCTTTGACTTTTGAGTTAGACAGACGTCTTTTATTATACTGTTCTTCAAAATTAATTAAATTTTTTTTTCTTGATATATTTATATCGAAATCGATTAAAAATTGGCTGAAATGCCTAACCTGCGGGACTGCTGATGCAGAAAGTTCCATGACGGATTTCCAGAAACATACAAAAATTGTTTAGTCAACATTACAAGGAAGGTTGTATCGTACTACCAGTGGAACAATTGGATCAATATGCTGCGATCTTACTTTGAATGCTGAACATGTTTTTCTTTGTGGGCTCTTACTTATTTCTTGAACATTGACACTTTATTGTGAATGTGCTTATGCTCAAAATAAAGTGTCGGAAAATTTATATTGTAAATAAATAAATAAACTGAATAAAGTATATTTCCGAATTGAAATTTGAAATTTAAAATTTAGAATTTGGAATTTGAGATGTAGAGTTTGAAATTTGGAATTTGAAATATAAAATTTGAAATTTGGCATTTGGGGTTTGAAATTTAGAATTTGAAATTTAAAATTTGGAATTTGGTATTTGAAATTTGGAATTTGAAATTTGAAATTTGAAATTTGAAATTTGGAGTTTGGGATTTGTAATTTAGAATTTTGAATTTGAAATTTGTAATTTGTAATTTGAAATATCAAATTTTGGAGTTTGGAATTTAGGATTTGGGATTTGGAATTTGAAATTTGAAATTTGATATTCTAAATTTCCAATCTGAAATTTACGGGTTGGTATCGTTATCCAAAATAAAAAAATCCCAAAAAAAAAAAATCCCAAAAAACAACAAGTTTTTTAAAAATAACAAATTTTTGAAATATTATTTTAATTCGTGTTATGCCTTGGAGGATGGAGTTGCCGCCCCCAAACCCCCGCCCTAACGATTTTTTGAAATTCTAATATTCATAGTGATTGAAGCATTTTTGAAAAATTTGTATTTTTTAATAATAATTCACATCTAAAATAGAGAACTCCTCAAAGCCGCTTAGCATTGGACCGTTTGCGCAAGGATGACAGGAAAACGTCAGAAAAATTTCAAAAATATTAACATTTATAATAATATTTACGTTTGTACTTCACATACTAAAATAAAAAACTCCCCAAAACCGCTTAGCATTGGTCCTTTCCGCGCAAGGATGACATGAAATTATGTAGATTCCTTTTGTTTTCATATTTTAGTTATCAGAAATTTATTGGAGTCTTCCCTTTCGATGGGGCCGTTTACTCTGTATTTTTCGGTATTTTTTTTGGGGATTTTTCCGTTCGGGATGGTATCCCGAAATTTACAATTTGGAATTTAGAATTTGAGATTTGAAATTTAGAATTAGAAATTTGAAATTTAAAATTTAGAATTTGGAATTTGAGATGTAGAGTTTGAAATATGGAATTTGAAATATAAAATTTGAAATTAATTTGAAATTTAGAATTTAAAATTTTGGATTTTGGAATTTGGGATTTGGAATTTTGAATTTGCAATTTAAAATATAAAATTTGAAATTTGGAATTTGGTATTTGAAATTTGGAATTTGGCATTTGGAATTTGAAATTTGAAATTTGGAGTTTGGGATTTGGAATTTAGAATTTGGAATTTGTAATTTGTAATTTGTAATTTGGAATTTGGAATTTGAAGTTTTGAATTTGGAGTTTGGAATTTGGAGTTTGGAATTTGAAATTTGAAATTTGAAATTTAAAATTTAAAATTTAAAATTTAAAATTTAAAATTTAAAATTTAAAATTTAAAATTTAAAATTTAAAATTTAAAATTTAAAATTTAAAATTTAAAATTTAAAATTTAAAATTTAAAATTTAAAATTTAAAATTTAAAATTTAAAATTTAAAATTTAAAATTATATTTAAAATTTAGTATTTGAAATTTAAGATTCAACATTTTGAATTTGAAATTTGAAGTTTGAAGTTTGGAATTTGAAATTTGGAATTGCAAATTAGGAAATTGGAGTTTGGTGTTCAAGGTGAAGAGATTTTGGATTCAGGTTAATATAGTTTCAGATTTCTAAATCAAAATGATTCTGAATTTAAATTTATATATTTTTTTTTAACGGAAATTTTGTGTAGGAGATTGTGCGTTTACAATTAAAATAAAGTTGATTAGCCAAATCGTATAATTGTGCTAATTGTTTGTCATATATGGTACTAATAAGAGTATACTAATGTGGATACTCAAATTATTTAATTTAATTTAGGATGGATAACTTAAAGCGGTTATTATTTAATGAGTTCCAGATCTAATTTAAATGATTTCGCAGTAGGATTTTAAGCAGAATAGCAATAAGAAATTATTTATTTTAATTTTGATTTTGGAGGTACATTCTATAGTCAATAACTAATCTACAGAATTAAAAAAATGCAAACAATTTTAAGAATTAAGGAATTTAAAATAAAAAAATTAAAGAATGTACAAAATTGAAAGAATTGAAAAATTTCAAAAATTTTAACAGCGTAAACCATTTAACATTTTTAAAAAATTTAAAAAATTTTAGAAATTGAAACATTGAAATGATTTAAAAAATTTAAAAGGTTAGAATATAGGGAATTTAAAGAATCTAAACAATTTTAGAAGGGAAAGGTTTAAAAATTCTAAAGAATATAAAGTTATTAGGTCAAAAATCTTAATCTCTAATGATTTTTTTTTTTTCGCTGGCCTACATCCCATAGAGGGATTTAGCCGCTTCATTATGAAGTTTCGTAATAATATTTTAACGGATAATGGGAGATTAATTCATTGATCCAACATTAACCAGCCGGGATTTTTTCATCACCCGCCAGGAATCGAACCCGGGACCTCCGGAGCTTAAAGCAAGTATGCTAACCACTGTGCCCCCGGACAGTGGGACCGATTACCAAAAAGCTGGCCAAAATTAAAAAAAAAAAATATTTATTTAGGTTTTGCGTTTTTTTGATCGGTTTCGTATGGAATCGCTGGAGCTTATCCATTACTTTTTTTAAGAAAACGGGCGCATGAATTTCATAACAATCACCGATTTCGCAAAATTTTTTTTCACGAATAGTAGTCAATGAAAAAATGTATTTCCCAAAATGTTACTCCTTCATGGCCCCCCTTTTCGAGTTATGATTTTTTAAAGTTAAGAAATTTAATGATTTTCGGCTCTTTCCTTTTGTTTTGAATGTTATGGGCCTCATTCTCTTCGTATTTTATTGAATTTTTATTTAAAAGCAGTTTCAAAGTTAAATATTTAACATTGGCCAAATGCGACACAAAAAAGGGTAATTATTTTTTCTTCAAAAACAGCATGTTTTAAGATGGTCACCAAATTTATGGATTTCAACTAAAATACTTCTACATAGGCTCATTTTTTTCATGTTTTCATGATCTTTCCAAATTTTTTAGCCATATTTAATTTAGTCAAAAACTTCTAAAGTTACATGCATTAGAATACACCCAATTGTTCGGAAAACGTCATATTCACACCTCTGTAACTTTTGACGTTTTACTCCAAAAGCCATCAATGTTTGGAAGAAAATTCTTTATTTTCTCCCCACTACACCCCATGAAATACGTTTTTGGATATTTAGATCCTAACTGCGGTATAATTTTTTCTATTCTTTTTTTTATTCCATACGAAACCGATCAAAAAAATGCAAATTTTGTCCTGACCCCTTTAGATTTTTATAAAATTTTCCAAAAATAATCTACATATCAAATAACTCGACACGTATTTTCTTATTTCCTTCTGCTCTTTGAAACAGGGGCGTACGGCGTTTTACGTTTTTTCTGGTTTTTCTGCAAAATTCTAATTTTTGGAGGCTTCTGTCGCGAGAGCCACTTAACCGATTTTAACAATTTATATCTCAAATGAAAGGGAATGAATCAAGGGATCTTATAAATAGCGGTACAATTTTTATTTTAAAAAAATTCGATCTTAAAGAAAAAACGTATTTTTTTGGAAAATGTGATTTACCGTTATGTTGGACTTAAACGAGTTATCGATTTTTTAATTTTTTTTAAAGCTTATTCATTTTGTAAGTGTAGATAAATTCTTCTCTTTAAATTCTTTAAACTTTTAAAGTTCCTTTACAGTTTTAAATTCTGTAAATTTATTAAATTCTTATCTTTAAATTTTCCTTTCTACAAAGAATTTTAAATAGTATAAGATTGTATAAAATTTTAAGAATTAAAAGAAACTTGAGAATTTTCAGGTAAAGAATTTAAAAATTTAGAAAATTAAAAACTTTAAATAAATGAACCAATTTAAAGGGTATAAAGAACTCAACAAATTTAAAAGTATTGAAGATTGTTTAAAGTTTAGAGAATTTAAAGAATTAAAAAAAAAATTTAGAGAATTTAAACAATCAGTTGTTAAATTTCAAAAATTTTTAAAGAAATTTTAAACGAATTGAGGAAATTTAAAGAGAAGTTTTACAATTTAAAGAATTTGGTAATGGAAAAAGAAATTAAAAATTCAAAGAATTTAAAGATTTATAGAATTTATAGAAATAAAAAATCTAAAGAATATTAAAAATTTTAAGAGTATAAAATATTTAAAAATAATTTATAGAATTCAAAGAATTCTAAGAATTTTAAAATTAAAGAATTCAAAAGATTTAATGAAGTTAAAAATTTAAATAATTAAAGAATTTTTTTTTTTAAATTTTGAATAATTAAGATACAAAATTGGAGCTTACAGAATTAAGGGTTTTAAAGATATTAAAGATCTTTAATAATTTTGAAAATTTAAAGATTGTTTAAAGTCTGTAAATTCTTTAGATTATTCTCTTTATTTTTTTAATTCCTTTATGTTATTAAAAAATCTTCAACGAGAAAATTTAAAGGATTTAAATGTAAAATTCAAAAAGTTAAAGAAAAGCTCTGAGAAAAATTTAAAGAAATTATGGCATTTAAACTTGTTCCGTTTTATTATTGGATAAGAGACAAAGGCATTTTTTTTATATTTCCGTGGTCGCTTAAGGCGATTTAAGACAAAAGTTATTTTAAATTTTTCTGTCTTTGCTATAACTTCACTAAATTTGACTTAAGTGATAATACCATAAAGGCCAAAACTTGTGCTCGCAAAAATTAATTTAATATTAATCTTTTTGTACCTCTCTAGAAAATTTTTCTAATTTTACTTAAGCGATTATTCTTTGTGACCACGGATTTGTATATGTATTGGTTGGAGCAAAGGCTACCTTTTGTAAATTGCTTACATTCGCGCTTGTCCCAAGTATAGTGGGGGTTAAAAATTCGGACTTATAAGTTTCCAAAAATAAAAGATTACAGAAAATATATTTTGTGGAGTATAGGTATGTATTGAAATTAAGATTTTCATTGTTTTATTTTTAAACTGGATTGTTCTATAATTTTTAATTAAGTGATTATGACTAAACAAAAAACAGAAAAAGGTCACATAAATCTACGACTGAGACATCTATGTTGCTATAAATTTGACGAACCTTGTCGATACTGTTCAAAAGATACTTTGTCTTCAAAGATCAAACATTGACAATACATCTTCGATCCTTATTCTTGTTGCTGCTGCTATAATGTAGACTACATAAACAAAGCAGATCGTGGAATGAGTGAAATAATGTGAAAAATTATCGATGATATCCGTTGTTGGAATAAAGGGCTTTTAGATCGTCTTAATATCCAAGACAATATCCAGAAAGCGATCAACAAGAAGAAGTTATTAATTATCAAGATAAATTTAACCAACATATTGAATAAGTAACACTTAACAGAAAGGAGTTCAATACCTTTGATGAATTTTTCAATTTGTTAGCATCTTTGAACAATGAACAGCGAAATTTTGACACCCATATCACAAGTCATTTCAAGTCACATTCTGAACATCAGTTATTAGTTTATTTGAAAGGTGGAGCTGGTGTAGGAAAAACACGTTATTAAGACAATATACTAAGCTTTATTGCGGCAATTCAGCATTCCTGGTGTGAATCCAGATTGTCTACCAATATTATTAACTGCTCCACCAGGAAAAACCGCATTTAAAATATCTGGATTGACTAATAACACTATGGTTTTTAACTTTAATTCAACGAGAGAGAAGCTTACGAACTTTCAGCTGGTGTTGCGAATTCAATGAGTACTCGAAATCATCAATGAAATTAGTAAGGTTGGAGAAGCTTAATTTAGAACGATATATAGACAAACGATTGCGCGATATTTTTCACAAAGACAAAAGTTTGGAGGAATTTCAATGATCTGTGTCGGAGATCTCTTTCAATTACCATCTATTCAAGCAAGATCACTCTTAGACAACAAAACAATGCCGCATTTCCACTTGCATTTAACAATATGACTGACGGTGGCGTCGTATAATTTGAATTTAGAACATTTGCAGCGCTACTCCACATAATAGTTTTACAACTAATGACTGCACGTAATGAGCAAAGCATCGGACAGTGTAATTGGCGAGGGAACGGAGCTGGTATAGAGTTGCAATTTTGGCGCCTGCTAAATGCATAATACTTCAAGATACGATGGGTCTTTCAACATCAATTACATCAATAACATCAATTGTACTGACAGGTTAGTCAACGGGACGGTAGGAATTCTATGCCAAATCGATTTGGGGAAACACAATAATAATCAAGATTTACCGAAACCACTCCGTGTTTGGATAGAATTTTAAGAGCCCCGCTCTAGAGCACAGCTAAGAGAACAACATCAGCAACTAATAAGAAACATGGGAATTAATCCATCTTGTAGTTTGCCTTTTTTTTGAGATATACATATTTTACGTCTAATTAAAATTATAAAATTATATTTGTTATAAACTGTATAACATAAATTAATAATATTTAATATTTTCGTGTGCTAAAAGTGTGTTATAAATGTTTTTGTGGTGGTGGAAATCGGTGGGCCATAAATGTTTTAGTATTACAAGCAAGACGACCTCTGAACTAATTAGTAATCTACAAAATTTCCGTTATATTGGTGATAAATTTGATGACTTGAGGTAATTTTTGAGGCAATGAATTCGCTTAGAGGGTCCAGAACTATCAGCGCGGGTGACTTCACCTACGACTTTTTAGCGACTGACGCAAACCGCATTAAATCAAAGATGCGTTAAATTAATTTGTCCGTTGTATCTCCATTGATCCCAACAACTAAATATAGAACGTAATTGGTCCCTTAATCGAACTGAAACTACATATTTAAGCTCTCTAAATAAGTTGGGTGGACCCAGTGAACCTTAGTGAAAATCGGCGAACTGGAAGTGTGGGCCAGAAAATTTATTTTGCAAGTATCTATCAAAAATATAAAATTTACAGAAAAAATTAAAAAACCAAAAAAATATTAGGTTTGTGAGAAATTTGCATAAGTGTTTCTTAAAATTCCATGTTCGTAAAAGTAAGTTGTGGTTTGGACACACCTCAATTTTTTTTGTTTTTTTGTTTTTGTTAATCGAAATTGTTCCGCATCAATTTGAGTTCTTTGACTGTAACAAAAGCATTTAACTGAAAACTTCAATTATTCCTTTGGCTCTTCAATTTTTTTACTATCAATTTGGCATAATTTATATTATTCCAAATCTACAAAATTTAAGATGCAAGGTCCAAGTATAAGATGGGATGTGATTGCTATGTTACAATCAGCAAATTATAGCATGTTTGATGTTACATAAGAAATAAATCATTTAATCTATAAACATAATTCTTAACCGCACAAGTAGCAACAGCTTCGCTTGAGGCAAAATAAGCACAGTAAGAACCAAAATCGCCATAAGCAATCGCAAGTGTATAAAATGAAATTTAACTATTTTGAGAAATAAACTGGTTTACGGCTACGTGACCTGATTAGAAACTATGCCTTTACCAACGAAAATACGAGTTACCATAGATTTTAAAATTGGATAGTCCATTTTAAATTCTCATTTTCATCAATTTTAACGATTTATGCAAATCTTGGGTATGATTCGTTTTGAACACTTTTTGAATTTCAATGAGAGTAAATAAATAAGTAAAACACACACAAACTCTTTTACTTTAAATTATAAATATTTTTTTTATTTGTATTATTTATACAATCACTGAACAATTTCACAGCAATAAATATTATCACTGTTGCAAATTAAATAATAATTATAACTTGGGCGTCTTTAGATCAGAAGTAGAGGCCACCTGCAATACCAAATCGACGGCCGAAACCTCCGTTTCCGCGTTGATAACCACCATATCCACCATATCCACCATATCCTCCATATCCACCATATCCACCATATCCACCGTTTCCACCGTATCCACCATATCCACCATATCCGCCGCCATAGCCTTGTCTACGGTTTCCACCATATCCACCATAACCTCCATATCCCCCATAGCCACCGTTTCCGCCATATCCTCCATATCCACCATAACCGCCATATCCGCCATAACCGCGGCTATATCCATTACCAAATCCGCCATAACCTCCCCAGAATGTGGCATCAGTTTTTAGTGTCTCATCTTTATTGTCCTCATCTTCTACGACAACGGCCACAGTTTCAGGTTCAACAGACTTTAAAACCTCTTCATTTTGCTGTGCAAGTGGATTTGCACTGACAACTCCAACTAGAACCACTAAACAAACCTGTAAAATAAATTAACACTTTAATAATAATCTGATATGAACACCATAGCAAAGAACCCAACATCGCGGTTCTTATTTTTAATTTTTTTTTAACATTATCACTTAAGTTTATGTATACAATTCACGATCATCTTCACTTAATTGTATTAAACTTACAGCAATATATAATTTCATTATGATGTACTCAGGTAAACTCCAAATTTTCGAAGACGACTCTATATCGGTCGGTAAGATAACTAAACTAATAGTGCAAATTGAACTTATCTCTTTTATATACCAAACTGATATACCGATCTTCGTTTTCTTATTGGTGTTCTTATTTTAATTCTTAGCGTTAACGTTATTTTCAATTTTAGTTCTTTTTTATTATTGCTTTTTATTTTTTTCTCTACTTTTTCGTTATATAGTCGTAGATCATTTTAATAGTGGTGATGATTTTAGATGCTTTCATATGAAATGTTTTGTTCTTTTGTGGATTCAGTTAATCTTAAGCCGACAGTTTTCTTAAAACAATAGCATTTCTACATAATAACTCTCGCGGTTTAAATGTAATAGAACTATTTTAGCATGATCTGTTATATTTGTGGGACATGGTATTTATTATTGAACAGTTTCAGTCGAAATCGGATATTTTAAAGCGACACAGATACAAAACAATATATTTCAATAAGCAATTTTACGTATTTTTATAATGCCATAATGTCGAATTTTATTTTCGCATGGAACAGCAACACTTTAAATCGGCAAATGAAAATAATCAATATCAATGTTGTTTCTATAAGCCAGCGAATAAGCTGAATACAAATTTAACTCTACGCGGTCGCACTAGACCGATTTCGCCCCAAGCGAAATTTCACTTGGGAATTCCCAAAAAACGGAAAAGTGGCAGGGCCTGGTTCACTCTCTAAAAGAAACTTAGTACAGTTATGATCCTGCAAGCATCATTTTCCCACTCTCCGCCAGTTAGTTCCTGAGTAACAGCGGCATAAAGTGCTCGACCGGACGAAAACGTCCCAGTGCGACTAGCCTGAAAAATTACGTTCAAATTCAATAGTAGGGTTATTTTTTGTCAAAATCTGCTAAAATTCTCTTCAGAAAACCTGCAATTGCAATCTTACAATATGCAATACATTTTCGGGTATTTTTTTCCAGCTCTAGAAGAGATACACATAGAAATCTTGAATAAGCGTTGGCTATTTTGCGACGAAATTATTTATCTTTTCTTTGACACCCTGAAATTTTCTTTCGTTGATTTGTAAGATATATTTAAGGCACGATTATTAGTTTGGAAAGGTTTAAATACAAACTTTAGTTTGCTCTTTGCTGTTATACAACAGAGCATCCTAGCTGGTCAAAGTTTCTATTGATTTATCACCGATTGCAAAGCCCGCCACAATCATGTTTGAAATTTTTCTGACTCCATAAGTCCTTGTTAATTCTTCTTGATGTATTTTTTTTATTGTTTGCAACATCAGCAATTTTCCGTGAAATGTGATGACACAATATTTAATTAGGTTTGCGTATTTATCCAGATTTCGAGAGTTAAAAAAGACGAAGATCTGGAATTAAAATTTGAACTACGCTAATGCATAAATAAATAAATGAGTTTCGTAGAAGAACATTACAATAGGGATAAAAACAAACATAAATCCGAAGCCGAAGTCGGTCAATTCCACATGGCTCCGGCTCCGACTTCATAGCCCTGCTAATTTTAAAACATTATGAAAAATGGAGATTCCCTGGCACTTTATTTAATTTAGTTTTGAAACATTTTTCCACGTTTGTGATTGATTATGATTTGTACCATCAATGAGGGCAAACAATTTATTTAACGCTGAACTATTTTATAAACAATTTTTTTGATCCTGGAAACGGAGTTAATGCAGAAAACCAACGTCTATAATGCCACGACAAAACGAAAGAATCCATAATTTATTCGTCCCAAATTTTTTTTCCTGAATTCTGAATTTTTAGTCTGAATACTCTATTCAAATTTCATCTGTTTCTACGAAGTTCATGAATTCTGTAAATTTTATCAACTATATAAGAGCAAAAATCTCATAAATTTTATAAATACAGCGAATGCTATAAATTTTATTAATTCTAAAAATAATATAATTTCTTTAAATACTGTAAATTCTTAAGTTCCTTAAATTTCTATCCACTAAATGCTCTCAACTTAAAGAATTCTGTACATTTTATAAAGTTTCCTCCAAATTTTAAAGATTAAATTATTTCTTGAACTACTAAATTCTAGAAATTTTCTAAATTCTAGAAATTTTCTAAGCTATTTAAGTTTTATTATATTCTAAAAATAATTCTTATAATTGCGAAAATTCCAATTCTAAACTTTTCTTGAATTTCTTGATAAATTCTGTAATTTTCTTTAATTCTGAAAATTTAAATAAATTCAATACACTCTGTAAATTCTGTTGTAAAACATTTACAAAATTTAACGTTGTATTAAATTCTGTAAATATCATAAATTATACAAATTCGATAAATTCTAACTTGCTGTTCTTGCGCTTATTGATTTCAGCGAGATATTTGACAACCTTTATTATACATACATATGTTGGGATAGCAATTATCGCCATAATAAAACCTAAATAAAGATTTAACCAGTATTCATAACTGGTGTACAAAAAATTATATTTGCATAAAACTTTAATTTTATCAAATAGTTTGAAATCTAATCCACCTAGTGTTTGTTCTAACCATAACCCATACTTTATTCAGATAGTATTAATAATTTAGGATTAACGATTAATAGGATCTTGTCGTGGAATGATCATGTGTAAATGCACGTAAACGTAAATATAAAAATTCCATTAGTAAATCCAAAAAAATTAGTTAATTTTCAAAATTTTTAAATTTTATAAGTTTTTCCTATTTTAAATATTATGTAAATTTTTTCAAATTTGTCAAACTATCTAATAAATTTATAAATAAATAAGATTATTTCGGCTTTTTATAAACACAATATATTAAAAATAATAGCATTCACAACATTTTGAACAACATTTTTTCAACAATAATAGCATTCACAACATTTTCGATTTGTTAATCAGAAAAAACGAAGAGGCCAGTCATTTATAATATATCTACCAAAAAAGTAGAAATATCAAAATCCCCCCCGTACTTTAACCCGAGAGTCAATACAAAATGTATTGACTCTAAAAAATGAAAGCTCTTCCTTGAGCTTTCTGTGTGGTAGTTTCGTTTAATGCCATTATTATTAATATATTGTGTCTATAAAAAGCCGAAAGAATCTTATTGATTTAATACAGAAAACAAGCTTCTCTTTCTATAATTCGTGTGGGCATGAAACACACAGAAATGAAAAGTTTTCCTTGAGTTTTTTTTGATTTAGTGAATTTATAATTCGCTAAGTCACTACGTTCTTGCCTCATACTTAATTAATGTATGAAGTTAGAATTGTAATTTTGTAGTTTGGTCGTAGCTATCTGATGAGTAGATCGAACTTTTTGTTTTGAGATTATCAGTACGAAACCAAACTACCACACAGCTCAAGGAAAAGTTTTCATTTTTTAGAGTCAATAGATTTTGTATTGACTCTCGGGTTAAAGTACGGGGGGGATTTTGATATTTCTACTTTTTTGGTAGATATACACTCCCGAGCAATTGAATCGACTAGACCATCAAAACGCATATTTTTTTAAAATGGCTGGATCGGTTTTCGAAAAACAACCTTCTTTTGACAGCCTACTATTTTATCTTTTCAAGGATACCTTTATCATTAAAATCCATACGGTACTTTTCAAATTAAAGCAATCATAGCAAAATGCGATGTTTCGGTGAAAACAATTGGCGTGATGATATTTGTCGTCACTTATGACTCAGACGTTGACCTAAACAAATCTCTACCAGTTTAATTCATTGTTTCCTTAAAATCATGGATACCACTCCAGAAAAATCCGCACAAGTTGTTGCTTTATTGCAATAAGGACGCAATCAACAAGAAGTCGCTCGTCAGCTTAACATGAGCCAATCTGCTGTCTCAAGAGTATTCAGAAGGTTTCAGGAAACTGGTACCTTCAATCGAAGACCACAAACCAGCCGGTTTCGATGTACATCAGAGAGATTTATCGTCCTAACTTCACTACGAAATCGCCATCTCACGTGCAGCAGGAGCTAAGACAAGTTCAAGATGTAGCTGTTAGTCAATGGACAGTAAGAAGACGCTTAAAGGAAGCCAACCTCACTCCAAGACGGCCCGCTAGAGGCCCAAAATTGACAACACGCCACCGCAAACAGCGACTCGAATTTGCTCGCGAACACATCCGTTCACATCCGAATCACGTCCGTTCTATTTACTGACGAGTGCAGAATATGTCTCCATGGTAGTGATATGAGAGACCGGGTCTACCGGCGTCCAGGAGAGCGATTTTCGCAGTGCTGTTTTGCTGAAACAGTCTCATACGGCGGCGGTTCGTGTATGGTGTGGGCTGGCATATTGTTTGAGGGAAAAACAGATCTTGTTTTCGTACCTGGTGAAGGCCGTGAAGGAGGTCTGACCGCTGAACGATATATCGAGGGCATTCTCTTGGATCATGTAGTGCCCTATGCAGGCTATATAGGGGAAGATTTCATATTGATGCATGACAATGCCCGGTGTCACACAGCTCGAACCACTCGACAGTTCTTGGATGAGGTCGGACTCGAGACGATGAGGTAGCCAGCACTAAGTCCAGACATGAATCCAATTGACCATTTATGGGACGAACTAAAACGGAGGGTCCGAGCTAGAAATCCGGTACCATCTAACATCAGTGACCTGAAGATTGCGTTAGAGGAGGAGTGGGGTGCGATCTCCCAAGTATTTGTCAAAACCTTCATAAGGTCAATGGGGAACCGCATGCGAATCGTTGTAGACGCAAGGGGGCGCCATACTTATTATTAACCAATAAAATTATTTTTGTTTTGCTTGAATTTTTTGTAGTAATTTAATTTTAAACACCCCCAATATTTTTTGCTTAATCATCAATTTTGGTTGCGTTTTCATTCAAAATTCATTACAAAAAAAAGTACTAAACCCAATTTTCATAAAAATAGTATCATTTTAAAGCAAAAATATCAGGCTTTCAAAAAAATAATGTCTTATGAAAATCGGTTTGACCATTCTAACAAAAATCGCCCTTATGTGAGCGCTTAAGGTTTTAGTCGATTCAGTTGCTCGGTAGTGTATTATAAATGACTGGCCTCTACATTTTTTCTGATTAACAAGTCGAAAAATGTTGTGAATGCCATTATTATTAATATATTGTGTCTATAAAAAGCCGAAAGAATCTTATTGATTTAATACAGACAACAAGCTTCTCTTTCTAATAAATTTATAAATTTAGCTAATGCTACAAATTTTATTATTTCCATAAATCTTAGAATTTCTTTAAATCCGGAAAATTCTTAAATTAATTAAATTTTAGAAATTTTGTAAATTTTGTACAACTCTTCAAATTGTACAAATTCTAAATCAAATATACCTTCCGTCGAACTGTTTCTCAAACAGAAGATCAGGAATATAGTTTTGTTGGCATTCCTTGTGAGTTTATTTTTCATCATCCATTTACGGATCGCCGTAAGATATTCTTCCATCACCGTTTTTAAACTAGAGTAAAAAACTTCACCATAAATCACAGCCAAGCAAAGAGTTGAAGTATACTATGTACATAAGTCTAGTTCAAAAATATCATCAATAAATATAATAAAGAGTAATGGGCTCAAAATGGAACCTTGGGGAACTCCAGTACCTATCATAATTTTATCATTATTCGCAGATCCAACATGCGTAAATTGCCTTCTGTTCGTAAGATAGCTTTAAAAAGTCGTCACCTTCACACCAATTTTATTTAGCTTCCGAATTGAAATCCCACGGTTAATATTATCAAATGTTTTTTTGATGTCAATTAAAAGAACTGAAGTTTGCTTCTTAGATTCAATGTTTCTATAAATTTGTTCAACTAAATTCAAATAAGCTGAAAGCGTTGAAGAATCCCTCTGAAAACCATACTGATTGTTAGCAATAAATTTAATATCAGTTATATATTGTTCTAGTCTGGACTTTAAAACCTGTTCAAAGATTTTAGACAACACCGGGAGGACAGAAATAAGTCTGTAATTACTAGGTAAATGCTTAGCCTCTTCTGTTTTGTAAATAGGAATAACTCGAGCTTAATATAAAGCTTAATAATCGCCTCCTTCCATACTCGTGGAAAGCATCCAATGTTTATGCAATTATTAATCAGCCATCGTCAACTTCTCCAGCATTGCCCTTGGTAATTTTTTTAGAATGTAGTTGGAAATTCCATCTGTACCGCATGATTTTTTTTGCGTTAGCTGCCTTGACCAAACTTGTAGTATTATATATGTTTAGGAATATGTCCTTTCTTGGCGCTTCGATGCTATATTTGTATTGTCGAAATTTACCAGTGGCCTCCCTGCATCCTTTGCTATATCGTGTGTTATATTTCTACAATGCTATTGCAGTTTAGTGACATTATATTAATTTTCTCTATTTTATTTATTGGCATATACCCATCAAAAATATTAAGAAAGCAACTTGCTTTTCCTCTCTATCTTCTATTTTGTTTTTGTAGTTAACCATAAATTCATTTACATTTTTTTATTGTGTTTATCAAGATTGTTCCGAATAAATTACGTGACTTGAACGACAATCCATCCTCTTGCAAAACTGATATTTTTTTGCACCAACTTGTATTTTTTTTTGATCGATCATCAGCTTGTTGTTTCTATTTTTATTTTTATTTTCTAATATCACTGTATATGCCGGGCACCTTCCATATTTGGCTGGATGTCCCGTTTTCCTACAGTTCACACAGTACATTGTTTCCCTGTTGTTGGTCATTTTTTCAGTGTTTTCGTTTTGTGTGCTGGCCTTGCATTCATCCTTTCCATGATCCACCTTGCATATATCGCAAATACATTTTGACCAAGTATACCCTTGGTTTCTCATGTTTTGGAGTGTATGTGTGTCCTTTATGGTTTTTTTAATTTGTCGCAAATTACCTGATGGCTTTTCATGTCCTTGCATTTAATCACCTTTTGTCTATTTGCCAGGCTAGTATCTTAATTTGGAAATCCTTTAATTCCTCTTCTTTAGACATTTTTGCTAATTTCATCTTTCTGTTATCCGTTCCGTAATGCAATTGGATGACCCGACCTAACATCCAGGACGTAGGAAATTCAATTGAACGTTAGGCTTCTTAAAATTAGGCTTAGGCTTCTTAACATTTCATTTTAGTCGAGTTTGTAGAGTATTGATGTACTCGGTAGACCAGCTAGTCCAAAACGATTGCTTCATTTGCTGAATTCGCTGCCATCGCGTGAGACGATTCAATGGAATATCTTGAAGGTCTGGTTCAGCTATCGATGTAATTGGGGACCCAATCAGAAAATGTGTTGGCGTAAGCGGTTCCAAATCCTTGGGATCGTCTGATAACGGAGTCAGAGGTCGAGAGTTTAAGCACTCTTCAATCTGTGTGATCAAAGTTGATAACTCTTCAAATGTCATACCGTCAACCGTTGTAGCTATGGATAATAGCTGGACGTCCGCGTCTTGCAACAAACCATTGGAGGCACGCAATAAATGCCTGACTAGTGAGATCACTGACTGTTTCTAGGTGTATTGCCTTCGAGGACAAACAATCAAATACTGCTACATAAGTCTTATATTGTGCACTGCTTCGTAAGCCTTGGTTTTTCGATAAGAACGCTCCACAATAATCAACTCCAACTACATCGAATGTTCGTAGAGGAGGGTTCATTCTATCACTTGGTAAATCACCCATAAGTTGATGAAGAGGTGTTGGTTTTCGTTTAAAACAGGTTACGCATTGATGAACTATTCGTTTTACTTCAGATTTCCCGTGTATCGGCCAATATCTTTGGAGCATTTGTGCCAGTAAATTTTGTGCACCGCAATGTAAATGTTTTTTATGTTCATGGCGAAATATTAATGTTGTAAAATGATGACCTTTCGGAAGCAATATTTGATGCCGTTGATCAAAACTCATATATATGTGCATTTTTGATACGTCCGCCAACTCGAAGAATACCATCCTTGTCAAGAAATGGCAAAAGATTTTTTATTTGACTTTTATGATTTATCGGCTTATTATTATTGATGGTTTGAATTTCTTGATTAAATGTTTGCTGTTGAACAAGTTTGATTAAGCGAATTAGACTGCTTGAACGTACATCTTTGGTTAAATATCGAGCACTAGGTGGACCAGGTTCATGTGTCTTGGTTTTTAATTTTGAGATGTATCGAAAGCAATACGCCGCTACACATATCAATTTTGTAAATGAATCTCCGAATTTTTCAATTAACTCACAAGGTTCTTGAAGAGTGGTTGTGAAGAGATTGGTTGTGGAAGTCTCGAGTGACTTCCGTTCGATGAGGCTACTAGTTGATACTTGAAAATTCTTGATTGGCCATTCAGAATGTGGTAGCCTTAGAAATTCAGAACCCTTCCACCATAGTGTATACGAATGAAGAGCGTTTGGCATAACTCCCCGAAATACTAAATCTGCAGGGTTTCTAGTTGCATCGATATGATGCCACTTGTATTTCGATGTTAGCTCTTGTATTTCTGACACCCGGTTTGCCACGAATTATTTAAGTAAATTAGCTGGAGTATGAATCCAAGCTAGCGTGATCGTCGAATCAGTCCATAACTGGACGGCACGAAAGTTCAACTTTAGTGATGTTAGAAGTGTCGTGATGAGGCGCGAGAGCAATAAAGCTGCACACAGCTCCAAACGAGGAATTGTTTGGCTCTTAAGAGGCGCCACTCTGCTTTTACTGCATAACAAACTGACTAATACTTCGTTGTTGCTATTAATACACCGTAAATAAACACATGTCCCGTACGCTTTTTCGTTAGCGTCGGCAAATCCTTGCAGTTCGAATTTTGTTTTGTTAGAGTTTGTAACACACCGTGGTAGTTCAATGGATGAAGTCGTCTCGAATTGATATCTGTATTCATTCCAAAATCTTTCATCCTCGGCTGATAATGGATCATCCCAGTCTAGTTGCATTTGCCATATTTGTTGTATAAAAATTTTAGCTGTGACAATCATCGGAGCTAAAAGACCCAAAGGATCGAATATGCTCGCTAGCTCAGATAATACACCACGTTTTGTGACTATTCAAGATGAATTCTTCATTATTGACTGGTTATAAAACATAAAAATGTCCTTGTCAGGATTCCAGATTAAACCTAAGGTTTTTATTGTTTGATTGGAGTCAGTTGCATTAATTTGATCTCTATCAGCTAATGGAATATCGTTTAGTAGTGCTGTTGAATTGGACGTAAACTTTCGTAACTTCATACCAGCTGTTTGAAGCATTTCGCGTAATTTTTGTTCTATTTTTATTGCTTGCTCTACTGTATCGGCACCAGTCATACAATCATCCACATAGAAATCGCGGATGGCTGCGTGAGCTGCTGGAAATCTCCCTCTCTCTCTCTCGTCATTTGCGATTTGATTCAAGGTGCGAGCAGCCAGAAAGGGTGCAGAAGACGTTACATACGTCACCGTAGCTAATTCATATGCCGAAAATTGTTGATCTGTTTCGGGCTTTCATATAATTCTTTGTAGACAACGCTGATATCTTGACTTATGAGAATTTGGCGGTACATTTTTTCAATGTCCGCCGTGAATACCACTTGATACTTGCGGAATCGAAGTATAATGGCAAGAAGATCGTCTTGTGTTCGAGGTCGCATGATGGGGAATGTAATAACTGGGTGATTCTGTTGAGATGATTATATCATCATTTACCATGATTAAGGTGTTTGAGTGCAATATACTCGCTCATAAATTCATCGTACATAACCTTGAGGGTTTCATTATTTTGTAATCGCTTCTCTAAATAATTAAATCGTTGCACTGCTTGTTGTTTAGAGTCGCCCAATTGTATAATATTAGGACGAAATGGTAGCTGAACAATATATCTGCCTTGCGCGTTACGTTTGTGAGTATCGACAAAATGCTACTCACAAGCTTTTTCCTCAGCTGTAAGGACAAAACTGACATCCACCGATTCTAATTGCCAAAATTGTTTGAGGAGCTGTAGCAATTCCGTATTGGTTTCTTTTGACAATCCCACTGTGGTTGTCATGCTAATTGAACTGGAATTACCAATTTTTCCACACACTATGAAGCAGAAATTTGAATTTTGAAACACAGGTTGTTCCTCTGATAATTGTATTCTTTCCATAAATCATTTAGGCCATTAATTGGAAGCTGTATTGTTTGATACGGCACGCCTAAGTGATCGGCGAATGCTTTTGTGAAAAAACATGATTGGGATGCCGAATCTAAAAGCACTCTGCAATTGATGTATTCTTCATTATTATTGATTATTTGAATTATGGCTGTTGAAAGTATGACTTGTGCGGTCATAGCAAAGCAATTTGAAACTAGCGTTTTGTTGGTACCTTGCTCATTGACAATTGATTGAGCTGCTGGCGTTGATGATGGCATATCTGATTGTGTTTTCGAGCTGTCTGAAGTTGGGGTATCGACCGTATTTGCAATGTGCAACAATGTATTATGACGTTTATGGCATATTTTGCAGGAAGACAATCTGCATTGTGTGATTTGATGTCCACTACGAATACAGTTTAAACACAACTGAAGCTGCTTAATCTTTTGGATCCGTTCGGTTATTAACAACTTTAGAAATTGATCGCATTGTTGGATATAATCAGTCGTCGATTTGCAGTGTATATTAGGTTGGCTGGATACCATTAAAGTGCGTGATACAAAATTAGAAGTTGTGTTTGATGAAAATTTGCGTATTGTATTCGATCGATTTTCTGTCGTTTGTACAGTTCGATTTAACACACGAGCTCTGTTGTTTAGAAATTCTAACATCTTAGACCAAGTCGGTGATTCACTGGAAGCATGTGACATTTCCCATACTCTACGTGTATCAGAATCCAGGCGAGAATTCATTATATATATAATAATACTATCCCACTGATCGACGGGCTGAACAATCGTCTATAAGACGGCACAACTCTGTCGATGTATTTGATTTCATTGACTTCAATTGAAATATTTCGTGTATATGTTTTTCAATGATTGCGCGTTTATTATCGAAACGTTGCTGTAATGCTGTCCATGCTTGAGCATATCCATTCTCTGATAGTTCAATTGTCTCAATAAGTCATTTTGGTTCACCCTCAATTGCACTTAATAAATAATGAAAACGTTGTATATCAGTTATCAATGGGTGCTGGTTGATTAGAGATTCAAATGTGTCTCTAAATGAAATCCACTTATCGAAACTTCCATTAAATGTTGGCAATTTAATATCCTGTAATTTCACAGGAATATGAGGTAAATGATGATTATTTGATTTAACATCACTGTTTTGTAACTTTTGTGTAGATGTAGATTCATCCAAAAGTTCTAACTCGTGAATTCGTTCTTTCATTGTTGCTTTGACAGTGTAATATTGATTTTCGAAATCTTCTTGTTCTGTCATATGTTCCTCTGCGAAATTAGATGATCCTAAAATTTCTTCGTTAATGGAAATAAATTCCTTGAATATGTTGTCTACATCTGGAATTCGTGACTGTAACTCGAATATGCCAATTTCACTTTTTTTGCTTGCATTTTCCTGCTTTGTGAGTCGAGATTTTATGTATTTACGTTTTTTGAGTAATTGGGCTAATCCTTCCGCCATCACCATTCGTGTATTGAAAATTATTTGCAATAGTTAATTTTATTTAGTTTTTAGTTTTATTGCGATTAAAATGCTGAATTTTACTGTTCGACTATTTGTGTTGCCGATTATACCAAATTTACGTTTTTTGTTTGCAGGTAGATAGCGTTGCTGATTGTTATAACTTTAGCATTTTTGCAAAATTTAACATGTGTTTGATGACGTGTCAATTCACCGTTTCTTTCCTTGTACTACTTGAAATGGCCGATTCGATGTGGTTAAATTTATTTTTACAAGAATCCTGCTTGTAGGACCAAAAACTTTGTTGTAATTTGTTTGTTCACATGCACGGTTTTAGTGGACTGTAATTTCTAAATTAGCGTTGAACATAAATAACCAGTTTACGATTCGTTTTAACAATATTTTTATTAGTTACAAAAATATAAATCAAAGCGTCCAAACACAAAGAAGGTGAAAAAAAAAACTAATAACGTCGATTGGTGGCGATTACGATAATAAAACAAAATAAGAATTGAACTGAAATTCATGATTGCTTGTTGACAGTCGATTTTTTAACCCTTGGTTGGCGGTTGTAAGTTTGAACCCTTTGTTGGCAGTTGTGCATTTAACAGCTGTGTTGCTGTCACTTAGCCGCTTTGTGCTCATACTTTCTTTGTTCTCGTTCGTTCTCTTTGATTTGCCGTTTTCAGTTTGCGGCTCATTAGTGTTATAGTTGTTTCCATCCTCCACTTGCAACGGGGGTTTATTTGACTCAGCTATCATGTTTTTTAAGTTAGTTAGTTCAGCCAATATTTTATTGTTTGCATTGTTGATCATGCCGTTAACAAAGCTAATGGCTTTTTGATCCAGCTGCTGTGTTTTGCTGGCCTTACTTGTGTTGGGCATTTTTGTGCCGCGCATCACACCGGGCGCCCACACACACTATTACACTATTTTTATGTATTTTCGTTTTATTTTTACACGTTCCTATTTCCCTTCCTTTTGTTGTGTAGGATTTTTTATCCTTCTAATTAATTCACTCCGCTAGCGCCTGGTATTTGATTTGCTAATATTTTTGTCTTGTATAATTTTATTTTTATTTTTCCAGACAAAAAACATCGGTGTTTCGACGTTAAAGTTGAAGCCCTAACAAATTTCCAGAAAAGTGGCGTTTTATTGGTATTATGGAAATTTTTTACCCCATTGTAGATATACAACATTTTTTTTTTTGTTTTTAGATTAATTGCAAAATATATCAATCTTTACCAATATTGCGGTTTTTAGAGTTAAAACATAAGATAGGTTCTTTCATCGATTTAAACAACTTTTGATTTACTTTGCATTGTAACTTTAATTAGAATAAATAAATAATAATAAAAATGTACAAAACATATTTTAGAGGCAAGAATTTTTTTGGCAAATCGCCTAAATGTTGATTATAAACTTAAATATTCTAGTACAATTCATTTATGTAGAATTGTAGCACGATTAAAAAATACAGTAGAGCACCTGCAAATAACTTTAAAGAGATGATATTTAAATAGAATTTGGTGAAATTTAGCTCGTTAAATATTTACATTGAACAACAGTTTATGGTCAACGGTAAATAGGTCACACGCCGAGAATTTTATATCTGAATGAAGCAGTCTATAGTTTAACATTTCAATCTGAAAGCATACACAAATTTTAAAATAATTTCATTAGGTACAAAATATATTTAAATATACTTGCCATGTAAAGAATATGTTTATCGTCACAAGAATTTATAATTTGATTAATTGCCCGTCTACAATTTTCTTGAAATCTATTCAAATTGCTACACGAATTTGCTAACAATATAATTTTGTAGTATGTATATGCAGCCATAAGAAGATATGTTAATATAAATAAAACCATAATGATTTGCCAGTCGTTTGCATTGTTGCGACTGGCGCCGAACATGGCTAGTAAATGTAAGACTATAAAAATAACGTAGTTTAACACCATAATCGTAATATTTGGACTAAAAATCAGGATAAGTTTGTTAGCTAATTTGACTACCAACCCATGTAATTTTAACAATTTGTTCATATTTTTTATAAAAATTACTTTATTACATTTTAAATATTGGTGATCACTTAAATTCCTCACATAATTCTCAAAAATAATTTTCACCTTATCCAAATATAAATTTAAGATTTTGATCAATAGAACAATATACAAAAAATACACCATATTATAAATTAGCAATAGAATGAATAAAATCTGTTTGACTACCGCCCTAATTAAAGTAATCGGTACTGTATTTGGTCCAACCATTGTATATGCGGCATCCAAAATCATTAGTAGGAGCAAGAAGTAAGCGGAAATGACAATCCCGATATAGATTATGTTGCCATAAAATAATCGCATAACTCCTTTTATGCATATCCGCATTTCAAAATTTTTGTCGACATTCGCGTTAAAATCGAACATATTTTTTAAAAACATTTTATGTTTATAATATGATTTAAAATAATACACAAAATTAACATTTAAATTTATGACACTTGCTGCTAGATAAATATGAAGTAGAACGTCAGCAATTCCTTTTGATTTACTGAGTTCGTATTGAATGGTCTCGTATAAGAAAAACTCAATGTATAGCAAAAGTGGGATGATTATGACTATTTTAAATTTACCCGGAAATTTATTTAAACCTTCCATCGAAGGTGAAATGCAAAAATATGATAAATTTCGTATTAGCTTTTTTAGCGACACAATATTTGACATAATTGTTTGCGGCTCTAACTTGGTTTCCTTTATGACATGTACAGTAGTACTACATATTATGTATAAATGTTTTATTATATCCAAAATTTAATTAATTTACGTGGTACACAATAAGAATCGAATAATCAATTATTCACCAGACATAAATAATTTTGTTATGCTCGTTTATAAAACGGCATCATAAATTATTTCAATGACTTTCTTTTTGTTATAAAATATAATCTAATTAACTATATAAAGCAAAACAAATTGACACCTCTGCTTTGATCAGAAACAAAATAACAATAATTTCATAAATTTTTATTAAGTTAAGATTAGCGCAACAATCAATCCTCTGTTTGAAATTATAAATATAAATAATTATTCGCCAGATTGATTGATTGACACCGAGCCCATCGTATCACCATTAAATAGTATTGAGTTGACCCAGTTCCAGACCCCTAGGTAGTTAGAATATATATGATAAAAAAAAAAAGCAAAGTGAGTCCAATTAGTACTCTGAGGTGATGTGCATACATGCCCGTGTATATATTATAGAGCGGGAGACAAGGTATACGGCAATACACTGCACCATTGAAATAAAAAATGTTATTTCGATTACGGTGTCCTTCAAATTGGACATTAAAGTTGCAAATGTTGTTGCTAAAAAAAACCGCAAAGTACGCACTTAATAGTTTGCATAACTTACAAACATTTGTAGGTGAAACGAATAGTTATTACATGACCTTCCGACATCATATTATAAATCACTATTACAATCAGGAGTGCAATTTAAAAATTTATGGTTATGCTATTCCCCTAAATTGGATGTTTCAAAATTCTAGACATTCAGACATTTCTGGTTGGGTTACAAGAATTAATGATTAGCAAGGGTTTTCTAAAAAATTAAAATTACATGCTAAATCTGAATTTCACACAAATTCATGCTACATTTACATACATTAAGGAACAATGAAGGAAAGGGAGTTTTATCGATGGTAGTTTGGATGAAAAAATGGATTGAAGGGATTGGATTAAAGTGCTGGAATGAATTGTTAAAATAATTCCAAAATTATCAATAAACACAAGTTCATTTCGAGGGCACAGGGAAAATTTTTCAGATATCTACAACGGTAATTTTTGGCTGATGTTCAAAAAATTGCCGATTACGATGATGTAATGCGAGAAGTAATAAACATATGTGATCTTGATTACAAAAGCCATAATCTAAAAAACGAAGCTTTTTTTAAGGGAATTAGAAACGAGGATAACCCAAAATTTTCATAGAAACAACCATCGAAATCGGAGCACAATTGCAGATTTTCGTTTTTTCTGGCTCTGAATTTGTGGGTATAGTTCAGTTGACTTTCAATAAAATTGAATTTTCTACGAAATGTGTAGAAATGTGCGAGCGATTCAAATGACCGTTCGCATGACGATTACAGGTCTCAACGCCTATTGATAGAGGTATCAACAATCGAAATCGGAGCACAATTGCAGATTTTCGTTTTTTCTGGCTCTGAATTTGTGGGCTATAGTTCAGTTGATTTTCAATAAAATTGAATTTTCTACGAAATATGTAGAAATGTGCGAGCGATCCAAATGACCGTTGGCATGACGATTACAGGTGTCAACGCCTATTGATAGAGGTATCAACCATCGAAATCGGAACACAATTGCAGATTTTCGATTTTTCTGGCTCTGAATTTGTGGGCTATAGTTCAGTTGATTTTCAATAAAATTGAATTTTCTGCGAAATGTGTAGAAATGTGCGAGCGATCCAAATGACCGTTGGCATGACGATTACAGGTCTCAACGCCTATTGATAGAGGTATCAACCATCGAAATCGGAGCACAATTGCAGATTTTTGATTTTTCTGGCTCTGAATTTGTGGGCTATAGTTCAGTTGATTTTCAATAAAATTGAATTTTCTGCGAAATGTGTAGAAATATTCGAGTGATTCAAATGACCGTTGGCATGACGATTACAGGTCTCAACGCCTATTGATAGAGGTATCAACCATCGAAATCGGAGCACAATTGCAGATTTTCGATTTTTCTGGCTCTGAATTTGTGGGCTATAGTAAAGTTGATTTTCAATAAAATTGAATTTTCTGCGAAATGTGTAGAAATGTGCGAGCGATCCAAATGACCGTTGGCATGACGATTACAGGTCTCAACGCCTATTGATAGAGGTATCAACCATCGAAATCGGAGCACAATTGCAGATTTTCGATTTTTCTGGCTCTGAATTTGTGGGCTATAGTTCAGTTGATTTTCAATAAAATTGAATTTTCTGCGAAATGTGTAGAAATGTGCGAGCGATCCAAATGACCGTTGGCATGACGATTACAGGTCTCAACGCCTATTGATAGAGGTATCAACCATCGAAATCGGAGCACAATTGCAGATTTTTGATTTTTCTGGCTCTGAATTTGTGGGCTATAGTTCAGTTGATTTTCAATAAAATTGAAAATTTTCCGCGAAATGTGTAGAGATATGCGAGCGATTCAAATGACCGTTGGCATGACGATTACAGGTCTTAACGCCTATTGATAGAGGTATCAACCATCGAAATCGGAGCACAATTGCAGATTTTTGATTTTTCTGGCTCTGAATTTGTGGGCTATAGTTCAGTTGATTTTCAATAAAATTGAAAATTTTCTGCGAAATGTATAGAGATATGCGAGCGATTCAAATGACCGTTGGCATGACGATTACAGGTGTCAACGCCTATTGATAGAGGTATCAACCATCGAAATCGGAGCAAAATTGCAGATTTTTGATTTTTCTGGCTCTGAATTTGTGGGCTATAGTTCAGTTGATTTTCAATAAAATTGAAAATTTTCTGCGAAATATATAGAGATATGCGAGTGATTCAAATGACCGTTGGCATGACGATTACAGGTCTTAACGCCTATTGATAGAGGTATCAACCATCGAAATCGGAACACAATTGCAGATTTTCGATTTTTCTGGCTCTGAATTTGTGGGCTATAGTTCAGTTGATTTTCAATAAAATTGAATTTTCTGCGAAATGCGTAGAAATGTGCGAGCGATCTAAATGACCGTTGGCATGACGATTACAGGTCTCAACGCCTATTGATAGAGGTATCAACCATCGAAATCAGAGCAAAATTGCAGATTTTTGATTTTTCTGGCTCTGAATTTGTGGGCTATAGTTCAGTTGATTTTCAATAAAATTGAAAATTTTCCGCGAAATGTGTAGAGATATGCGAGCGATTCAAATGACCGTTGGCATGACGATTACAGGTCTCAACGCCTATTGATAGAGGTATCAACCATCGAAATCGGAGCACAATTGCAGATTTTTGATTTTTCTGGCTCTGAATTTGTGGGCTATAGTTCAGTTGATTTTCAATAAAATTGAAAATTTTCTGCGAAATGTATAGAGATATGCGAGCGATTCAAATGACCGTTGGCATGACGATTACAGGTCTTAACGCCTATTGATAGAGGTATCAACCATCGAAATCGGAACACAATTGCAGATTTTCGATTTTTCTGGCTCTGAATTTGTGGGCTATAGTTCAGTTGATTTTCAATAAAATTGAATTTTCTGCGAAATGTGTAGAAATGTGCGAGCGATCCAAATGACCGTTGGCATGACGATTACAGGTCTCAACGCCTATTGATAGAGGTATCAACCATCGAAATCAGAGCAAAATTGCAGATTTTTGATTTTTCTGGCTCTGAATTTGTGGGCTATAGTTCAGTTGATTTTCAATAAAATTGAAAATTTTCTGCGAAATATATAGAGATATGCGAGTGATTCAAATGACCGTTGGCATGACGATTACAGGTCTTAACGCCTATTGATAGAGGTATCAACCATCGAAATCGGAACACAATTGCAGATTTTCGATTTTTCTGGCTCTGAATTTGTGGGCTATAGTTCAGTTGATTTTCAATAAAATTGAATTTTCTGCGAAATGCGTAGAAATGTGCGAGCGATCTAAATGACCGTTGGCATGACGATTACAGGTCTCAACGCCTATTGATAGAGGTATCAACCATCGAAATCGGAGCAAAATTGCAGATTTTCGATTTTTCTGGCTCTGAATTTGTGGGCTATAGTTCAGTTGATTTTCAATAAAATTGAAAATTTTCTGCGAAATGTATAGAGATATGCGAGCGATTCAAATGACCGTTGGCATGACGATTACAGGTCTCAACGCCTATTGATAGAGGTATCAACCATCGAAATCGGAGCAAAATTGCAGATTTTCGATTTTTCTGGCTCTGAATTTGTGGGCTATAGTTCAGTTGATTTTCAATAAAATTGAATTTTCTGCGAAATGTGTAGAAATGTGCGAGCGATCCAAATGACCGTTGGCATGACGATTACAGGTCTCAACGCCTATTGATAGAGGTATCAACCATCGAAATCGGAGCACAATTGCAGATTTTTGATTTTTCTGGCTCTGAATTTGTGGGCTATAGTTCAGTTGATTTTCAATAAAATTGAATTTTCTGGGAAATGTGTAGGAATGTACGAGCGATCCAAATGACCGTTGGCATGACGATTACAGGTCTCAACGCCTATTGATAGAGGTATCAACCATCGAAATCGGAGCACAATTGCAGATTTTTGATTTTTCTGGCTCTGAATTTGTGGGCTATAGTTCAGTTGATTTTCAATAAAATTGAATTTTCTGCGAAATGTGTAGAAATATTCGAGTGATTCAAATGACCGTTGGCATGACGATTACAGGTCTCAACGCCTATTGATAGAGGTATCAACCATCGAAATCGGAGCACAATTGCAGATTTTCGATTTTTCTGGCTCTGAATTTGTGGGCTATAGTTCAGTTGATTTTCAATAAAATTGAATTTTCTGCGAAATGTGTAGAAATGTGCGAGCGATCCAAATGACCGTTGGCATGACGATTACAGGTCTCAACGCCTATTGATAGAGGTATCAACCATCGAAATCGGAGCACAATTGCAGATTTTTGATTTTTCTGGCTCTGAATTTGTGGGCTATAGTTCAGTTGATTTTCAATAAAATTGAATTTTCTGCGAAATGTGTAGAAATATTCGAGTGATTCAAATGACCGTTGGCATGACGATTACAGGTCTCAACGCCTATTGATAGAGGTATCAACCATCGAAATCGGAGCACAATTGCAGATTTTCGATTTTTCTGGCTCTGAATTTGTGGGCTATAGTTCAGTTGATTTTCAATAAAATTGAAAATTTTCTGCGAAATATATAGAGATATGCGAGCGATTCAAATGACCGTTGGCATGACGATTACAGGTCTCAACGCCTATTGATAGAGGTATCAACCATCGAAATCGGAGCAAAATTGCAGATTTTCGATTTTTCTGGCTCTGAATTTGTGGGCTATAGTTCAGTTGATTTTCAATAAAATTGAATTTTCTGCGAAATGTGTAGAAATGTGCGAGCGATCCAAATGACCGTTGGCATGACGATTACAGGTCTCAACGCCTATTGATAGAGGTATCAACCATCGAAATCGGAGCACAATTGCAGATTTTCGATTTTTCTGGCTCTGAATTTGTGGGCTATAGTTCAGTTGATTTTCAATAAAATTGAATTTTCTGGGAAATGTGTAGGATTGTACGAGCGATCCAAATGACCGTTGGCATGACGATTACAGGTCTCAACGCCTATTGATAGAGGTATCAACCATCGAAATCGGAGCACAATTGCAGATTTTCGATTTTTCTGGCTCTGAATTTGTGGGCTATAGTTCAGTTGATTTTCAATAAAATTGAATTTTCTGCGAAATGTGTAGAAATATTCGAGTGATTCAAATGACCGTTGGCATGACGATTACAGGTCTCAACGCCTATTGATAGAGGTATCAACCATCGAAATCGGAGCACAATTGCAGATTTTCGATTTTTCTGGCTCTGAATTTGTGGGCTATAGTTCAGTTGATTTTCAATAAAATTGAATTTTCTGCGAAATGTGTAGAAATATTCGAGTGATTCAAATGACCGTTGGCATGACGATTACAGGTCTCAACGCCTATTGATAGAGGTATCAACCATCGAAATCGGAGCACAATTGCAGATTTTCGATTTTTCTGGCTCTGAATTTGTGGGCTATAGTTCAGTGGATTTTCAATAAAATTGAATTTTCTGAGAAATGTGTAGAAATGTGCGAGCGACCCAAATGACCGTTGGCATGACGATTACAGGTCTCAACGCCTATTGATAGAGGTATCAACCATCGAAATCGGAGCACAATTGCAGATTTTCGATTTTTCTGGCTCTGAATTTGTGGGCTATAGTTCAGTTGATTTTCAATAAAATTGAATTTTCTGCGAAATGTGTAGAAATGTGCGAGCGATCCAAATGACCGTTGGCATGACGATTACAGGTCTCAACGCCTATTGATAGAGGTATCAACCATCGAAATCGGAGCACAATTGCAGATTTTTGATTTTTCTGGCTCTGAATTTGTGGGCAATAGTTCAGTTGATTTTCAATAAAATTGAATTTTCTGCGAAATGTGTAGAAATGTGCGAGCGATCCAAATGACCGTTGGCATGACGATTACAGGTCTCAACGCCTATTGATAGAGGTATCAACCATCGAAATCAGAGCAAAATTGCAGATTTTCGATTTTTCTGGCTCTGAATTTGTGGGCTATAGTTCAGTGGATTTTCAATAAAATTGAATTTTCTGAGAAATGTGTAGAAATGTGCGAGCGACCCAAATGACCGTTGGCATGACGATTACAGGTCTCAACGCCTATTGATAGAGGTATCAACCATCGAAATCGGAGCACAATTGCAGATTTTCGATTTTTCTGGCTCTGAATTTGTGGGCTATAGTTCAGTGGATTTTCAATAAAATTGAATTTTCTGAGAAATGTGTAGAAATGTGCGAGCGACCCAAATGACCGTTGGCATGACGATTACAGGTCTCAACGCCTATTGATAGAGGTATCAACCATCGAAATCGGAGCACAATTGCAGATTTTCGATTTTTCTGGCTCTGAATTTGTGGGCTATAGTTCAGTTGATTTTCAATAAAATTGAAAATTTTCTGCGAAATATATAGAGATATGCGAGTGATTCAAATGACCGTTGGCATGACGATTACAGGTCTTAACGCCTATTGATAGAGGTATCAACCTTCGAAATCGGAGCAAAATTGCAGATTTTCGATTTTTCTGGCTCTGAATTTGTGGGCTATAGTTCAGTTGATTTTCAATAAAATTGAATTTTCTCGGAAATGTGTAGAAATGTGCGAGCGACCCAAATGACCGTTGGCATGACGATTACAGGTCTCAACGCCTATTGATAGAGGTATCAACCATCGAAATCGGAGCACAATTGCAGATTTTCGTTTTTTCTGGCTCTGAATTTGTGGGCTATAGTTCAGTGGATTTTCAATAAAATTGAATTTTCTGAGAAATGTGTAGAAATGTGCGAGCGACCCAAATGACCGTTGGCATGACGATTACAGGTCTCAACGCCTATTGATAGAGGTATCAACCATCGAAATCGGAGCACAATTGCAGATTTTCGATTTTTCTGGCTCTGAATTTGTGGGCTATAGTTCAGTTGATTTTCAATAAAATTGAATTTTCTACGAAATGTGCAGAGATATGCGAGCGATCCAAATGACCGTTGGCATGACGATTACAGGTCTCAACGCCTATTGATAGAGGTATCAACCATCGAAATCGGAGCACAATTGCAGATTTTCGATTTTTCTGGCTCTGAATTTGTGGGCTATAGTTCAGTTGATTTTCAATAAGAATTTTCTACGAAATGTGCAGAGATATGCGAGCGATCCAAATGACCGTTGGCATGACGATTACAGGTCTCAACGCCTATTGATAGAGGTATCAACCATCGAAATCGGAGCACAATTGCAGATTTTCGATTTTTCTGGCTCTGAATTTGTGGGCTATAGTTCAGTTGATTATCAATAAAATTGAAAATTTTCTGCGAAATGTGCAGAGATATGCGAGCGATTCAAATGACCGTTGGCATGACGATTACAGGTCTCAACGCCTATTGATAGAGGTATCAACCATCGAAATCGGAGCACAATTGCAGATTTTCGATTTTTCTGGCTCTGAATTTGTGGGCTATAGTTCAGTTGATTTTCAATAAAATTGAATTTTCTGCGAAATGTGCAGAGATATGCGAGCGATTCAAATGACCGTTGGCATGACGATTACAGGTCTCAACGCCTATTGATAGAGGTATCAACCATCGAAATCGGAGCACAATTGCAGATTTTTGATTTTTCTGGCTCTGAATTTGTGGGCTATAGTTCAGTTGATTATCAATAAAATTGAAAATTTTCTGCGAAATGTGTAGAGATATGCGAGCGATTCAAATGACCGTTGGCATGACGATTACAGGTCTCAACGCCTATTGATAGAGGTATCAACCATCGAAATCGGAGCACAATTGCAGATTTTCGATTTTTCTGGCTCTGAATTTGTGGGCTATAGTTCAGTTGATTATCAATAAAATTGAAAATTTTCTGCGAAATGTGTAGAGATATGCGAGCGATTCAAATGACCGTTGGCATGACGATTACAGGTCTCAACGCCTATTGATAGAGGTATCAACCATCGAAATCGGAGCACAATTGCAGATTTTCGATTTTTCTGGCTCTGAATTTGTGGGCTATAGTTCAGTTGATTTTCAATAAAATTGAATTTTCTACGAAATGTGCAGAGATATGCGAGCGATCCAAATGACCGTTGGCATGACGATTACAGGTCTCAACGCCTATTGATAGAGGTATCAACCATCGAAATCGGAGCACAATTGCAGATTTTTGATTTTTCTGGCTCTGAATTTGTGGGCTATAGTTCAGTTGATTATCAATAAAATTGAAAATTTTCTGCGAAATGTGTAGAGATATGCGAGCGATTCAAATGACCGTTGGCATGACGATTACAGGTCTCAACGCCTATTGATAGAGGTATCAACCATCGAAATCGGAGCACAATTGCAGATTTTCGATTTTTCTGGCTCTGAATTTGTGGGCTATAGTTCAGTTGATTTTCAATAAAATTGAATTTTCTGGGAAATGTGTAGGAATGTACGAGCGATCTAAATGACCGTTGGCATGACGATTACAGGTCTCAACGCCTATTGATAGAGGTATCAACCATCGAAATCGGAGCACAATTGCAGATTTTCGATTTTTCTGGCTCTGAATTTGTGGGCTATAGTTCAGTTGATTATCAATAAAATTGAAAATTTTCTGAGAAATGTGTAGAGATATGCGAGCGATTCAAATGACCGTTGGCATGACGATTACAGGTCTCAACGCCTATTGATAGAGGTATCAACCATCGAAATCGGAGCACAATTGCAGATTTTCGATTTTTCTGGCTCTGAATTTGTGGGCTATAGTTCAGTTGATTATCAATAAAATTGAAAATTTCCTGCGAAATGTGTAGAGATATGCGAGCGATTCAAATGACCGTTGGCATGACGATTACAGGTCTCAACGCCTATTGATAGAGGTATCAACCATCGAAATCGGAGCACAATTGCAGATTTTTGATTTTTCTGGCTCTGAATTTGTGGGCTATAGTTCAGTTGATTTTCAATAAAATTGAATTTTCTGGGAAATGTGTAGGAATGTACGAGCGATCTAAATGACCGTTGGCATGACGATTACAGGTCTCAACGCCTATTGATAGAGGTATCAACCATCGAAATCGGAGCACAATTGCAGATTTTCGATTTTTCTGGCTCTGAATTTGTGGGCTATAGTTCAGTTGATTTTCAATAAAATTGAATTTTCTACGAAATGTGTAGAGATATGCGAGCGATTCAAATGACCGTTGGCATGACGATTACAGGTCTCAACGCCTATTGATAGAGGTATCAACCATCGAAATCGGAGCACAATTGCAGATTTTCGATTTTTCTGGCTCTGAATTTGTGGGCTATAGTTCAGTTGATTATCAATAAAATTGAAAATTTTCTGCGAAATGTGTAGAGATATGCGAGCGATTCAAATGACCGTTGGCATGACGATTACAGGTCTCAACGCCTATTGATAGAGGTATCAACCATCGAAATCGGAGCACAATTGCAGATTTTTGATTTTTCTGGCTCTGAATTTGTGGGCTATAGTTCAGTTGATTTTCAATAAAATTGAATTTTCTGGGAAATGTGTAGGAATGTACGAGCGATCTAAATGACCGTTGGCATGACGATTACAGGTCTCAACGCCTATTGATAGAGGTATCAACCATCGAAATCGGAGCACAATTGCAGATTTTCGATTTTTCTGGCTCTGAATTTGTGGGCTATAGTTCAGTTGATTTTCAATAAAATTGAATTTTCTGCGAAATGTGCAGAGATATGCGAGCGATTCAAATGACCGTTGGCATGACGATTACAGGTCTCAACGCCTATTGATAGAGGTATCAACCATCGAAATCGGAGCACAATTGCAGATTTTCGATTTTTCTGGCTCTGAATTTGTGGGCTATAGTTCAGTTGATTTTCAATAAAATTGAATTTTCTACGAAATGTGTAGAGATATGCGAGCGATTCAAATGACCGTTGGCATGACGATTACAGGTCTCAACGCCTATTGATAGAGGTATCAACCATCGAAATCGGAGCACAATTGCAGATTTTCGATTTTTCTGGCTCTGAATTTGTGGGCTATAGTTCAGTTGATTATCAATAAAATTGAATTTTCTGGGAAATGTGTAGGAATGTACGAGCGATCTAAATGACCGTTGGCATGACGATTACAGGTCTCAACGCCTATTGATAGAGGTATCAACCATCGAAATCGGAGCACAATTGCAGATTTTCGATTTTTCTGGCTCTGAATTTGTGGGCTATAGTTCAGTTGATTTTCAATAAAATTGAATTTTCTGCGAAATGTGCAGAGATATGCGAGCGATTCAAATGACCGTTGGCATGACGATTACAGGTCTCAACGCCTATTGATAGAGGTATCAACCATCGAAATCGGAGCACAATTGCAGATTTTCGATTTTTCTGGTTCTGAATTTGTGGGCTATAGTTCAGTTGATTTTCAATAAAATTGAATTTTCTGAGAAATGTGCAGAGATATGCGAGCGATTCAAATGACCGTTGGCATGACGATTACAGGTCTCAACGCCTATTGATAGATGTATCAACCATCGAAATCGGAGCACAATTGCAGATTTTCGATTTTTCTGGCTCTGAATTTGTGGGCTATAGTTCAGTTGATTTTCAATAAAATTGAATTTTCTACGAAATGTGCAGAGATATGCGAGCGATTCAAATGACCGTTGGCATGACGATTACAGGTCTCAACGCCTATTGATAGAGGTATCAACCATCGAAATCGGAGCACAATTGCAGATTTTTGATTTTTCTGGCTCTGAATTTGTGGGCTATAGTTCAGTTGATTATCAATAAAATTGAAGATTTTCTGCGAAATGTGTAGAGATATGCGAGCGATTCAAATGACCGTTGGCATGACGATTACAGGTCTCAACGCCTATTGATAGAGGTATCAACCATCGAAATCGGAGCACAATTGCAGATTTTCGATTTTTCTGGCTCTGAATTTGTGGGCTATAGTTCAGTTGATTTTCAATAAAATTGAATTTTCTGCGAAATGTGCAGAGATATGCGAGCGATTCAAATGACCGTTGGCATGACGATTACAGGTCTCAACGCCTATTGATAGAGGTATCAACCATCGAAATCGGAGCACAATTGCAGATTTTCGATTTTTCTGGCTCTGAATTTGTGGGCTATAGTTCAGTTGATTTTCAATAAAATTGAATTTTCTACGAAATGTGCAGAGATATGCTAGCGATTCAAATGACCGTTGGCATGACGATTATATTTCTCAACGCCTATTGATAGAGGTATCAACCATCGAAATCGGAGCACAATTGCAGATTTTCGATTTTTCTGGCTCTGAATTTGTGGGCTATAGTTCAGTTGATTTTCAATAAAATTGAATTTTCTACGAAATGTGCAGAGATATGCGAGCGATCCAAATGACCGTTGGCATGACGATTACAGGTCTCAACGCCTATTGATAGAGGTATCAACCATCGAAATCGGAGCACAATTGCAGATTTTTGATTTTTCTGGCTCTGAATTTGTGGGCTATAGTTCAGTTGATTATCAATAAAATTGAAAATTTTCTGCGAAATGTGTAGAGATATGCGAGCGATTCAAATGACCGTTGGCATGACGATTACAGGTCTCAACGCCTATTGATAGAGGTATCAACCATCGAAATCGGAGCACAATTGCAGATTTTCGATTTTTCTGGCTCTGAATTTGTGGGCTATAGTTCAGTTGATTTTCAATAAAATTGAATTTTCTGAGAAATGTGTAGAAATGTGCGAGCGATCCAAATGACCGTTGGCATGACGATTACAGGTCTCAACGCCTATTGATAGAGGTATCAACCATCGAAATCGGAGCACAATTGCAGATTTTCGATTTTTCTGGCTCTGAATTTGTGGGCTATAGTTCAGTTGATTTTCAATAAAATTGAATTTTCTGCGAAATGTGTAGAAATATTCGAGTGATTCAAATGACCGTTGGCATGACGATTACAGGTCTCAACGCCTATTGATAGAGGTATCAACCATCGAAATCGGAGCACAATTGCAGATTTTCGATTTTTCTGGCTCTGAATTTGTGGGCTATAGTTCAGTTGATTTTCAATAAAATTGAATTTTCTACGAAATGTGTAGAAATATTCGAGTGATTCAAATGACCATTGGCATGACGATTATAGGTCTCAACGCCTATTGATAGAGGTATCAACCATCGAAATCGGAGCACAATTGCAGATTTTCGATTTTTCTGGCTCTGAATTTGTGGGCTATAGTTCAGTTGATTTTCAATAAAATTGAATTTTCTACGAAATGTGCAGAGATATGCGAGCGATTCAAATGACCGTTGGCATGACGATTACAGATCTCAACGCCTATTGATAGAGGTATCAACCATCGAAATCGGAGTACAATTGCAGATTTTCGTTTTTTCTGGCTCTGAATTTGTGGGCTATAGTTCAGTTGATTTTCAATAAAATTGAATTTTCTGCGAAATGTGTAGAATTGTGCGAGCGACCCAAATGACCGTTGGCATGACGATTACAGGTCTCAACGCCTATTGATAGAGGTATCAACCATCGAAATCGGAGCACAATTGCAGATTTTCGTTTTTTCTGGCTCTGAATTTGTGGGCTATAGTTCAGTTGATTATCAATAAAATTGAAAATTTTCTGCGAAATGTGTAGAGATATGCGAGCGATTCAAATGACCGTTGGCATGACGATTACAGGTCTCAACGCCTATTGATAGAGGTATCAACCATCGAAATCGGAGCACAATTGCAGATTTTCGATTTTTCTGGCTCTGAATTTGTGGGCTATAGTTCAGTTGATTTTCAATAAAATTGAATTTTCTACGAAATGTGCAGAGATATGCGAGCGATTCAAATGACCGTTGGCATGACGATTACAGATCTCAACGCCTATTGATAGAGGTATCAACCATCGAAATCGGAGTACAATTGCAGATTTTCGTTTTTTCTGGCTCTGAATTTGTGGGCTATAGTTCAGTTGATTTTCAATAAAATTGAATTTTCTGGGAAATGTGTAGAAATGTGCGAGCGATCCAAATGACCGTTGGCATGACGATTACAGGTCTCAACGCCTATTGATAGAGGTATCAACCATCGAAATCGGAGCACAATTGCAGATTTTTGATTTTTCTGGCTCTGAATTTGTGGGCTATAGTTCAGTTGATTATCAATAAAATTGAAAATTTTCTGCGAAATGTGTAGAGATATGCGAGCGATTCAAATGACCGTTGGCATGACGATTACAGGTCTCAACGCCTATTGATAGAGGTATCAACCATCGAAATCGGAGCACAATTGCAGATTTTCGATTTTTCTGGCTCTGAATTTGTGGGCTATAGTTCAGTTGATTTTCAATAAAATTGAATTTTCTGCGAAATGTGTAGAAATATTCGAGTGATTCAAATGACCGTTGGCATGACGATTACAGGTCTCAACGCCTATTGATAGAGGTATCAACCATCGAAATCGGAGCACAATTGCAGATTTTCGATTTTTCTGGCTCTGAATTTGTGGGCTATAGTTCAGTTGATTTTCAATAAAATTGAATTTTCTGCGAAATGTGTAGAAATATTCGAGTGATTCAAATGACCGTTGGCATGACGATTACAGGTCTCAACGCCTATTGATAGAGGTATCAACCATCGAAATCGGAGCACAATTGCAGATTTTTGATTTTTCTGGCTCTGAATTTGTGGGCTATAGTTCAGTTGATTATCAATAAAATTGAAAATTTTCTGCGAAATGTGTAGAGATATGCGAGCGATTCAAATGACCGTTGGCATGACGATTACAGGTCTCAACGCCTATTGATAGAGGTATCAACCATCGAAATCGGAGCACAATTGCAGATTTTCGATTTTTCTGGCTCTGAATTTGTGGGCTATAGTTCAGTTGATTTTCAATAAAATTGAATTTTCTGAGAAATGTGTAGAAATGTGCGAGCGATCCAAATGACCGTTGGCATGACGATTACAGGTCTCAACGCCTATTGATAGAGGTATCAACCATCGAAATCGGAGCACAATTGCAGATTTTCGATTTTTCTGGCTCTGAATTTGTGGGCTATAGTTCAGTTGATTTTCAATAAAATTGAATTTTCTACGAAATGTGTAGAAATATTCGAGTGATTCAAATGACCATTGGCATGACGATTATAGGTCTCAACGCCTATTGATAGAGGTATCAACCATCGAAATCGGAGCACAATTGCAGATTTTCGATTTTTCTGGCTCTGAATTTGTGGGCTATAGTTCAGTTGATTTTCAATAAAATTGAATTTTCTACGAAATGTGCAGAGATATGCGAGCGATTCAAATGACCGTTGGCATGACGATTACAGATCTCAACGCCTATTGATAGAGGTATCAACCATCGAAATCGGAGTACAATTGCAGATTTTCGTTTTTTCTGGCTCTGAATTTGTGGGCTATAGTTCAGTTGATTTTCAATAAAATTGAATTTTCTGGGAAATGTGTAGAAATGTGCGAGCGATCCAAATGACCGTTGGCATGACGATTACAGGTCTCAACGCCTATTGATAGAGGTATCAACCATCGAAATCGGAGCACAATTTCAGATTTTTGATTTTTCTGGCTCTGAATTTGTGGGCTATAGTTCAGTTGATTATCAATAAAATTGAAAATTTTCTGCGAAATGTGTAGAGATATGCGAGCGATTCAAATGACCGTTGGCATGACGATTACAGGTCTCAACGCCTATTGATAGAGGTATCAACCATCGAAATCGGAGCACAATTGCAGATTTTCGATTTTTCTGGCTCTGAATTTGTGGGCTATAGTTCAGTTGATTTTCAATAAAATTGAATTTTCTGCGAAATGTGTAGAAATATTCGAGTGATTCAAATGACCGTTGGCATGACGATTACAGGTCTCAACGCCTATTGATAGAGGTATCAACCATCGAAATCGGAGCACAATTGCAGATTTTTGATTTTTCTGGCTCTGAATTTGTGGGCTATAGTTCAGTTGATTTTCAATAAAATTGAATTTTCTACGAAATGTGCAGAGATATGCGAGCGAATCAAATGACCGTTGGCATGACGATTACAGATCTCAACGCCTATTGATAGAGGTATCAACCATCGAAATCGGAGCACAATTGCAGATTTTCGTTTTTTCTGGCTCTGAATTTGTGGGCTATAGTTCAGTTGATTTTCAATAAAATTGAATTTTCTGCGAAATGTGTAGAAATGTGCGAGCGATCCAAATGACCGTTGGCATGACGATTACAGGTCTCAATGCCTATTGATAGAGGTATCAACCATCGAAATCGGAGCACAATTGCAGATTTTCAATTTTTCTGGCTCTGAATTTGTGGGCTATAGTTCAGTTGATTTTCAATAAAATTGAATTTTCTACGAAATGTGTAGAAATATTCGAGTGATTCAAATGACCGTTGGCATGACGATTACAGGTCTCAACGCCTATTGATAGAGGTATCAACCATCGAAATCGGAGCACAATTGCAGATTTTTGATTTTTCTGGCTCTGAATTTGTGGGCTATAGTTCAGTTGATTTTCAATAAAATTGAATTTTCTGAGAAATGTGTAGGAATGTACGAGCGATCCAAATGACCGTTGGCATGACGATTACAGGTCTCAACGCCTATTGATAGAGGTATCAACCATCGAAATCGGAGCACAATTGCAGATTTTTGATTTTTCTGGCTCTGAATTTGTGGGCTATAGTTCAGTTGATTTTCAATAAAATTGAATTTTCTGAGAAATGTGTAGAAATGTGCGAGCGATCCAAATGACCGTTGGCATGACGATTACAGGTCTCAATGCCTATTGATAGAGGTATCAACCATCGAAATCGGAGCACAATTGCAGATTTTCGATTTTTCTGGCTCTGAATTTGTGGGCTATAGTTCAGTTGATTTTCAATAAAATTGAATTTTCTGAGAAATGTGTAGAAATGTGCGAGCGATCCAAATGACCGTTGGCATGACGATTACAGGTCTCAATGCCTATTGATAGAGGTATCAACCATCGAAATCGGAGCACAATTGCAGATTTTCGATTTTTCTGGCTCTGAATTTGTGGGTATAGTTCAGTTGACTTTCAATAAAATTGAATTTTCTGGGAAATGTGTAGGAATGTACGAGCGATCTAAATGACCGTTGGCATGACGATTCCAGGTCTCAATGCCTATTGATAGAGGTATCAACCATCGAAATCGGAGCACAATTGCAGATTTTCGATTTTTCTGGCTCTGAATTTGTGGGTATAGTTCAGTTGACTTTCAATAAAATTGAATTTTCTGGGAAATGTGTAGGAATGTACGAGCGATCTAAATGACTGTTGGCATGACGATTACAGGTCTCAATGCCTATTGATAGAGGTATCAACCATCGAAATCGGAGCACAATTGCAGATTTTCGATTTTTCTGGCTCTGAATTTGTGGGTATAGTTCAGTTGACTTTCAATAAAATTGAATTTTCTACGAAATGTGTAGGAATGTACGAGCGATCTAAATGACCGTTGGCATGACGATTACAGGTCTCAATGCCTATTGATAGAGGTATCAACCATCGAAATCGGAGCACAATTGCAGATTTTCGATTTTTCTGGCTCTGAATTTGTGGGCTATAGTTCAGTTGATTTTCAATAAAATTGAAAATTTTCTGCGAAATGTATAGAGATATGCGAGCCATCCAAATGACCGTTGGCATGACGATTACAGGTCTCAACGCCTATTGATAGAGGTATCAACCATTGAAATAGAAGCACAATTGCAGATTTTCGTTTTTTCTGGCTCTGAATTTGTGGGCTATAGTTCAGTTGATTTTCAATAAAATTGAATTTTCTGCGAAATGTATAGAGATATGCGAGCGATTCAAATGACCGTTGGCATGACGATTACAGGTGTCAACGCCTATTGATAGAGGTATCAACCATCGAAATCGGAGCACAATTGCAGATTTTCGATTTATCTGGCTCTGAATTTGTGGGCTATAGTTCAGTTGATTTTCAATAAAATTGAATTTTCTGCGAAATGTGTAGAAATGTGCGAGCGATCCAAATGACCGTTGGCATGACGATTACAGGTCTCAACGCCTATTGATAGAGGTATCAACCATCGAAATTGGAGCACAATTGCAGATTTTTGATTTTTCTGGCTCTGAATTTGTGGGCTATAGTTCAGTTGATTTTCAATAAAATTGAAAATTTTCTGCGAAATGTGTAGAGATATGCGAGCGATTCAAATGACCGTTGGCATGACGATTACAGGTCTCAACGCCTATTGATAGAGGTATCAACCATCGAAATCGGAGCACAATTGCAGATTTTCGTTTTTTCTGGCTCTGAATTTGTGGGCTATAGTTCAGTTGATTTTCAATAAAATTGAATTTTCTGAGAAATGTGTAGAAATGTGCGAGCGATCCAAATGACCGTTGGCATGACGATTACAGGTCTCAATGCCTATTGATAGAGGTATCAACCATCGAAATCGGAGCACAATTGCAGATTTTCGATTTTTCTGGCTCTGAATATGTGGGTATAGTTCAGTTGACTTTCAATAAAATTGAATTTTCTGGGAAATGTGTAGGAATGTACGAGCGATCTAAATGACCGTTGGCATGACGATTACAGGTCTCAATGCCTATTGATAGAGGTATCAACCATCGAAATCGGAGCACAATTGCAGATTTTCGATTTTTCTGGCTCTGAATTTGTGGGCTATAGTTCAGTTGATTTTCAATAAAATTGAAAATTTTCTGCGAAATGTGTAGAGATATGCGAGCGATTCAAATGACCGTTGGCATGACGATTACAGGTCTCAACGCCTATTGATAGAGGTATCAACCATCGAAATCGGAGCACAATTGCAGATTTTCGATTTTTCTGGCTCTGAATTTGTGGGCTATAGTTCAGTTGATTTTCAATAAAATTGAAAATTTTCTGCGAAATGTGTAGAGATATGCGAGCGATTCAAATGACCGTTGGCATGACGATTACAGGTCTCAATGCCTATTGATAGAGGTATCAACCATCGAAATCGGAGCACAATTGCAGATTTTCGATTTTTCTGGCTCTGAATTTGTGGGCTATAGTTCAGTTGATTTTCAATAAAATTGAAAATTTTCTGCGAAATGTATAGAGATATGCGAGCCATCCAAATGACCGTTGGCATGACGATTACAGGTCTCAACGCCTATTGATAGAGGTATCAACCATTGAAATAGAAGCACAATTGCAGATTTTCGTTTTTTCTGGCTCTGAATTTGTGGGCTATAGTTCAGTTGATTTTCAATAAAATTGAATTTTCTGCGAAATGTATAGAGATATGCGAGCGATTCAAATGACCGTTGGCATGACGATTACAGGTGTCAACGCCTATTGATAGAGGTATCAACCATCGAAATCGGAGCACAATTGCAGATTTTTGATTTATCTGGCTCTGAATTTGTGGGCTATAGTTCAGTTGATTTTCAATAAAATTGAATTTTCTGCGAAATGTGTAGAAATGTGCGAGCGATCCAAATGCCCGTTGGCATGACGATTACAGGTCTCAACGCCTATTGATAGAGGTATCAACCATCGAAATTGGAGCACAATTGCAGATTTTTGATTTTTCTGGCTCTGAATTTGTGGGCTATAGTTCAGTTGATTTTCAATAAAATTGAAAATTTTCTGCGAAATGTGTAGAGATATGCGAGCGATTCAAATGACCGTTGGCATGACGATTACAGGTCTCAACGCCTATTGATAGAGGTATCAACCATCGAAATCGGAGCACAATTGCAGATTTTTGATTTTTCTGGCTCTGAATTTGTGGGCTATAGTTCAGTTGATTTTCAATAAAATTGAATTTTCTGCGAAATGTGTAGAAATGTGCGAGCGATCCAAATGACCGTTGGCATGACGATTACAGGTCTCAACGCCTATTGATAGAGGTATCAACCATCGAAATTGGAGCACAATTGCAGATTTTTGATTTTTCTGGCTCTGAATTTGTGGGCTATAGTTCAGTTGATTTTCAATAAAATTGAAAATTTTCTGCGAAATGTGTAGAGATATGCGAGCGATTCAAATGACCGTTGGCATGACGATTACAGGTCTCAACGCCTATTGATAGAGGTATCAACCATCGAAATCGGAGCACAATTGCAGATTTTCGTTTTTTCTGGCTCTGAATTTGTGGGCTATAGTTCAGTTGATTTTCAATAAAATTGAATTTTCTGAGAAATGTGTAGAAATGTGCGAGCGATCCAAATGACCGTTGGCATGACGATTACAGGTCTCAATGCCTATTGATAGAGGTATCAACCATCGAAATCGGAGCACAATTGCAGATTTTCGATTTTTCTGGCTCTGAATATGTGGGTATAGTTCAGTTGACTTTCAATAAAATTGAATTTTCTGCGAAATGTGTAGGAATGTACGAGCGATCTAAATGACCGTTGGCATGACGATTACAGGTCTCAATGCCTATTGATAGAGGTATCAACCATCGAAATCGGAGCACAATTGCAGATTTTTGATTTTTCTGGCTCTGAATTTGTGGGCTATAGTTCAGTTGATTTTCAATAAAATTGAAAATTTTCTGCGAAATGTGTAGAGATATGCGAGCGATTCAAATGACCGTTGGCATGACGATTACAGGTCTCAACGCCTATTGATAGAGGTATCAACCATCGAAATCGGAGCACAATTGCAGATTTTCGTTTTTTCTGGCTCTGAATTTGTGGGCTATAGTTCAGTTGATTTTCAATAAAATTGAATTTTCTGAGAAATGTGTAGAAATGTGCGAGCGATCCAAATGACCGTTGGCATGACGATTACAGGTGTCAACGCCTATTGATAGAGGTATCAACCATCGAAATCGGAGCACAATTGCAGATTTTCGATTTATCTGGCTCTGAATTTGTGGGCTATAGTTCAGTTGATTTTCAATAAAATTGAATTTTCTGCGAAATGTGTAGAAATGTGCGAGCGATCCAAATGACCGTTGGCATGACGATTACAGGTCTCAACGCCTATTGATAGAGGTATCAACCATCGAAATTGGAGCACAATTGCAGATTTTTGATTTTTCTGGCTCTGAATTTGTGGGCTATAGTTCAGTTGATTTTCAATAAAATTGAAAATTTTCTGCGAAATGTGTAGAGATATGCGAGCGATTCAAATGACCGTTGGCATGACGATTACAGGTCTCAACGCCTATTGATAGAGGTATCAACCATCGAAATCGGAGCACAATTGCAGATCTTCGTTTTTTCTGGCTCTGAATTTGTGGGCAGTTCAGTTGATTATCAATAAAATTGAATTTTCTGAGAAATGTGTAGGAATGTACGAGCGATCTAAATGACCGTTGGCATGACGATTTCAGGTCTCAATGCCTATTGATAGAGGTATCAACCATCGAAATCGGAGCACAATTGCAGATTTTCGATTTTTCTGGCTCTGAATTTGTGGGCTATAGTTCAGTTGATTTTCAATAAAATTGAAAATTTTCTGCGAAATGTGTAGAGATATGCGAGCGATTCAAATGACCGTTGGCATGACGATTACAGGTCTCAACGCCTATTGATAGAGGTATCAACCATCGAAATCGGAGCACAATTGCAGATTTTCGATTTTTCTGGCTCTGAATTTGTGGGCTATAGTTCAGTTGATTTTCAATAAAATTGAAAATTTTCTGCGAAATGTGTAGAGATATGCGAGCGATTCAAATGACCGTTGGCATGACGATTACAGGTCTCAATGCCTATTGATAGAGGTATCAACCATCGAAATCGGAGCACAATTGCAGATTTTCGATTTTTCTGGCTCTGAATTTGTGGGCTATAGTTCAGTTGATTTTCAATAAAATTGAAAATTTTCTGCGAAATGTGTAGAGATATGCGAGCGATTCAAATGACCGTTGGCATGACGATTACAGGTCTCAACGCCTATTGATAGAGGTATCAACCATCGAAATCGGAGCACAATTGCAGATTTTCGTTTTTTCTGGCTCTGAATTTGTGGGCTATAGTTCAGTTGATTTTCAATAAAATTGAATTTTCTGAGAAATGTGTAGAAATGTGCGAGCGATCCAAATGACCGTTGGCATGACGATTACAGGTCTCAATGCCTATTGATAGAGGTATCAACCATCGAAATCGGAGCACAATTGCAGATTTTTGATTTTTCTGGCTCTGAATTTGTGGGCTATAGTTCAGTTGATTTTCAATAAAATTGAAAATTTTCTGCGAAATGTGTAGAGATATGCGAGCGATTCAAATGACCGTTGGCATGACGATTACAGGTCTCAACGCCTATTGATAGAGGTATCAACCATCGAAATCGGAGCACAATTGCAGATTTTCGTTTTTTCTGGCTCTGAATTTGTGGGCTATAGTTCAGTTGATTTTCAATAAAATTGAATTTTCTGAGAAATGTGTAGAAATGTGCGAGCGATCCAAATGACCGTTGGCATGACGATTACAGGTGTCAACGCCTATTGATAGAGGTATCAACCATCGAAATCGGAGCACAATTGCAGATTTTCGATTTATCTGGCTCTGAATTTGTGGGCTATAGTTCAGTTGATTTTCAATAAAATTGAATTTTCTGCGAAATGTGTAGAAATGTGCGAGCGATCCAAATGACCGTTGGCATGACGATTACAGGTCTCAACGCCTATTGATAGAGGTATCAACCATCGAAATTGGAGCACAATTGCAGATTTTTGATTTTTCTGGCTCTGAATTTGTGGGCTATAGTTCAGTTGATTTTCAATAAAATTGAAAATTTTCTGCGAAATGTGTAGAGATATGCGAGCGATTCAAATGACCGTTGGCATGACGATTACAGGTCTCAACGCCTATTGATAGAGGTATCAACCATCGAAATCGGAGCACAATTGCAGATCTTCGTTTTTTCTGGCTCTGAATTTGTGGGCAGTTCAGTTGATTATCAATAAAATTGAATTTTCTGAGAAATGTGTAGGAATGTACGAGCGATCTAAATGACCGTTGGCATGACGATTTCAGGTCTCAATGCCTATTGATAGAGGTATCAACCATCGAAATCGGAGCACAATTGCAGATTTTCGATTTTTCTGGCTCTGAATTTGTGGGCTATAGTTCAGTTGATTTTCAATAAAATTGAAAATTTTCTGCGAAATGTGTAGAGATATGCGAGCGATTCAAATGACCGTTGGCATGACGATTACAGGTCTCAACGCCTATTGATAGAGGTATCAACCATCGAAATCGGAGCACAATTGCAGATTTTCGATTTTTCTGGCTCTGAATTTGTGGGCTATAGTTCAGTTGATTTTCAATAAAATTGAAAATTTTCTGCGAAATGTGTAGAGATATGCGAGCGATTCAAATGACCGTTGGCATGACGATTACAGGTCTCAATGCCTATTGATAGAGGTATCAACCATCGAAATCGGAGCACAATTGCAGATTTTCGATTTTTCTGGCTCTGAATTTGTGGGCTATAGTTCAGTTGATTTTCAATAAAATTGAATTTTCTGGGAAATGTGTAGGAATGTACGAGCGATCTAAATGACCGTTGGCATGACGATTACAGGTCTCAATGCCTATTGATAGAGGTATCAACCATCGAAATCGGAGCACAATTGCAGATTTTCGATTTTTCTGGCTCTGAATTTGTGGGCTATAGTTCAGTTGACTTTCAATAAAATTGAATTTTCTGGGAAATGTGTAGGAATGTACGAGCGATCTAAATGACCGTTGGCATGACGATTACAGGTCTCAATGCCTATTGATAGAGGTATCAACCATTGAAATAGAAGCACAATTGCAGATTTTCGTTTTTTCTGGCTCTGAATTTGTGGGCTATAGTTCAGTTGATTTTCAATAAAATTGAATTTTCTGCGAAATGTATAGAGATATGCGAGCGATTCAAATGACCGTTGGCATGACGATTACAGGTGTCAACGCCTATTGATAGAGGTATCAACCATCGAAATCGGAGCACAATTGCAGATTTTCGATTTATCTGGCTCTGAATTTGTGGGCTATAGTTCAGTTGATTTTCAATAAAATTGAATTTTCTGCGAAATGTGTAGAAATGTGCGAGCGATCCAAATGACCGTTGGCATGACGATTACAGGTCTCAACGCCTATTGATAGAGGTATCAACCATCGAAATTGGAGCACAATTGCAGATTTTTGATTTTTCTGGCTCTGAATTTGTGGGCTATAGTTCAGTTGATTTTCAATAAAATTGAAAATTTTCTGCGAAATGTGTAGAGATATGCGAGCGATTCAAATGACCGTTGGCATGACGATTACAGGTCTCAACGCCTATTGATAGAGGTATCAACCATCGAAATCGGAGCACAATTGCAGATTTTTGATTTTTCTGGCTCTGAATTTGTGGCCTATAGTTCAGTTGATTTTCAATAAAATTGAATTTTCTGCGAAATGTGTAGGAATGTACGAGCGATCCAAATGACCGTTGGCATGACGATTACAGGTCTCAACGCCTATTGATAGAGGTATCAACCATCGAAATCGGAGCACAATTGCAGATTTTCGATTTTTCTGGCTCTGAATTTGTGGGCTATAGTTCAGTTGATTTTCAATAAAATTGAATTTTCTGCGAAATGTGTAGGAATGTACGAGCGATCCAAATGACCGTTGGCATGACGATTACAGGTCTCAACGCCTATTGATAGAGGTATCAACCATCGAAATCGGAGCACAATTGCAGATTTTCGATTTTTCTGGCTCTGAATTTGTGGGCTATAGTTCAGTTGATTTTCAATAAAATTGAATTTTCTGCGAAATGTGTAGAAATGTGCGAGCGATCCAAATGACCGTTGGCATGACGATTACAGGTTTCAACGCCTATTGATAGAGGTATCAACCATCGAAATCGGAGCACAATTGCAGATTTTTGATTTTTCTGGCTCTGAATTTGTGGCCTATAGTTCAGTTGATTTTCAATAAAATGGAATTTTCTGCGAAATATGTAGGAATGTACGAGCGATCCAAATGACCGTTGGCATGACGATTACAGGTCTCAACGCCTATTGATAGAGGTATCAACCATCGAAATCGGAGCACAATTGCAGATTTTCGATTTTTCTGGCTCTGAATTTGTGGGCTATAGTTCAGTTGATTTTCAATAAAATTGAATTTTCTGCGAAATGTGTAGGAATGTGCGAGCGATCCAAATGACCATTGGCATGACGATTACAGGTCTCAACGCCTATTGATAGAGGTATCAACCATCGAAATCGGAGCACAATTGCAGATTTTCGATTTTTCTGGCTCTGAATTTGTGGGCTATAGTTCAGTTGATTTTCAATAAAATTGAATTTTCTGCGAAATGTGTAGAAATGTGCGAGCGATTCAAATGACCGTTGGCATGACGATTACAGGTCTCAACGCCTATTGATAGAGGTATCAACCATCGAAATCGGAGCACAATTGCAGATTTTCGATTTTTCTGGCTCTGAATTTGTGGGCTATAGTTCAGTTGATTTTCAATAAAATTGAATTTTCTGCGAAATGTGTAGAAATGTGCGAGCGATCCAAATGACCGTTGGCATGACGATTACAGGTCTCAACGCCTATTGATAGAGGTATCAACCTTCGAAATCGGAGCACAATTGCAGATTTTCGATTTTTCTGGCTCTGAATTTGTGGGCTATAGTTCAGTTGATTTTCAATAAAATTGAATTTTCTGCGAAATGTGTAGAAATGTGCGAGCGATCCAAATGACCGTTGGCATGACGATTACAGGTCTCAACGCCTATTGATAGAGGTATCAACCATCGAAATCGGAGCACAATTGCAGATTTTTGATTTTTCTGGCTCTGAATTTGTGGGCTATAGTTCAGTTGATTTTCAATAAAATTGAATTTTCTGCGAAATGTGTAGAAATGTGCGAGCGATCCAAATGACCGTTGGCATGACGATTGCAGGTCTCAACGCCCATTGATAGAGGTATCAACCATCGAAATCGGAGCACAATTGCAGATTTTCGATTTTTCTGGCTCTGAATTTGTGGGCTATAGTTCAGTTGATTTTCAATAAAATTGAATTTTCTGCGAAATGTGTAGAAATGTGCGAGCGATCCAAATGACCGTTGGCATGACGATTACAGGTCTCAACGCCTATTGATAGAGGTATCAACCATCGAAATCGGAGCACAATTGCAGATTTTTGATTTTTCTGGCTCTGAATTTGTGGGCTATAGTTCAGTTGATTTTCAATAAAATTGAATTTTCTGCGAAATGTGTAGGAATGTACGAGCGATCCAAATGACCGTTGGCATGACGATTACAGGTCTCAACGCCTATTGATAGAGGTATCAACCATCGAAATCGGAGCACAATTGCAGATTTTTGATTTTTCTGGCTCTGAATTTGTGGGCTATAGTTCAGTTGATTTTCAATAAAATTGAATTTTCTGCGAAATGTGTAGAAATGTGCAAGCGATCCAAATGACCGTTGGCATGACGATTGCAGGTCTCAACGCCTATTGATAGAGGTATCAACCATCGAAATCGGAGTACAATTGCAGATTTTCGATTTTTCTGGCTCGGAATTTGTGGGCTATAGTTCAGTTGATTTTCAATAAAATTGAATTTTCTGCGAAATGTGTAGAGATATGCGAGCGATCCAAATGACCGTTGGCATGACGATTACAGGTCTCAACGCCTATTGATAGAGGTATCAACCATCGAAATCGGAGCACAATTGCAGATTTTCGATTTTTCTGGCTCTGAATTTGTGGGGGGCTATAGTTCAGTTGATTTTCAATAAAATTGAATTTTCTGCGAAATGTGTAGAGATATGCGAGCGATCCAAATGACCGTTGGCATGACGATTACAGGTCTCAACGCCTATTGATAGAGGTATCAACCATCGAAATCGGAGCACAATTGCAGATTTTCGATTTTTCTGGCTCTGAATTTGTGGGCTATAGTTCAGTTGATTTTCAATAAAATTGAATTTTCTGCGAAATGTGTAGAAATGTGCGAGCGATCCAAATTACCGTTGGCATGACGATTACAGGTCTCAACGCCTATTGATAGAGGTATCAACCATCGAAATCGGAGCACAATTGCAGATTTTTGATTTTTCTGGCTCTGAATTTGTGGGCTATACTTCAGTTGATTTTCAATAAAATTGAATTTTCTGCGAAATGTGTAGAAATGTGCGAGCGATCCAAATGACCGTTGGCATGACGATTGCAGGTCTCAACGCCTATTGATAGAGGTATCAACCATCGAAATCGGAGTACAATTGCAGATTTTCGATTTTTCTGGCTCGGAATTTGTGGGTTATAGTTCAGACGTTCAGTCGATTTTCAATAAAATTGAATTATTTGCGAATTGTGTAGATATATTCAAACGATTTTAATGACCGTTGGCATGACGATTACAGGTCTCAACGCCTATTGATAGAGGTATCAACCATCGAAATCGGAGCACAATTGCAGATTTTCGATTTTTCTGGCTCTGAATTTGTGGGCTATAGTTCAGTTGATTTTCAATAAAATTGAATTTTCTACGAAATGTTTAGAAATATGCGAGCGATCCAAATAACCGTTGGCATGACGATTACAGGTCTCAACGCCTATTGATAGAGGTATCAACCATCGAAATCGGAGCACAATTGCAGATTTTCGATTTTTCTGGCTCTGAATTTGTGGGCTATAGTTCAGTTGACTTTCAATAAAATTGAATTTTCTACGAAATGTGTAGGAATGTACGAGCGATCCAAATGACCGTTGGCATGACGATTACAGGTCTCAACGCCTATTGATAGAGGTATCAACCATCGAAATCGGAGCACAATTGCAGATTTTCGATTTTTCTGGCTCTGAATTTGTGGGCTATAGTTCAGTTGATTTTCAATAAAATTGAATTTTCTGCGAAATGTGTAGAGATATGCGAGCGATCCAAATGACCGTTGGCATGACGATTACAGGTCTCAACGCCTATTGATAGAGGTATCAACCATCGAAATCGGAGCACAATTGCAGATTTTCGATTTTTCTGGCTCTGAATTTGTGGGCTATAGTTCAGTTGATTTTCAATAAAATTGAATTTTCTGCGAAATGTGTAGAAATGTGCGAGCGATCCAAATTACCGTTGGCATGACGATTACAGGTCTCAACGCCTATTGATAGAGGTATCAACCATCGAAATCGGAGCACAATTGCAGATTTTTGATTTTTCTGGCTCTGAATTTGTGGGCTATAGTTCAGTTGATTTTCAATAAAATTGAATTTTCTGCGAAATGTGTAGAAATGTGCGAGCGATCCAAATGACCGTTGGCATGACGATTGCAGGTCTCAACGCCTATTGATAGAGGTATCAACCATCGAAATCGGAGTACAATTGCAGATTTTCGATTTTTCTGGCTCGGAATTTGTGGGTTATAGTTCAGACGTTCAGTCGATTTTCAATAAAATTGAATTATTTGCGAATTGTGTAGATATATTCAAACGATTTTAATGACCGTTGGCATGACGATTACAGGTCTCAACGCCTATTGATAGAGGTATCAACCATCGAAATCGGAGCACAATTGCAGATTTTCGATTTTTCTGGCTCTGAATTTGTGGGCTATAGTTCAGTTGATTTTCAATAAAATTGAATTTTCTGCGAAATGTGTAGAGATATGCGAGCGATCCAAATGACCGTTGGCATTACGATTACAGGTCTCAACGCCTATCGATAGAGGTATCAACCATCGAAATCGGAGCACAATTGCAGATTTTTGATTTTTCTGGCTCTGAATTTGTGGGCTATAGTTCAGTTGATTTTCAATAAAATTGAATTTTCTGCGAAATGTGTAGAAATGTGCGAGCGATCCAAATGCCCGTTGGCATGACGATTACAGGTCTCAACGCCTATTGTTAGAGGTATCAATCATCGAAATCGGACAATTGCAGATTTTCGATTTTTCTGGCTCTGAATTTGTGGGCTCAGTTGATTTTCAATAAAATTGAATTTTCTACGAAATGTGTAGAAATGTGCGAGCGATCCAAATGACCGTTGGCATTACGATTACAGGTCTCAACGCCTATCGATAGAGGTATCAACCATCGAAATCGGAGCACAATTGCAGATTTTCGATTTTTCTGGCTCTGAATTTGTGGGGTATAGTTCAGTTGATTTTCAATAAAATTGAAAATTTTCTGCGAAATGTGTAGAAATGTGCGAGCGATCCAAATGCCCGTTGGCATGACGATTACAGGTCTCAACGCCTATTGTTAGAGGTATCAATCATCGAAATCGGACACTTGCAGATTTTCGATTTTTCTGGCTTGAATTTGTGGGCTCAGTTGATTTTCAATAAAATTGAATTTTCTACGAAATGTGTAGAAATGTGCGAGCGATCCAAATGGTCGTTGGCATGACGATTACTGGTTCTTGTAATAATTGATTTATTTAAACCAAAATCCTCGGGATGTTGTATCCTCGGGATTTTGTACCCTAGGGATTTTTTCAAACCTCTCGGGATTTTGACTCTCGGGATTTTGTCTCTCTTGCATAATTTATATTAAAAATTATGGAAAAAGGGCAAAATAGGCACTTGTAGGAATGAGGTATGTCTCTCCGTTTACAAATTTGTTTATCATTGTACTAATAAATTCCGTTCATTTGTGCCTGTTTAATAAATAATTACAAAATACCAAAATTTATTGTGACTAGGTATAATATACATGGTGAATAATTTATTCGCCGACTCTTATACTACTGCAGCCAAGTAAATTAATTAAAAGTCAAAAATATTCGGCACGAGACGGTATACAAATTATGTCTAATTTTATTTGGCCGAGGAAATTAATACAACATTTATCTTACGTTTTTGTAACACCTTCAATAAAATATTTAAATCATATCACGATTAATAATCACGATCACAACAAAGTTGGAAAATTTAAAATGGTGATTACCATCTCGCTACTGGTATACCTGAATTATTTCTTATACGATGCCATTACATACGAACTCAGTTTAAATAATGGAATTAACCAAATTGTTCTCCATATTTATGCCGTAGCAAGTGTCATAAATCTTAATGTTAATATTCTGAATTATTTTAAATCATATCACAGACATAAATTGATTTTAAAAAATTTATTCGATTTTAATGATTACATCGATGTCCATTTTGATATTCGGATACGCACAAAAGGAGTTATGCGATTATTTTATTGTAACGTAATTTATATCGGATTTGTGATGTTTATCTACTTGTTGGTCGAGTTAAAGCTGATTCGTATTTGGTATGCAACGTTCTCACCATTACCACAAATGATATATGTTAAAGCTACTACCAAACAAATTTTATTTATTCTAATGTTAATTTATAATAAGATTTATTTCTTTTATATTATTATATTGATAAAGATGATAAATTTATATTTGGATGCGATAAGACCCATTTTTGCGAATTATGTGAGCATTTTAAGCAATCCACATGTTTTATTGAATAATGACAAGCTATTCACACAAAAACTTAACGACTTGTTAAATTTACACAAATTCTTAGTGGAAAAATTGATTATGGAGCTTATCGTGATTTTTGGTCCAAATATCACGTCTATGGTGTTGTGCGACTTAATTTTTATTGTCCTGCATTTGTTAAATTTATATGGGTTTCTACGTTACACAGACGATATTTATCAAGGGGATGACATTTATGATTTGTTCATTACGATATATTTTGCTATGTTTGGATATACATTATATAAAATTGCAATATTATTTAGTACCTGTAATATTTTGAATAGTTTTCAAGAGGGTTATAGGCAGGGGATTAACAAAATTACAAATTATGGTGATAATAAACAGACACTATATATGGCAAGTATAAGCGAATTGTGTTTTAGTTAATATCAATTTAAAATTTGTTTGGTTTAGATTGAAATGTTAAACTACAAATTGCTTCATGCGACCCTAAAATTCACGGCATGCGATCTGTTTATAGTCAACTATAAACTACTCTTTAACGTAAGTATGTAACAGCTTGGAGTTTTTTGTATACAAAAATGGTTACTTTATTTATTTAGTTATTTGCGGGTGCTGTGCTGTATTTATTGGTCGTCTTACAATTTTTCTTGAACGAAAGGTACTAGAACAATTTATGTTTATGGCTAATGATCGGCGATTTCCAAAATTTATTTGGTTTTTATAATACAAAAGTGGCATAGAAAATAAATTTTGTTTATTTGAAAAATAAATTGAAAATTAATAAACTTTAAAAATAAGTTTAATTTATTTACTCAAATTATGTATATTCATCAACAGTTTTAAACAAGAAAAGGCTACAAAATGATAGAACTTTCAAGTTTACCTATAGTAAAACATAAATGGTTCGACATGTTTCAGTAATGAATATTTCATTACGAAATATTACTCTACGGCATGTTTTAGTACGGCTGACATAGGGTACAAAATGGCAACAATACAAATCGGGAACAACTTGGCTTTATATGGCGTAGCTGAATGAAACTCTCGCAACAGGCACACAACGGAAAATTTCAAAATAGCACATTCGACAGTAGTAACATATTCCATAATAAAATATGCAGTAACGATCGGGACCCGCTAACATTCATTTAGTACGATGAAACATAAATTTATTTTCAAGGTCGGTATAGAAAAAAATATTCTTCACCTTCATTAATGAAGCGGATAAAATTTCAACTTATGCTTTAGAGAGAATCATGAAAGGAAGGAATCAGAATTAAGACGAAAATCTGTCAACAAATACAAAATGAGAGAGAAAAACATTCTATTGCATTAACGTTAATTGTGCTAAGCGATTTATATGTATATGGTCTTCTATCAGAGGCAAATACGTTAGAAAGTTTTAGAAGCTCAATTCTACTTCGTCTAACTTCTACCGGATGGAGGACTAAATCTAAGGAAATCGGCTAGAAACAATAAACAATTAGCAATGGCACCAAATCCACTGGTACAGTTTGTACGAGTTACCCTAGATTTGACAAACAAAAACATCACAAAACAAAATTAATCCCCAAAACAGATTAGATTTCCGGACAATTATGAGCGTCTGTATACGAAGTTTCAATATGATCGTGTTTTTCTGCAACCAAAATCAGAAAATATTTAGACTTTCCCGAATAAATTTTGACTTTGAAACATTTTTTGTAAAACAAATCTACTACTCCTAAAAATTTGAAATTTTATTATGTAAATGCTACGATTATCTACAATCATCTGCCGTTTGGCCTAGTTTAGGAGCTATGTCAAATCTACCGAACCTTCTCCATTTTTAAACTTGGTTTTGTTTTTGGGCAGTAGTGTCTTAACATGGTCTACTATGAAGGTTTTTATGTTGATTTGTCCGTCATAGTTATCAAATTATTGCCAAACCGCTTGGAACCAATTCAATATTCGTGCAGCTACCATACTCAAACTTATTAGTTTATTAATATGAAATGTCCTGAACCTGAATACGAAATTATTTCCATCCTATTCCTTAATTATTAATAAAAAAGTTCTGATTCAATCGTCCCGATTTTCCTTAAAAACCTTGATGCATTAGTATGGAAATTAGGTGAATTTTTTTTTATTACTTTTTAACTTATTTCGACTCAGCGATGATAGCGCAACTTTTCCCTCCGCTGCAGAGGCAGACAAGTTCAAAAATTGTTGGGAGTTGCTGATCAAATTATGATTTTGAAAAATTCTCTATGAAACATTACGTCCTGATTTGATGGTCTCGATTTTCCTTGAACACCTCGATGCATTGCTGATATAATGTTTGCTGCATATCGAGCCGGTCCTTATTAAATTTCAAAAGTGATATCTTCACATACGTTTGAACTACCTATCTCAACAATAGTAATAAATTGTAATGTGAAGTTATCATGGGACCAGTGGCGTAACTAGCTACCCGCAGCACCCGCAGCCGCGGGGGGGGGGGGGGGGCCACGGCTAAAAGGGCCCACGAGAGTTATCAGGCGTTCGAATATTAGTTCAAAGTCAAGATCGGATAGATCGTAGCTCAGATTAAGTTTAAAGTAGATCACCCTTTCAAATTTGCAAAACGGAAAATTTCTAGGAAATTTTTATCAAAAGGCTGTGGTTTATAGTTTTTAGAGAAAGAAAACATCGTTCCTGTTGCTATTAAATATATTCTTAAGAGAACCCCAACAATTTGTTCTCTGTTCCTGAAGATGAATGTATGAGTAATTACACGTAATATGACTCCATAGAAATTAAAATGATTTTGGGTTCTGACAGATATTTAGATTTAGAAGAAAATTTGCCAAACTTGTTTGAAATCAAAGTTTTTAACATGAAACGATAACGAATTTAGTGTTTGCTGGGTTGATTTATTTGTAAAATACGTCTAGCCCTCAAAATTTACCTTTCTTGCACTTCAAATCCAACCTTTTACAAATCAAGTTTTGATTAGAAAAGGTTGAATTGACTTCCAAAAGATTGAATGTGTTTGATATAGTTTCTCATTTGCCGAATCTTTTTTATTACTGGTAAACGGTAAATAAAAACTTAATTTACCTAAAACCGGTTTAATTTGAAAAACTATTTTAAATCAGGAAATTGGAAATTCTCCTGTTTCATATTTCCTTGTCTAGGATTTCATCTTTTGATCATTTTTAAATTTTTTTCGAGATTATTGGAGCATAGCATGGAAATGGGATACGTGATTGATGCGAGATTAGCCCTATCTTGCTTAGTATAGCATTTTGCTTAGTAGTATTAGTAATATTAAAATACTTGACAAATAATTTAATATTTACACGAATTTTCGGAATTTTTGGAAAATTACGTGGGCTTTCTAAATTTGTACAGGCTCTCCGAAACTATTCATTAATATCTAAATTTTTCGGTATTATTGAAATTATTCGAGATCAATTGAGGTAATATAGAGATTTATTCGAATTTTGTGTGGCAATGTTCTGTGCTTAGCTTTGAGCTGTAGGAACTCGCTGAGTTACACAAATAAATCTATATCATGATATTTAGTTGATTTTTCGAGATTTCGATATTTCTCTAATTTCCTAGATTATTCGAAATTATTCAAGATTGTCCAGGTTATTTAATTTTATATGGCGGTGATTTTATAGGATTTCCTTTGGTGTTACATACTTACGGATAATTCGATACTTGAGAACCTTCTAGAATATTTAAGATACTTTGATTCAACATTTTTGAGATTTTTGATATTCTTCAAATTATACTCCAAATTTCTGATGCTTTATCGATACATAAAGAAATCGTCATAGCATTGAGTTGATTGCAAGAAAATTATGGACTGAATCACGTACTGTATCGGACCATCGAAATCAGACACTTTTAATTAATGCGATGCTGGACTATAGGAAAAATAAGTGTTTACTATAACTTTACTTGTTCATAGGTACAAGAAAATTTTTAGGGGCCCAAGAAAAATTTTGCGGGGGGGGGGGCCGAAATTTGTAGTTACGTCACTGCATGGGATGCACATATTTCCTTATAATCAAGCAAAAGTCCTCAGAGTGGACGAGAGAGAGGTATTTTTTAATTTGCTTTTCTTGAAATTGACGAGCACGATCATCCATAGTAACCATTTCAGTATTCATAAACTCATATTGATACAGCATTCTTTGATAAACAGTTCGGCTCCAAAACGTTTCCTTTATATCAATTCCTGTGAGCTACGGGAATCCAGGGTGGAAAGCGCTTTGCTGTCCCCAATTGCCACTTCACAAGACTATACAGGCTGCGATAATTGTAATTGGAATAAATGAAAATCGCGATTAATTGTATGTCTGGCAACGGTATTACAATCTTCCACTGGGTTTTAAACTTTTCATCTGTTTTATGGCAAATCATAAACGTTTTTTATTTTGCAAATAAGAATTTCGAACTTATGATTTTAATAAATCGCTTTTATTGATTTTTTTCAAACCAACTCCCCAAAACCAATCCTAAAAGCTTTTTCACCAATTAAAAGTATTAAATCTTTACACTAGGTGGCTTTTATAAAATTTACCGCTTTGCATTATGTCAAACAAAGTTATTTCAACTAATTATAGATGGAGCGATATTATTTTGTGTCCTTGCTAAACTATTCCAGACACATTTTATATATTAAGGCTGCGGTCGAATTCTCGAGTAAATCCGCTAAATTCGGTAAATGCATTTACCTTTTTTTGCTGGAGAGTAAAGGAAATAAAAAAAGGTAAATCTTTTACGTTTAGATACTTTATTCTTTATTGTTATAAGAATTGAACGAGTAAAAAATAGAAAAAAATGCGCAATTTAACAGAAAACAAACATTAAAAATTTAAATTTACCGCAGTAAATGATTTACCCGAGAATTCGACCGCAGCCTAAGTATGTAGTTGCTTTTCAATCGACCAACCGAAAGCACTCGCTAGCAAACCGCTTGTAGAATCGTTTTTGTCTTTGATATGGTCGATTGGCAAGCTCACATTTGGATGTTATGAGTAAAAAATAACCTCAAAATCGTAATTGTGTGCTATTACGGCAAAGTTGTTATTTTTTTTATATAAACTCAATAAAAAAATAATTAATTTATAACGCCCAAACAAAATCAATTAAAATTCCTAATTTTACGATAAATATTAAGCGGTTCTACATTTAGCCACCTGGCATCGAAATTGTGCGTAACTGCTTCTAACTGCTCGTAATAAAATAGCAATTCTTGAATATTACGAAAATTTTCCTATTGCGAGTTTAGTGTAAAAAAACTCGCAATACGAAATATTTTACACTAAACTCGCAATATGAAAATTTTCGTAATGTTCAAGAATAGTACCGATACGAGTAGATAATTTAGCGAAGGCAAAAACCATTCTACTACGTTTTACTAGCGGGTGCTTGCGGTTGGTCGATTGGAAAGCAACTAGGTACCTTGCACATGGGTTGAAAATTTCTCTGTGCTGACATATAGATGACGCGCGTAATTAGTTACCACACAAAACACTCAATTATTGTTTATTTTACGGTCATCATTTTTATATTTCGAAAATAAAATCGGTTATTAGGCACCATTTCCATTTTCAAGTCGATTTGCCATTTAATTTGTATTTTACAAGCAACGTAATTGACGTATTCGGCTGATAGGATTGCCACGATAAATAAGTCGTCAGTGGCGGCTGCTGATTAAAATTTCCACGCATGAAAAAATCGAATAAATTTTTTTTATGAATTTTAAATTATTCACGAATCGATTTGGGTACTTTCGAAAAATAAATTTTTCTGTTTTAGTTTTAAATCCTAATTTTCTGTAGGGAGTTGCATAGTGTACCGAATTACAGGTACATTTTTCGAAGTTTTTAAATATATTCAAGATTTGCTTGGGATAAGAAAATTTCGATTTCGAGATTTAAAATTTCAAGATACAAATTAATATCGTGATCTATTTTCGCAAAAAACTGATCTATAGATAAAAAGCTGAACTAAGCTCAATTTCCACTTCGAAAAATTCAACATTTTTTTACCCAGGGATCCTATTCTCGAATTCCACATCCATTTTCCACGTATGAATAAAATTTATAAAACATTCGGAAATTCCTGTATGCTTGAATTCGCTACTAATGGAATTTTTTCGATACTTAGGGAATATTTGCGAATGGGCATAAGGGGGTGAAAAAAATTCCCTATATACGATAATGCCATTAATTACGTAGATTTTAGAAATTTTGAATAAATAGTTCTTCAAAATCGCTGAATTACGAGTAATTCGATCGGCGCAAAATATGCTTCACCTGATCTACCATCTATCATTATCTAATGCAGTTGAGCGTGCTATCGCTATGGATACCTATTTACGCCGCTAGACGATAACCTTTCTTAAAATATTCTCATAAAATAGGAAGGTCTACGACAAAAATTAAATGAAGTTGAAAGATTGATGATTAGAGACAGAGGACGAAACAGAGTTGCACGGTTTTTCGGACGTCTGCGTGATCTGTGATTAGCCTGTGGTGCCACAGTATTCGTCAAGAGAAAAACAGATCCCAGTGAAGTTGATTTAGTTGCGGGGAAAATAAGGATTGTACCTAAGAAAAGCTGTGGTACATTTAAAAATAAGTCGCATTATACTAAGGAGCGACAGTAAGATAGTTTTGGGTTGTCTGGCATCACATCACTTCCCAGCAGGTGGAACAATGGTAAAGAAGAATAACCAAAACCACTTTAGAGGCATGTCCTCTCAAACCAAAATGCCGAAGACCGTGCAGCTCTTTGTATTTCTGTAACCGAAATTCTAAAATCCAATTACATTTGGTGGTCTGAGTTATCACTTCTTTGATTAGATTCATCACGAGATCCAGAGCGCTGGTTGGCTCTATTGTTCGAGCGCGGCCTGGATCGTGATCGGTTCTTAAATTGTCGAGTGAATCTGGACGTTAATTTGATTAACGTTAGTAAATTGATTTTTGGAAACTAGCAAGAGTGCCTTATGTTTGGCTTAACCCAGATTATGATTGTTTCGATGGTCCCGATTACACGGTATTTCAATAGCAATTAGGCTTATTTGTGAATTATATTAATTTATTGATAATGTCATAGGCTCACGTATTGCAACTATCGATTTTATCGAATCCGGAAGTCGACCTAACCAAAAAGTTTTAATATTTAGCTGAGCACTTACAGCAGTTGATGCCTGTGAAAGTCAGATGGAGTGAAGTCTTCGATATCAGTTAATTTAAGCAGGATTTCAATCCTCCTGTGCTATGATATAAGCTTCCATTTTGTTTGATGTTGCATATGTATAGTGAGGTTAAATATTCACTTTGCCGTCGTTTCCAGAACTGTTGTGAAAGTTGTTTGATCATATTCCATCTAGTGAAGATGCCCAACGAGGAAGTGTCCAAACAGCTTTCTACTTCTACCAATAATATAGACATCTCCTCAATCGTCAGAATAGTTTTGCTTATTAGTGCTAGAAAATGGAATTTCTTGAAAGAACCTGAGAATAATGAGTAGGTTTCATTAACTTTCAAGTTCTTCCCGTATAATGTTGTTTGCACCGATGAAATAAAGTACTGTTGCCTGAATGGACTACAGCTGTGACGCCTCTTCTTGCTACAAACCTCTTGAGAGCTGCAATGAATGATTCACTTGTATAAGGTCTCCCACCAGATCTAAATGAACTACTTTTGTACTCAGACACACGAATGCATTTTGTAAGTCCGTCATCTTCTGCTTTCTTTAAATGGATTAATAGTGGACCGGAAAAATCCACTCTCGTCTGTGAAGTTGGTAACTCGCCCATCATTTGGTGTTGCAGCGTAGTCTAGCATTGCCTACATTTGACACATTTTTTGATACTTTTCGTACTATGGTTGGTCCACCAGTTGACCAATGCGTTTGGCGACAAATAGTTAGCAACAAAGATCTGCCAACATGGGTATGGGTTTTATGTACATCTCCCAAAATCAACCTTGGCAGAATGGATTTTGGAGAAAATATCACCGTATATGACACTGTACGGTTTTCGATTCTGCTGCCGACTCAATGTAGGTTCTCCCGGTCCAGGAATGGGTTTAACGAATTTAAATTGCTCGATTTATGTATGTTACTTCCCCGTTTGAGAGCGAATATCTCTTGATGATATGATCTTTCATGTTCATACACACATAAAGTTTTAAATGCGAAGTGCAACTCTTGTGGTTTTAGAAAATGTCATAAACGATCAATATTTGGCCAACATTGTGTCCAACAGTTCATTAGTTAGCAACCCCTCGAATGCTTCCACTTTTGTTTTTCGTTCGTCATGCTTTCGAAGTTTTGAGGCAAGCAATCCGCGGCTGCGATTGCTGCAAATCTGCAGGGTTCTCTGATGATGTTATGTATTTCCAGTGGCTCCGTGGTATGACATCCATAATTGGTTCATTGGCAAGCCAGTCGAGTACAATTTTCGAATCTGTTCATGCAAAAATATTGTGAATTTAGGGACTAATTTCACGTTTTACAGTTTCAATTAAATTAGCTAACAGTACGCAGGTAGGCAGCGATACCCCTTTGATCGGAGAAACTTTTGTTTTGGTCATCAATAGCTATACAAATACGTCTTGCGGCGTAGTAGGCGAAAATTTTAAAATATATGACAGCTGCATATGAAATCCATAAATGTCGATGGTGGAATGGTACGAAGAGTGTATGTACATATCCCAGACAGTAACTTGTTCGACTTCTTGTAGATTGGATCGCATCGTTGTTGCTTCTTTTGCTTATCGGATAAAGTTTTATCCCACTTTGAGCTTAGGATCCAAAGTTTCTGCATGCAAATTTTAACTTAGACAACGACCGGTGTAAGTCATCCAAGCGGGTCGAATACTTATAGTCTCAGAAAAGCGACGTGTTTTGTAACCTTCGTGTGACTCTGGAGTGACGCCTTGCATGTAAATTTATCAGCTTGTACATAGATCCCAACTAAGGCCTAATACTTTTACATGTGATGGAGACTCTATCGCTGCATCATCCAATTTCTTAATGTTACCGATGTCTTCTTTGTTGGGCACCGAATTTAGGAGTTCTGTACAATTTGAGGACCATTTTCGTAATTGAACCCCATATTGAGATAAAAGATTGCTGATCATTTTCTTAATTGTATTCCTTCTTGCTCTGTATCTACCGCAGTCATTAGGTCATATGCAGATTGTGAAACAGTTTTTTCAACCTTGTGACACGAAATTGGATTTGAATGTTTGTGTTCTTCAACTATCTGTTTGAGGCATATTATCACTAAAAATGGTGCACTGGATAATCACTGTTAACTGTCGATAATAAGAGATTGGATTCGACGGCCTTTTACGCCAAACAATCTTCTAGAAGGAAGGTCGGGCCTACAGCTAGATTATTATCGATAGATGGTAGCGAAACTGTAATTTGCCGAGAATTACCTAATTATCGAACTGATACGATACAAGATGGATACGAAAATAATTTAAATTAAACATCATTGCGGGTACATACCCAACCACCGTATAATTACATAGAAGAAATATATTTGATTTTTTATTATTTGTAAAATGTGTTGAACGTCTCAAATTTAACTTTCTCACGAATCTGTTTAGACAACCGCCGGTAAAGCATATAAAGTTTTATTTAAAAGTTTGATAGCTTCCTCAAACCTTGATAATGTTTTTTGATTCACTGTCACCAAGTGCAGCACCTTCCAAGAGCACAGGCAATTCCGAATATGAAGCACGACGTACATTTATCAAAATTACCATTACCATTTGTAATCAAATTAACACTGTTCGGATTTTCACTTCAATAGTCACTATTGCCATTTTTGCCGCGAATTGTTTGCAATATGATTTATCATGACAATGTTCTGACTATATTTAGATGCGGCCATGATTGGTTTATTGCTTCTATCGCGGGAGTATTATTATCATGTTTTGGAGGCATTAATTACTATCCATTGTGTATTACAGTTAACAGGAACAAATTTTATTCGACCAATGCACTAACCAAATTATTTGTCATTCAATTTAAATTGTGGCGTAGAAAATTTTGTTGATGACACTACACAAATTATCACTTGAGGCGAACGATGATAAGCACAAAAAAAGTTGACAACATTTCTCTGCAAAAATTAATTGCACTAAAAGTAAAAATTATTTACTCACCTTGATTGATTATGACCCAGTGTATTGTTATGGTGATTGCAATTGGGCAAACTATACTTGTACTCTACAATCCGATGAATATAAAGTTTTAGGAGTGGAAACTCATAACAACAGTCAACCCAGTTCCGTTTGTAAATAACGACTTGTTTCACTTGGCTCATCAGATTTTGTTAAAGTTTGTGAATTCATAGTCAAATGTAAAGAGTATCACTGCAACATTTTCTTTCGTTATACTGTAGAAAGTCGTTACTTCAAATCAAAAGTATGGAATTGAGGCAGTTAAATAAAACACAATTTTATTTTTATTGTTTTTAAAAGTGTAATCACCTTGTTTTTCGTTTTGTTAATTGTCAATTTATAAAGTTTATATTTTTTTTTTGTTTTATAAGTTTATGCAATAGTGCTAATATTCTTTTTCATGTTTTTCTTTTAAATATTTGTTTAAAGATTTATAGCACTGGTTTTTGTTTTATTTCAACAAAATCAAAAAAAAAAAAAAAAGAAACAAATATTATTACATAATTTTTAATATTTTTTTGTTTATTTTAAATAATTATTAATATTTTTTTTTTAGCTAATAATTTTTAACTACAAATAAAATAATTTAAAATATTCATATTATTAAAATGTATTTGGTTTTTTTTAATCATTTTATTAAATAGCATATTATTAAAAAAAAAAATAATAATAATCTTATTATGTAAATTTTGAATTGTTGAAATAAAATTAAAACTGTTAAAAGTTTTTTTTTATGGTTTTTGTTATTATTTATTAAGGGGTGGGGACGACGGGGACTCCAGATGAATTTGCTTGCATTTTAAAAGTAAATTAAATTAAGATTTAATAAAAAAAAACAAATTTGTTTCGAAGTAAACGCGATACGGAAACTATTTAACAATTAAATTATAATTAATATATAATTAAAAATTTAATGGAGGGGCGGCGGCCGCGTTTAGACGAAACAGCGTTTCACATATAAATAAGTTTTAAAATGCAAATTAATAATTATTGTTTGGTTTTGTTATTATTTATCTTAGGTTTTTTTTTTTTGTATTTTTTTTTGTTTAATATTATTAATAATTTTTTTTAATAGTTTTTTTTATTAATATTTTTTGTAAATAAAATATAATTGTTAAATGTGTATATATAATAATATTTATATATATATAATATGATAATAATAAAATGTTTTATCAAAAAACCATTCATTTTTTTTTTGTTTGTTATTTTTTTAATAGCGCAATTCTTTTTTTTTTTTTTACTATATAATATATAATATAAATAAATTATAATAAAAAATAATTAAATAAGAGAAAAAAAAATAACGATTTTTAAATAACAATTTGGTTTTAAGAAAGTAGTTCTAAAAAATGATAAAAATTAAATTGCACAAATAAAATTTTTTAACGGGATCAATTTATTTACATATTTTTTTTTTTTTTAATAAATTTATTTATATTTAAATGAAACATAGTGAAAATACAGATGAAAATTTAAATAATAAATAAATTAATAGAACGTAACAATTTTTTTTTTCAGTGTGTTGTTTGTGTGTATGTGTATGTTTTATTTCAGGAACATATTAAATTATTTAATTTGAATCAAATAAAATAATTTTTGTTTTTTTTTTTGTTAAAAATAATTAAGCACTTTAGGATTAAAAAATATATAAACATATATATTTCTTGCTATTTGTTTTGTTGTGTAAAATGCTAATATTTTATTTTCACGTATTTTCACTACGGGTTTTTATTTTATTTTAATTTATTATTTTTTAATTTCAACAATAATTCGGTTTTTTTTTTTTAGTAAAATTAAATTAAATATAAAAAATAATATTTTTCTTGTAATATACGAGTACAATAAAAAAAAATTATTTTGTGCTATTTGGTTAGTAAAAAATTATAAATATAAGTAAATTAAGAATTACTGATTTGAGCAATTTATTAATAATATTAAGCAAATAAATATTTATTTGGGTATACCAAAATATTACAAGAAAATTATTAAAATTTATATTTTAATATAAGTTGATTAAATATTATTTAAAAATAAATTTATTTTTTATTTTAATAAGAACTAAATGTATATTATAATTATAATATAACTAAAAATTAGCTAATTAATATTATATAAGTAAAATAATAGTAATAATAAAAAATAAGTTTTGTTTTTCTCAATATAATATATATTTTATTTATTTTTTTTTATAATTGTATAATTAATATATTTTTTTTATTATTTATTTCGCCTGATATGATTAATTTATGCTGTTTTTATTTGCATACCATAATTTTTTTTTTTTTTTTATTTCGAAATTATCTAAGTTGGTTTTTTAGTATATATTTTAAGAATATTTTTTTAACTTTAATTTATTCTAATTTTATTTCCAGTATTAAATAATTTTTTGTTTTTTTTTTATTTGTTAATTTTTTTTTTTAAATATAATATAATACTGTTGTACTTATTAGATGTATGTATATAGTTTTTGTTTTTTTATTACTATCCTATATAAATTCATAATCTGTTTTTTTTTTGTGTTTAAAAATATATAATTTTATTTTTATTATTTTTAATTAATTTATTATTAGTTTTTTTTATTATGTATTATTATTTTATTTTAGATGTTTTTATTTGTTATACTTTTAAATATAATAGTTTGTGTGTGTATATATGTGTATGTGGGGGGGAAATTATATAAGTTAAATAAAATAAATAAAATATGAGCGGAATATGTTAATAAATATTATTATTTTTTAAGCTGGTTAAGACAGAATTTTTAAATTGATTTTATTTATTTTTGTATGTTGAAACCATTTGGTTGTGTTTTGAGATTATCGATAATATATTCCGCTATTTTATAACAATAAATAAATAATAATTTTAAGACAAATAATTTTCGTCACTTTTTGATTTCATGTTGTGTAATAGTAAATATATGCTATCAAGGAAAGAGAAATATTTTATCCGATTAAATCTAGGAACTGTTTATTGTTGTTATAATATAAAATTGTAATAAATAAATAAATATTTGAAATCAATTCAACAGGCTAGAGCATTTTATATTTTGTTTGCTGGATGATAAAAGAGATTATTTTTTAAATAAAAAGTTATTGGAAGAATACAAAAAATTTATTGGCACTTTCCATATTCTGTGAATGAAAACTTTTACAGAAAGTAAAATTCAATCCAAACGTAATCAAAAAGTGACACACATAATGGTTCTTCTGTTTCTTTTTTTTTTTAAATTTGTTATCGTTGATAATATCACATAATTATTATTTTTTTCTTATTAAACAATATTATCAAATAGAATAATTATTATTTTTGTGCTTTAAAAGAAATAAATAAAATTAATTAATTTGAAAATAAAATATTTTATTATTATTTTTTTGTTTTAAAACAATCACTTTATTTATTAGTTTAATTATTTAATTTGTATGTTTTTGTTAATAATTTTTTTAATAAATCAATTATAATAATAATTATTATTATTGTATTTTTTTTTTAAAATATGCATAATTTATTATGTTTTTATTATATATAATTTTTTGGTTTATTATTTTAGTTATTGTTGTATTTACAATCAAACTGTTTAAGATATTTTTTTGTGTTATAAGTAATAAATTTTTTTTATTTTAATATAAGTTTTTTTCCTCTCATACAAGAGGTAGCATTAAAAATGATGACTATACATTATTTTACAAAATAGTTTTTTTTTGTTTATTTGTTAATTTTTTAATAATAATATATGTGTGTATATTATTATGTTTTGGGTGATAAAAAAATTTTATCCCTTAAATTTTTCATAAATAAATAATAATAATAATAATAAATTTAAATTATATAGATAAATAAAAATAAATAAATATTTTTGTTAAACTAATTTTCGTTTTGTAAATCTAAAAAATATCTACTTGCGCTAAAATTTTTTATTTTTTTTTTTAATAATATAATTTATATAATATATATATTTTAAATATAATATACAAATTAATTTTTTGTATATTATATTTGAAATGGCCGTAAACTTTCAATAATAATTATTATTATTTATTTTATTTAAGTTTTTTTTTTAATATTTTGTTAAATTATCAATGATTTTTTTTTATTTAAATAATTGCATGAAATACCCTGTATCCTATATATTTTTTTTTAAGTTTTATATGTTTTGCAGAGCCTTCTACATTACATATTTTATAATAATAATAATATAATATAAATTTTAATTTATTATTTTTTTTTTAATTAACTAATACTATTCGTATTATCATAATATTTTGATAATATATATGCATATTATACATTCTAAATTTTTTGTTATTTATTTCATTTTTTAAATATTTTGGAAATAATAAATTATAATAAAAAATCCAATTATATAAAAAAAATTATTATTATATATTTTTTTTTATTATATGAAAAATAAAAATGATAAATTAAAATAATTTTCAATATATATTTTGAAAAAGGCGATTTTTAAATATTATTATTTTTTTATTTTGCATTAAATATATAAATTTTGTGTATATATAATTATTTGTTTTTTTTTTAAATATTATTATTGAATTAATCATTTTTTTTTAAATATAATCATAATTTTTTATTTAATTCTAACGTTTTACCTTTATTTAAAAATAAATAAAATAAAATTAAACGGATTAAGTTGGAAAATTAACAATGGTGATATTTTCAATAAAATAATAATTTTTGGCAATTTTCTTAATCCATTATTATTTAATCCAATTCTAGATAATAACAAATTTATTCTTTTTAACATCTAAATCTCATCAATTCTATAAAATCATCGTTAAAACGATTTCTAAAAAAAGTCTCTCTAATCTAGTTAAAAACTCAACCAACAAGAACAAGAACAAAAAAAAAAAAATTAAAAATTAAATGAAATAAGAAGCTTCGCTTTTTAAATTTTTATTTTTTTATCAGGGTGAAAAATTAATATTTTATTTTGCCACAAATATTATTTAATTTATATTAATGTTGGCATCAATCTTATATATTTTATTATTTTTAAAGTTTACGATTTCTTTTTTTTTTTTGTTGAGAATATATAATAATAATAATATTATAAATGTATTAAGTAATAAATTTTAAATTTTTAGTATTTTTGTTTAAGTTAAATTCATTTAAATATAGTAATAATACGTAATGAGAAATAAAAATATTAAGTAGCAGAGTGAAGGGTGGGGACCAACAAAAAAAGAATTTTTTTTAATTATGCAATAAAAATTAATTAATAATGAGAGATGACCATGCGGGATGGGCGCGAAAACCTCATAAAAACTGGAAAATTTGATATGTTTACGAAAAACAAAACAAAAAATTCAACTCAAATTAATTTAGGCGATCGATAAACAATAAAAATAAATTTGTCTATTTAAAATTTTTATTTATTTTTTTTTTTTTTGATATGCTTGCTAAAAGACAATTTTCTTTTTAAAGTTGTTGTTGTATATTTATTTGGTGGGAGTTTTTGAATTTAAAAAAAAAAAATTATAAAATCTCCAGAAATTTTTTGTTTTCGCTTTGTAAATAAAATAAATAAATTAAAGAATATTCGAATATTCTTGATGACACAATTTATTTGGTTTTGTTTAAAAAAATAATTGTTATATACATAATATGCAAATTTTTAATTTCTACAAAATAATTTTGGCTTTATTTGTTTTTAAATAATTATACCGTTATAAACAATAAATAAAATGCGGCTACATGTTATAAAATAATAATTACATAACGTTTTTTTTATTTTTAATAAAATTTTTTTAGGTACTGTATTTTATTTGATAAATTACACAATATAATTTATACTTTTTAATTTGTTATAATTTTTTTTTTTTTACGACAACAATATTTACGAGTCACATTGACACAAACGAACTGTACAATACACAAAAAATTAATTATTTTAAAAGTTGTTGTTTTGTTTTTTTAGTTTTTTCACTATTTTATTATTATTATTTGTTTTTTTTAAATAAATAATTTATTTATTTAGTTTTTACACATTCAATCACAGCCCATTTGTGGTAATTATCTATCATTTCTTGAAATTAAATTAAAATCGAAACAAAATCAAATTAAAAATAAATAAACAAATCACTATTTTTGTGTTTTTTTAAAAATTATTTTATTTTGAAAACTTCCGAAAATAAATTAATAGTGTGCGTGTGTGTAATTTTAAAAATGGCATTTGTTTTTAATATTTGGTTATTTATTTATTTTATTTAATTTTGAGTCTTTTAGGTTTCAATTTTTTTAGTTTAAGGACGAATTTTTCTTTATTTTTAATATATAATTTTTTTTTCATAATATAATTTATTTAAGTAGATTTTTTTTGATTTTCTAATTTTTTTTTATATAAATAAATATGTTACTTTTATTTATTTTAAAATTATAACGCCGCAGCTGATTAAGCCAAAAAATTAAATAGAAATTAAAAATAGCACATTATTTTTTTTTATAAAACAGATATGATGTGAATTAGCGTTTTTTTTTTTTTTGTTTGATGTATTAAAAAATAAATAAATAAAATAATGTAAATTAAAAATATATATGTATATATATTATGATGTTTAGTTATTTACTTTTATCGTGGTTATTAAATTTATTTTGGCGCTCGTTGCTGTATATCAATATTTTATTTATATTTTTTCAATTGTTTCCTAATTTTTTTTATTTATTTATTTATTATTACAAAAATGATTTATTTTTTGTTTGTTATCAAAAACTAATATTTTTTTATATTTATATTTTGAAATATATTATTAAAAAATTTTTTGTTTTTAATCATTTTTTTAAATCACAAGATCGTATTTTTTATTATCTTAGTTATTTGCATAATTTTTTTTAATAATAATTATAATAATATAATGTAATTTTAATAATAATAATAATAATAATAATTACTAATTAATTATATAATTTTAAGTATGTAAGTGTATATATTGTAAAATGAAATTAGTTAAATAAAAAAACGTAAATTAAATATGCCGTTCTCCGAGACAAATAAAAATTAGTTATAAACCAAAAGCATCTAGCTTATCGCATCATATCTAAATGACATTTTTTTTATGGCACTATTAAATTTTTTTGTATTTCAAATACACTATAGTCTAGACCCTAGTTGATCGCACGCGCGCGCGGACACAATTCAATAAAACCAAAACCAAAAAACAAGTGATTGTACAATAGAAAGGAGAGAGGGATTGTTAAATAATAATATTGCCGATCTATTCATAATTACAAATTATCTAAAATACATATTGTTATAAATGTCAAAAAACGCGTGTAATTTCACAGCCGAGATATTTATTTATTTTTTTTTTTTAATGATGTTTATGTAATTTGATTATCGTGCAATTATTTTTTTGTTTTTGTAAAAAAAATATTTAAATGAAATTCTCGCTTATTTATTTATAACAACAGCATTTAAATACAATAATAAATTTATAGTCAAGCAATACAAAATAAATTATGTGATTAATTTTGTTAGTTAATTTAAAGCGTAATTCAAAATAGCGTGATTATCATTTTTTTCCTTTTTGTTTGGTTAAATTCTAAATTTAATATAATATTTGATTTGAATAAAACTAAAAATAAAAATGACTAGACTTTGTGATTTATTTATTTTATTATTATTAATTTTTAATGAATAAGGCCACGGACGGTTATCCGTCCATTGCCCAATCTATAAAAAAGAATTCATCAAAACGTATTTGGTCTATTTCCAAATTAATAAATATGAATATCAAAAAAAAAAAAATAAATAAATAAATGAAAATTGAATAGAAAAAACAAATCAAATAGGATATTTATTTAGCCTAGCTAAAAAATTAAAATTAACAAAATATATTATTATTTTTAATTTTTATGTTAATATTTGTTTATTATAAAAAAATAAAATTAAAAATTTTATCTAATGTTAATAATATATAATTATTTATTGTTGCGATATAATAATAATAATAGTTAATTATATGGTTATGGTTCACTATTTATTATTTAAATAAATATAATAAAATCAAAATTATTATTATTATTTTTTTGGTTTAATTAAATTTGCCACAAAAGATTATATATTATGTTAAAATATGCAAATGGCAAAGTTTAATATAAATATAAAATAAAGTTAATATATATATAATTTCTTAACAATATATTTTTTATAATTATTATTATGTTTTTTTTTAATTTAAATGATTTTATTTATTTATTTATTTTTTTTTGTAATCTAATTCCTGCTTTTATCTTTTATTTTGTTTGAATAGTTTGTTTAATAAATTTTTTTAAATTTTAGTAATCAAGATATAATAAATTTTTTTTTGTTTAAATATAATGATAGTATTAATAATAATAATAATAATAATCATAATTAATAATCATAATAATAATAATAAATTTTTTAGTCAATAAAATTCATATTTTTTTGTTTAAATTTATTCAGTGATTGTTTTAAAATTATTTTTTTGTTAAAGTAATTAATTAATTATTTTATAATATAATATATTTATATATATATATATAATATAGTTTATATATAAAGTAAGGAAATCACTTTTTCAATAAACGATTTCCCTAAATAATTTTTTTTATTTTTTGTTATTTTTTCTTCTTGAAGAAGATAGTAAGTTGATACTATGTTATTTGTTTATTTATTATTTAATTTTTTTTTAATTTTTTTTAATTTTATTTTTAATTTTTTTTTTATTTATTTAAAAATGTATTTAAATAATTAATCACTTTATATTTTGTTTATCTAAAGTTGAAATAATCAACTCATGTTTAATAGCATCATCTGAAAATAAAAATAAAATTTTATTAATTAAAACTATTAAATAATATTTATATATTGATAAATTAAAAACAAAAAAATATTTGATGCAAATTTTTATAAATTATTTCGAAAACTGGAACCAGTTCCACATGCGATCAACAAACGTTGAACTGAATATACATAAATTAATTGTAATTAATTTTAATAAAAAATAAAAATAAAATAAAAACAATTCATGATATAGAATTAGTTACAGCAAATTCAGCTGTAAAATATAGAAAAACAATTTCGCATGACATTAAAATAAACGATACATCCGATGATGAATATCTCGATGCTATTTATGCACCTCGTGTGCTTTCAAAAAACAGGTTCAGCAATATTGAAAACCTGAATTTAAATGTAAATACGTCAAACTTTGTTGACGATAAAACAAAATATTGCCCCCCCCCCCATAATAATCAGGGGAAGTTCACAATATTCGGTCTAAGAGTATAGTGCAAAATTCCAATTTTGCATACAAATTTAATAAAAATTTTGGACGAAACCAAATTCAAATATTTTTCACATCAAATTCAAAATGATAAGCCGCTTTCATTTGTGCTGGCTGGACTACCTATGATAGAAACAAAAGAAATCAAAGACGAGATTATTCGCGCTGGAATTTTAAATGTTACAAATGTACAACCAATTGCTATGAAAAAACAACGGTGTACCGATCACTGTTTATATATCGTTAAAATCCAACGCAAAACGACAGCTCTTAAAGGACTAAGATAAATTATAAAACAGATTAGACCATTGCTGTATTCTCGATGTCAATACTTTGGACACGCTGCTGCAAATTGTAAATTCCAACAACGCTACTTTTTTTGTGATAAAGATGGATATGACATAAAAACATGTGAAACATGCTGGGTGCTGACCATAACAATTTTTTTTTAAAAATCAGCAAAATTCTGAAAAGGAAATCGAGTAGTCAGATCCTACCTCTTAAAGTAAATGACAAAATCTTCATTACCGACCAAGAAAAAGTCAACGAAATTTAAAAAAAAACTTTAAAGCAGCTCATTACAATACCTTTCATATTAATAATCCCATACAAAAATTAGAAAAATCTGCCGAAATTGAAGAAGTAAATTACAATATCAAAAACTGTTAACCAAGCTAGAAGAAATTAGAAATACATATACTGAAAAATTTAAAGAACCGGAAAGCTAATGGGGTGGTCCAAATAGATAATCGTCTTATAAAACATTATCCAGAAAAATGTTAGTATTTCTCACTTATCTGTTCAATGCCATGATCAAACTAAGTTAATTTCCAAAAAGTTGGAAAATATTCAAAGTAATAATATTGAAATATAATAAAAGCTCGGCTGACCCCAAAAATTATAGACCCAAATTATACTGGTACCGTATTAACAATTTTATAGAAAATAACATAAATAATAAAATAATACCGGATCATCAGTTTGGATTTAGGGCCGAACACTTTTGCAGCCACCAAGTGAAAAGACTGGTTAATGAAATAAAAATTGAAAGAATGAAACAAAATTTTACAGGACTGATCAATTTTGATATTGAAAAAGCTTTTGACACAGTCTGGCATAAAGGACTTATCTATAAATTGTTGAAATTTAAATTCCCACCACCTACACTAGTTGTAAAATCCCTAGGTATGCTGACGATACGGTAATTTTTACTTCTTCATCTTTGGCTTCAAATATCATTACTAATCTCAAAAATAGTTTCAATGTAATAAAGGAATACTTTGTAAAATGTAAAATATTAATCAACGATGAAAAACCAAAACCAATTACTTTCTCAAGAAATTCGCTAAGAATATAAAATCAAATGATGCTGAAATAGAATGGAAAAATGAAATCATTTACTTAGGAATACTATAAACACGAAATTAACTTTCAAACCGCACATATTCAGGCTAACTCAAATAGTTTCTCGATTTACGCGCTCTCTTCATGGGCTTCTCGGTAAGAACTCAGCACTATTAACTTCAAAAAAAAAGATTTACTGTTGAAGTCCATTATACAGCCTGTATTATTATATGGCTGTGCAGTTTTGGAAGAATGTGCCAATGCCAAATGCGTTTCAATGTCAAATGTAAAAAAATATGTGAAATTATTTCTAATATGTAGAAACAATAATTTTAATGTAAGTTGCCACATTTCAAACAATCCACTTATATTGGTGCTGATATCTTAAATATCTGTGTATTTCTAAAGTAAAGCTAGCCATTTGAAATATGCATTATAGTAAAAGAAAAGAACTAGAACAGCTTAATTATTATTGGGTATGTCTTTTTCTTTTCTTTAAGTTCACCTCTGAATAGCCTATAATGGTATAGTTAGATGCCTGTTATTGCCATAATTTATATAGAGTGAAAAATACGTGAAATCACATATTCTTTATATGGGACCGGAAGTCATGTTTGAGTTTTATCATTTTTATATTTTAAATGTGTAGTTAAACAAAAAATTTACGGAAATAATTTTTTGTTGTTGTTGTTGTTTTTTAAGATACAGGGTGTCAAATACTGAACAATTTCATGCACTTGGTGTTGTATTTATTGTTATAGAAAAAAGTAATAATTATCCGAAAATTATAAAATTGGGCTCATTTTACAGACAAATAGATAGGGATTATAAAATAATTATAAAATTATTGTTATTTTTCAAAACGGCCGCCAAAACTGTTTTTTCAATTTTCTCAAAATTGCATCTTTTTTTCTATTTTTTCCCCCATTTAGTTCTATTAAACGTACTAAAAAATCAGCGCAACATCTCGTTTCGTTTTCTTGCAAAATACGTTTAAGTACGATAATCTACACATTTTTATACTTAAATATGATGTATAAATATAACGAATATTGCAAGAAAACGAAGCGAGATGTTGCGCTGATTTTTTAGTATGTTAAAGAGAACTAAATGAGAAAATAGATACAAAATAAAAAATTAAAAAAAAAGATGCAGATGGGAGAAAATTCAAAAAGAAAGTTTCGACGGCCACGTTTAAGTATAATAAATGTGTAGATTGTCATACTTAAACGTATTTTGCAAGAAAACAAACCAAGATATTCCGCTGGTTTTTTAGTATGTTTAAGAAAACTAAATGGGGTGAAAAAAATAGAAAAAAAGATGCAATTTTGAGAAAATTGAAAAAACTATTTCGGCGGCCATTTTGAAAAATAACAAATGAAAGATGGTACTATTTCTATAATTATTTTATAATCCCTATGAGACACGCCTATCCAGTGGCGTAACTAGGTACCCGCAGCACCCGCAGCCGCAGGGGCCCGCGGTTATTGTGGCTTACGAGATTTACCAAGAGTTCGAATTCAGAGTTAAAATTAGAAAGATGGTAGCTCAGATTAAGCTTAAGGTAGACCACCCTTTCAAAATCGCAGAACGCGGACAATTTTAGGAATTTTTTTAGAAAAGGCAGTGATCTAGTTTTTAGAGAAAGAAGAAATTGTTCCTGTTGCTATTAAATATTTCTTAAGACATAACCAACAATTTCTTCTCGGTTGCTGAAGGTGTAGTGAATATCGGAGTAACTACACGTTATCTGACTCAATAGAAAATAAAATGGGTTTAGGTTCTGACACATATTTAGATTTAGAAGAAGATTTGCTAAACTTATTTGAAATTAAAGCTTTTGACACTAAATGATACCGATTTTAGTGTCTGCTGGGTTGATTTATTTGTAATATATATTTTGCACTCCAAATGTACCGATTTTGCACTTCAAATTCAACCTTTCACAAATCAAATTAAGCCTTTTGCCAAACAGATTCAACCTTTTACAAATCAAGTTTTGGTTAGAGAAAGTTGAATTTCATGCAAAAAAAAAACTGAATGTGATTGACAACAGATTAAATTTCTTTTGCAAAAGGTTAAATTTGATTTGAAAAAGTGAAAATTGTTGAAACTTTCTTGCTAGAAAAATACCTAACCGCGACGCAAAACAATTTTTTGTTTCCCTCGTTAGGAGCGTCTTTGCCTTTAGAAAGTGAATCAACGGATACCTGAGCCAAGCCAGTCAATCCCTATAGTGAATTCGTACGATTTATAGTTTCTCATTTGCCGGATCGTTTTAATTACCAGTAAACGGTAAATAAAAACTGAAATTACCGGTAAACCCGGAAAACCCGGTTTATTTTGAAAAACAATTTTAAATATAAGGAAATTGTAAACTCCAAACTTAATTTGCAATTCAGCTAATCCACACTAGGTCTCATGAGTCCGTTATGATTCTTCGTTTTTTCCCCCTTTACCTATAAAACCGGTTTTGTTGCGGATTTATTTTTCAACCAAATTTTTTTTAGTTTTTATAGATCATGTTTAAATGTCAAATTTTCAACAACCGCAAGAGCTGCCATCTTTCGGAAAACTCCGAAAACATAAGCAACTTTCATATAATGCCACTAGGTGCCACTAAATATTTGCTGTCAAAAATTGTATGACATTTTTATGTGTGAATTTTGTAAACATAAACAAATTATTTTCGTATTCAATTAAATTCGTGTAATCGTGTAATAAAAGTGATTATTAGTAATACGTGATAGTTAAATTGAATTTGACTATCCTCATTTGAAAAACGTCAGAAATATTTTTTCATTGTTTAGTGACATCTAGTGGCAAACGCTCTTTCGGAAAACGCTCTGTATTTTCTTAACAATCGTGCTGCCTCTTTCGGAAAACATGATCTATAGTCTCACCACACTGACACAAAGAAAAATGAAAAAAAAAAAAATGTTCAAGGACATTTTTGACTTGTATTTTTTAGTTTCATATTGTGTTTCAATCAATGCTGTCTTGAATATATCTAGTAGGTATTGGTATATCTAGTAAGCATTGGTTTCGACATCATACACATAAATTTATTGAAGAATCCGGATTCATTTGAGACTGTGTTTGGATGCGACTGGTATTTTGATAACAGAAACCAGCGGTGAGATTCCAGAAGGTGATCGGTGATTATTCTTTTGGTGATAGCAAAAAGTGATCACCACAGGGGTGATCACCACCTAAATTGGTATTTTATAAAGTGATCACTAAAAAATTGTACTAAAAGTACTGAACGTGTTGTATCGGGCAACAAAAACACTTGAAAAGTCAATAAAATGTAAACTTTTTAAATGTAACCGAAATTAAAATTTTTTAAGCTTTTAACGACGATTAGTAGAAATGTTAATTTGACTGGGTCGAAATAAAATTGAACATATGTATAATAATAATAATAAATTATTAATGTACCTCATTCGGCATATCCGCGCGGGTGGAACAGTTGAGAGACAGACTTAACCATATCTTAAACGGACAATTTTTTTTTTTAATAAAATAATAATTTGGTAGAAATATTTATTTATGTCGTTTTCGATTGACCACAAAAAACTAAATTGGGTGCAAAAAAAGCTAAACTCGACATAATAAAAAAATAGTAATCGAAAATGATATTAGTCTTGGTTGCTCGGCTATAATTTTATTTAACATTAAAATTACATATTCAAAATTTAAAATACCCTATGCCACTCAACTGATTTTATTTAAGGACCGTTTGCGTTAAAACTTGTTTTTTATTAACATTTTTGTGATTTGTTTTGTTTTAAATTTAAATATATAATATTAAGAAAATAATGAAATATTCATAAATAACCCATTTTATATAAACAAATCATAAAATACTATTTTTTTAGGTTGTTCTCTGGTTGGTGATAATGAAAGTGATAGCTAAAACACAATCACCAAAAAGTGATCACCAAAAGGTGATAATTGTGGTGATAATCACCATACGGAATGTCAATTTTGAAAAAGTGATAGGTGACTATCACTTATCAGTATCACCTTATGGAATCCCACCCCAGTATCAAATGAAACCCAGTGTGGATTGGCGGATTGACACCGGGTAAAGTGATTTCAGTGCCATCTCTGATTATATTTATTTTGGGAAGTGTTTTTTAAGACAAAATTGTGACAGCTATTTCTTCAGTGCAATTGTCATCAAGTTTGAAGACAATATTCTTTAATAAAAATATTAAATATTCTTTTATTCTTTAATTTTAAATAAGATTTGACAGCGATAAAAAATTGTGCCTTACAATAGACTTTCATCACAATTCTGATAGGTGGCAGGTTACATAGTGTCAATTGTATTGGTGTTTCATACCCCTTGTCTCGGATTTCATGTTTTAATCATTTTTAAAATTTTTCAAGATTATTGTAGTGTTCGAGACTTAATTGATGATTCGGTGCTTCGAAGCAGTCGGGTTATTCGAGATTTACGAAATTACCCGGTACTATTTGAGGGTTTTATTCTAATAGCATATCATTTTGTTGAGCTTAGTCTTAACTTGCTTAGTAGCATTTTGCTTCCATATTTACAAGAATTTTCGAAATTTTCGTTGGTTTTCTAGATTTTTACAGGATTTCTGAAATTATTTATTAATATCCAGGTTCTTCGGTATTTTTGAAATTAGTAATCAAAATTCACATGATATGGATGTCATTAGAATTTGTTTGAAAGAGAGATTCCCTTAGTTTTTCGACATTTCTAGGATTATTATTCGCACGTACAATTAAAATGCGTCATGTCAGAACAATGCACAATATACTCAATTTTTATTTTAAAGATTTTTGAATTTTATTATGCAATATTGACGACACACAATTATACGTGAATATCAGCCTTTAGAAATTTTTAAAAATTTTCAAATTTATTCGAATTTTTGTATGGCAATATTCTGCGCTTAGCTTTGAGTTCTGGAAACTTGCAGAGTTTCGTATATAAATCTGAATCGTGATATTTAATAGATTTTTCGAGATTATTTTCGATATTTCTCAGTGTCCTATAAGTTGTTCGAAATTAATCAAGACGCGCGTATATCGTTTCCTTTGGATTTACTTATTTACGGATAATTCGATATTTGAAAACTTTCCAGAATATTCAATATACTTTAGAAAATATATTTTTACAGTAAAAAATATGATTTATTTCATAATGTATATTGCAACAAAAATCCTTTTAAACTTTATCGAAACTGGAATTTTCAATATCTCGTGTTACCTCTCTAATCCGTATTACTTCATAAATACGCCGATGGCATAATTAAAATATTGTGTATTTGTTGCATGGTGATTTGTTGTCATTCTTTTTGTAAAGCGTAAGCGTCTCGAAGTTCCTACAAATTTGTTGGTTGCCTTGTCCGTTTTCTTTCACGTCGTTGTAACATATTCCAGACGTGCTCTATTGGGTTTAAATCTGGATTTCACGGAGTTTGGTTTTTTAAATTAATGCGGTGCTGTTGCAGAGGTTTTATTTAATAAATATTTAAAATAAATTTCTATTTATTTATTTTATGTAATTACAATTTAGTCTCCTGGACTAATGAGCAATTTGTTTCTGACTTTAATATTAATCTATGACTTCTTCCCTTTGGCGTTCAATAGAGTCTGGCAAATTGAATTAAACCACATCTTTGTAGTGGATTTTAGACAGCACAATACTGTTTAAGCTAACAATTACTCTCTTCATGTCTCCGCGCTTTCTCCTGAATTTCATTTACGATGAGGTTTACTTTAAGGTCCCTATGGAGATCATTGTTCCTGACATACCAAGGTGGATCAACGATGTTCCTTAATACCATATTCTGAAATCTTTGGATTATATTTACGTTGCTCTGTTTGGTACAAAAGTTGAATACCATAAGTCCAAGCCGGTTTTAAAATTTCCTTATAAAGTAGAAGCTTGTTGTATGTTGAGTTGATAAAAAAGAGTTCCTTCCCATCAGCCAATACATCTTTCTGTATTTAATTCTTAGGTCTTCATTTTTCTTCTTGACATGTGCTTTCCATCGCAGTATAGCATCCAGGGTCATGCCGAGTTACTTGGCTGTTTCTTAGCGATTGTTTGAAAAGTTGATGTGAAATGATTTAGTTTCATTTAGTTTAATTCGCCATCACTTTGTTCATTTATAAATTTGAGCCATTGATCTGCAAAAGTCGCTACTATGTTGTTTTCTAATGCAGGAAGATCATAAGTGTACAGCACTGTGGAACTCCTGCGTTGATTTCTTTCAATTCGGAGAAGGTAGCATCTAACTTAATCCTGAAGAATCTATCTTTCAAGTAAGATTGCAATATTTTAGCAAATTGGATTGGTAGAAGATTTCTTAATTTATGATTAAGTCCTTCATGCCATACTCTATCAAACGCTTATGCAACGTCTAGAAATATCGATGAACATACTTTTTTCTCCTCTAGTGCTTTCTCCAATATACTGGTTATTCTGTCAACTTGATCAATTGTTGAGTGTGTTGGTTACGAAAACCGAACTGATGATTTGGGATCAAGTTTTTACTCTCGATTATCGGATTTAGCTTCTCAAAGAGTTTGGACATGACTGGCATTAGCGAAATTGGCCTATAAGATGAGGTTATGTGTGGTGGTTTCCCAGGTTTTGGGATCATAATTACTTCAGCAATTTTCCACAAGCTTGGTACATATTTGATTCTAAATGCTGCATTTATTAGATTGGTGGCAGTTCTGTTAAGATTTCTGCAGTAATAAGATTGTAGCCAGGAGCTTTTTTCATATTCATATTAGCTTTTAACTCACACATGACTTCTTTATGTGTTGTCGGTAGGATTTCTTTACTTTCTAGCACAGCTTGTTCAGCTATTATCTCGGCTTCTAACGTTTCGTCTTGATGTGGCTGGAATATATTTTCGAGGTGTTCAGCCAATTCCCGAGCTTTATCTTCATTATTGCTAGCCCATTTCTCACCTGCTACTCTTATTGGAGGATTCTACATTTGCAGTTGCTTTTCAAAGAGAATAATCAGTACTGCTATCATTAGTTAGCCCTTGTTTATTGCCATACTCTTCTCGCTCTGTTAAGGATATTTTCCCAAGCTGATTGTTGTATATCGTTTACAAATTTGTGAAATTCTTTGTCTAATTGCTCCTCGGCCTTTAAGGGAACCATTAAGTTAAATTTTACTTCTATCGATAGTCTAAAGCATTCCCAATTAGTGTGATTAATTACTAGAAATGGGTTCCTTTCTATCTGAATAATTTTTTCACTTAACGTTAAAAGTATCGGTGAATTTATAGATATGTTCCTAATTATGAAGAAATCAATCAGATCTGGTACTTTATTTGGATCAGTCGGCCAGTAGGTTGGTTTTCCAGTTGAGAGGGCTTCATAACTGCATTTCATAATAGGTTTTAGGAGTTCTTTACCTTTAGTTGTTGTTAATCTGGAACTCGAGGAACTCGAGATAATCTTTTTTTCTTTCAACGAGTGTTTCGATGGGCAGTAAATACCAGCAATGCAAATAGAACCATTTTTGGTTTTGACATTAACAGCAGTTCTTGTATTTCTTCTGTTTTATATTTTAACTCTTCATAGTGATGGATACTATTTCTGATTATAACAGCACTAACACCTTCAGCAGTGTTTTCCGGATGTGATATATTTCATAATTTAATTTAATGATTGTTTGTCTAGTGAAGTGTGTTTCCGTGATGAGGCATACATCGATTTTTTCTGTGTCCAGGTCCACCTGCAATTCTTGTTGATGTTGCATAGGTACATTGGCATTCCAACTTAAGATTGTAAGATTATCGGCCATTTTTCTGTTTAGGGATGGCTCTCTTAGTGCTGTACTCTAGTTTCTGTAATCGCTCATCAAATGTATTGAGCCTGCTTAAAATTAATTTAAGTGTTTGACTTATATCGTCATTTTGACCAGTTTTCCCTGGATTTCTGTTACTCATCATTACTTGAGCATAAGTCATTTTACCTAGTTGTCTATGAGTAGTTCCCAACGCTCTACGATTTACTTCGGGTTGGTTCATCTTAACTGCCTGCTGCCTGAATAATCTTGGATTTTTAGCAATCACATTCCTATTTTTAATGTTTTGCAGTTCAATAGCAACGCTGCATTTTCTGTAGTTAGCCGGATGGTTTTCTCCACAGTAAACGCATTTAGGCTGAACGTTTTTATCTTTTACACAATCTTTGTTATGATGTTTACCTAAACATTTGACACACCAGGGTTCCCTGCTGCAATATCTTTGTGCATGTCTATAGCTTGGCATTGTTTACATTGTGGTATGAGCTTAGATCGTCTTAGATGCTGAATAACCATTTTGCACCCCAAGATGTACTTAATTTGATAAATGTTTTCGATATCTTCATCAGTATCGAATGTCAACATAATCATGTTGGAAGGTGCTTTAGTAGCCTTAAATCCTTTTGCTTTCAGATCATCAATTATTTTTTCTGGTTTACACGTAGAGTGTAAATTTTTAGCCATAACCCTTATTGGTTTGGTTTGATTGTCTGCAGAGGTTAAAACAAAACCAGAACAACAATGAAATGCTACGACTGGCATCACGCAATTAGCGTTTAATCATTTTCTTTCACCGGATCCTCCACGCCGATTCACACTGCGTGTTTCTGAGCCAAGTCCGGCTCATAACAGATACATTAATATAACAGATTCGCCCAATTTCACAATAAGTTTGACCTGCTTTAACTAAAGCCACAATTTTTGTAGCGCGAACGAGTGATTGTTCTTTTCGATTCATCTCGCTTATCTCTCCAAATAACCATGCGATAAAAAAAATAATGTTTTCCATAAAATAACGTAAAATTTAGTTAGCGTGAAGTTTATGACAATTGGCAAAATATTTTGATGTGCTAGTAAAAATGTAACACTATACATAAAAACCTCACAACAGCTAAAATCAAACTTCTTCAATAAATTAACTACATATTTCGTACTAAAAATTCTTTAGAGTATATCTTCCTGAAACTGAATATTAGGTCTTGTGTGTGTATGTTTAGTAGATGATTTGTAGTGGTCATCATATTAGCGCATCAACAGACCAGTTACCGATTTTAAAGTAAAACCGTATACTAAAATTTTTTTTTGGTGGATTTTCAATGGCCAATGACGACAGGCCATTGTAGAAATGTCTCCCTGAAAGTGAATATAAGGTCTTGTTTGTGTATGTCTAGAATAGAAATAAATAGAATTAAAAAAAAAAAAAACTTGTTGGTACAGAAAATGTAAATTTGAAACATGTGGTGAATTATTCCAGTTCATCTATTGTAATGCAGATGGCTCTTCTCTTGTTAAGCACAGACTCACACCAAATATATAATTTTAAGTTTTTTAATAGTTTTATAACTAGAACCTAACAAATGTGCTGTTTGTGTCATCTCGTACACATTTTCAATAAGAAGCTGATTATGATGTTATTTTAAATTTCACTCAAATAAAAAAGCAAAAATTATACGTTTGTTGACGCCTTTTGTAAATTTTCTTGTATCTTCCCACGTTAAGAATTGAAATCTTTTGTTATGTCTTACGTTTAATGTTAAAAATTTTAATTTGCATCAAATAAAAAAAGTAATAATTAATAATTTAAATAGTTATTCACCTGATGAGGCTATTTTAGTATAGGAATTGAACTCTTCCTGTTAATAAGGTCTATTCGCATCTTTAGGTCTTTTTAACTGAACTTTCAGTCTTTTCATTCCTATCTGAAAACCATTCATAGCTTGTATAGCTCCTTGAGCACTAGCAGGATTATCAAATGACACAAATCCTGTAAAATATAGTAAAGCAGATTTTTTTTTTTTTGTTATTAATATTTATAAAAAATTTTTGTTTGCGCACGTTTTTAACTTACCAAAACATTTACTTTGATTAGTAGCACGATCAATAAAAACTTTTGAACTGATAACATTACCAAATGGTAGAAACATTTGCATTAATTCAGCATCACCAAATTCTTGTGGTAAATGGTAGATAAATAAGTTACAACCCTCTGGTCCTGATATTGAACATCCTGGGAACATCAGAAAATCTTTAAAGAACATTAATGGAATTCGTCAATTATAAACAAAAATTTATTTTATAATATTTGGTTTGTTTTGTGATATTTGTTTGGTTATGTGAAAAAAAATGTTTAATAATTAAAAAATAATAATAATTTGTAAATATTTTATGTATGTATGTACATGTATATACACATTTGGGTAGGGGTGCAACTTAAATCAATTGATTATTATTAAATAAAAGCAAATTAAAAATCGTGCAGTCGATTGAAAATTTTCACCCTTTCTGAGCGAATATAACGTATTTTACGACACTCTGTACAGTTATTATTTAAAAACAAAATTTACAAATTTTTTCCCAACTTTTCGGTAATACCGCACATAATTATTTTCACATCAAAAGCTCTGTATAATATACTCTGTATATTCTTATCACCCTAGTTATATATTTAAAAAAAAAATACAATAAGAAACCGGGAGCTCGCAAACGCTTTGATAAAGCTGTACCGTTTAACAACGAAAAAAGCGAAAGGAAAGAAAATGATTTCAAATATAAATAAATTTGAAGTTATATATCTCTGTAACATTAAATAATCTAAATGAAATGAATTTGAAAATAAATTCAATAAAGTGAAATTATATCATTTATAATCCGCACCCAACAAAAAAAAAAAAAACTGGTAACTGGTAAAAAGAAATCCATCCCCCATAACCAAAAAATAAAAAATAAAAATTCCAGTAACCCAGAAAATAGTAAACAAGGCAAAATACATATTTTGTTCGGTGTTTGTTGTGTATATCCAGAATCTTACAACCATTCCTCCCCCGATTTGCTTAATATGTTACTAGTCCAAATTGGATAGGGGTTTGAAAACTCTGCACACGGGGAACAAAATACAAATAAAACTTTATTTTTTTATTTTTTGCTCCATCTTTATTTTTTCACTTCAGCAATTTCAATCATTACAAAATGATTTCTAACCATCATTTTGGTTTCCGCATAATATATAACATATATACGAGTACGTACATATAGTATTTTACGTGTGCACGGCAAAATAAAGATAAAGTGTATAATGTATACAAAAATTCACTGTAAACCTATTTTGCTTTATTTTCCAACATTTTTCATGTTCATTGATTTTGGTGTTTTTTTTTGCTTTGTATAAATTATTTACATATTGCAAAGAGCGTATATGTATATACATACAAATGTGTATTATCCAGCAACATTTTTTTTTCTTATTCATTTTTAAAAGGAAATAAATTTACGAAAATTGGAGAACATACATATATGTATGTATACCGATATATTATCATTCATACGTATTAAGTAAAATAGATATAAAACAAACAGTTTCCGTAATAATGAACGCTATTTACAGATTTCCTTATTTACCTACTTAATGAATTATTAAATTTATCTTCGGTGGTGGTTTGTGTTTGATAAATCTTGCACCGGATTAATTTAATTGGTTCATTATATGGTAACACTTAACTAAATACAAGGTACCTAGATTAAACGTATAACCAGATAGAAAGAAAATCTAGTAGGTAAAAAATCTTCCACCAAGACCAAGTGTCCTACAATAGAATAACTTTAATATGAGAGAGTAGCTCAAATAAGTCGTATTCAAATCCTCAATTTTGATTCAAAAATTAAATTCAACACTCATTCTCTGCATCCTATCAAACATTTTACTAAATATTTTAATTTACAGATCCCTAAATTTTGTACATTTAAAAATTTCTAAGTTTCTCAATTTTTATAATTTGTTAATTTTCTAAATTAATAAAAATACTTAATAATTTTATCAATAGAGCCTTAAATGCCAGAAAGTTCCAAACTGACCAATACCACAACATTTGCTAAATAACTTCATTACTGAACATTTTTTCGTAAACTTAAGCTTTTAAATTTCCATATTCTTAATTTAAAAATTTCTAAATTTCTTTGTTAATTCTTAAATTTCTAATTTCAATCAATTTTAAATTCTAAATACATTTCTAAGAAACTAAATCTAAATTTTCTATATTTCAAAATTTTCTAAATTCTAGAAGTTTTCTTCCTAAATTTTCAAAGAGATCTAAGTTTGAAAATTTAAATTTAGTTTCTTAGAAATTTGTTATTGAAATTAAAAATTACAGAATTTCGTTTAAATTTAAACGTTAGAAGTATACCTGAAACTTAAGATTAAGAGTTTCAGACAAAATTGTAAAGAAAGATTTTATTCGTTTATCAAATTACCAAAACACACTTGCAGCATTTTTCGTACAACTATTCATAGTGATAACAACAGTTTAACACAAATGGAAATTTGTAAATTTGCTAAAAATTTCGTTACAATTTAAAAATTGTAATTTTTTATTATTGAGAAATTTATTTATGTTTTGGATATTAAGTTTTGTTAGTTTAGCTTGTTTCATTAAAGGTTTAGTTTGTTTCACTTTTTTCACTAATCGGATATCTGCCATACGAATTGATTTAAAACGTGGTTATATGTATGTAGCAGATAGTTTTCGATTGAGTTGAGGCTAAGTTGAAGATTCGATTGAGTTCATATTCATGAACATGCAATTTTCGAACCGGTTGTTTTAATGACTGAATTGAGTCTTGAGTTTGGAGTTGAATAAGGAATTAAAGGGTTTATTTAGGCATTGGCTTTGTAGTTTAGTTTGAGGTTAAATTGAGTACACGTATGCACGTAATTTTCCGGAATCAATTCGTCACGTTTCTGCGCTTTGTATTTTTTTCTTACATTTTTTAACTTTTAAATTTAAATCTTATTTACATCAAAAGCCAAAAAACCCCAAATTTGTAACTTTACAAATTACAAACAAATCTTAAATATCCCGAATTCCAAAGTTTTATAAATTCTAACTTGAATAACTATTTTACTAAGTTCCCTAATTTAATTACTAACATACTCAAGTTTTTCAATTTTCTGAATTTCTAATTCCCTAAGTTCTGATAGAAACAAAATAACGCTTTTCATAAGTTTCTACTTGAAAAAGCTTCAAGTAAACTTTTCAAATAGTTAATACCCAGTTTAATGTCCGTTTCATAAAATTTGAAAGAGTTCACCCCTTAATCCTCTAATAGCTTGTCCAACAAATAATAAGTTATCTCGGAGCTGTTGAACTGTATTTGGAAACGAAGAATTAATATTAAATTTTTTTGTTAAGCTCTTAAACCATTTACGAGAGCTTTGGAGAGTCACACCGGATAATAAAACAAATATAATTTTTGAACTGATCTAATCAATAACTTTTAAATGATTGAAGCAAAGCTCACATATAATAAAAATAAATATTTGAACCCTTTCTTTTAATAAAGCTTTCCAAAAAAAATAAATTTCCATATCCTATATTAAAGTTAAACTTACTATTAAACAAATTTCTCTGATTTCATCATCCTCACGCAACGTGCGGATGGTCTAGATCAAACGAACCTGTAGGTAGGCGTCAGAATACAATAGATATATCAGGAACTATGGAAGAACAGATTTTTTTGTGACTGCACTATCCTCAATTCTTTCTGTGTTTCTTTCTTTAAATTCACTAATAGTTGCTGAAGTGACTTAGATAACAAACTATAACAATTCCCTTCGTCATTTTACTATTGGGAAGAAATCTTTAAAAACAAAGTGTAAATATTATCCAGTAGCTAAGCCTTTACTGGAGGACCCAAGTGTTTTTAAGATGCATGGTTCTTTAACCACAGAACAACTGCAATTTATTAGCTCAAGTAACTAACTGCCAGATATAATAAACGGAACGGGACGTTAATATTGCCATACATACAGAATTATGGTGCAAACACAAGATGTGCATTTCGTTTCGCTCGGATTTGAGCTTAAGGCGGGTATGTACATATATTGAATGAAAATTGAAAACTTAATAGAATAGACTCAACATAAGATCTAATGTAATACAAAGAAATGCCAAAGAAAAATAAGGTCGTAACTACTCTGATGAAAGGAAGCCTTCTGATGTGTACTTCTTCAAGAAATTCCCGCTAGAGAATTATCGATACATTTATGAATTTTAAAACACTTGCTCCCGGAAATAATTTTATAATCAAGCTATTCTTTAGAGTCATATCACAGTCGTGCTTCATACAAATCAGTCGATGTCAAAGTGAGTGCATTCGAAATGGAAAATGTGCACTTAGCGAAGACACATTAAAAGAACTACATGCGATATAGTTTTTATGTGCATTTTTTAAACATCTGTTTGATGTCAATTTTTATTTTAATTAATCATATTTATCGATCTGTTAATTTGGTTTTGTCCAATTTTAATTAATTTAATGATTTGCCAATAATGAAGAGGTTAATGAAGACCTATTTACCGAATAAGTTGTATTAATGTTTTGCAAAATTATTCAGAAACTCACCAAATCGAAATTAAATATCAATTTTTTTTAGTTCCTTTGTTCTAAAATGCCAATATTTCTAAAATTCTTATTTTTTTATAATATTCCCGGAACTCCCAAATAAATTCTAATAATTCCTAAATCCAATATTTCTAATGGTAAGAAATTTGATTTTCCTAACAGTTATTATTCATTTTGTTTAAGAATTTCCGGTATGAAAAAAGCGGATTTCTAAATTTTTTAAAATTCCAAATTTCGGTATTTTTTCACATTCTAATTCCTGAGTTTTCTGAATAACTATATTACTAAATTTATATGCAATTTCCGCACTTAATTGTCAAATCGTTTAAGAAAAAATTTTGTTTTCTTCAGTTTTCATACTCTGTTATTGGAAATATCACAAATTGTTGGTCGGGTTTATCAGTTCTAGTCGATACAATTTTCTGGGGTTTAGTTTTTTCCTAAGTCTGAAGACTTTTCTTTAAAAAACTAACTTATCAGTCGTTGACCGATTTCTTAACAAATTCAAAATTTTAATTGAATTTGACGTTGGAAAGTTTTAATTTTATTTGAAAAAGAATAATTTCTAAAATGAAACCCTTTATAATTAATTTAAGTTTAAAAAAATCCGCTGCGTAAATCCACATCCTTTTTAGATCAGGTTAATTGAAGAAAGCCTATCATCCGAACCAATTAGATGGCTTTGACATAAGAAGCCCACTCAAATTATTTGTACAATTTTAAAAAGCACAGTACACATTTGCACTATACACCTGCATTATGAGCTCCCACATATTCAGACCGAAAGGAAATTTATAAATTATGCAAAAATTTTAAGAATTTTAACCTAGATGTTATTAAGAACTTGATACCTCATATTTCCTTCTTGTTATTTCCCTGCAATTTTGAGACCTACCTAACTTTTTTAAGAGGCCAAATCCAGATCGCACGGTTATAGGTAAGTTCAGATTACCGAGCTCTATGCCAGATCGAATATTAGATTGTTATCGGTACACTCAACTTCCTTCAGCTGTCGCAAATTGGGGCTTAAAACAAATTATTGGAACAGAATACTAGTTATCGTATAAATTTGTACGCAATTTGAATTATTTTGAAAAATAATTGATCAAGTAGAAATACAATTGATGTGCTGCGTAGGGCTTGCCCGTTCCCGGACCTTTTAAATTCCCGGGAAACGAGATTGTGATTTTCTGATTCCCAGGAATTCCCGGGGTTCAGGACAAACCAAATTTTTATCCAATACCTCATTATGTATGTTACGTAATATTAAAATTAAAACAATTTTAAATTTTAGGTCGAGAAATGGAAAGGAAAATAAATTAAGGAAGGGGGGAAAAAATGAAATTTAAACTATCAGCGTTAATTTTACTAAACATATTGCCAACAGTTGGCGGAGCTGAATGCGCCAAATGACGATTTAATTTTCGATAGAAACCCATCCGTTGTAGTTTTAAAAATTTGGTTGTTTTTCCTTTTTTGGCTTAAACTTAGCACCTTATTTTTCCGTGTGCCAGGGTTTTGGGTACAAACACAGCACAACAATCCTTTTGCTGTAAGGCTACACTTCATCACGATATATGTATTTAAGGACATCCATAATTCCATCGATTCTGACGGTAGCCCAACTCCGTGAGAAGTGTACCATCCTATGATTCAGTGTTTTTTTGGTATACCGAGGGTAAGCTCCTGGTTTGGGGTTCGTATTACTTATGGTCTCCTATCACCTCTAACCACATTGGATTTCGTTACAACACGCTAAACAACTTTGGGTATCTGAAGATGTCTTCAGCAGTTAAAAAACATTTTGTCGCCCAGCTAAAGCATTGCTGAATATTCAATTCATGTCACGCTTCGTAATTTTCAGTTCCCGAAGTGCTATTTTTACTAAAGAATCGTTCCAACATATTCCCTAAATCAATTCAGCGGATACGGCTATCTAACTTAATATTCAGTTCGGTACACTCTCTCTAACTCTGTAATAGTTATAATTCTACACCGGCGTCTTTCTGATTAATTCCACGAAGTTGAAAATGACATAGTGAAGTCTTGAAATTGGGTTTTGCATTCCCGGGAAATATTCACAACATTTCTGGGAAACGGGAATAATTTTAATTTCTTAAATTCCCGGGAATTCCATCCCGGGAATTCCTGGGACTCAAGCCCTGGTGCTGCGATTATTAAATATTTGTTATTGAGAAGTACTAACTGTTGATTTATTTTCATTTAATTCTGTATAGAAAAGATGTGAGGGATTACCCACCCATTTTGATAAAACCCATCGTGGCAAAATCCGTTTCTGGCATAATCCATTTTCTTCAAAACCAATTTTTCTTAAAATCCGTTATTGACAAATGCATTTCGCACGAGTATGACTAAAATCTGGAAAATGGAAAGAGGAAGAGGAAATTACGGAAGAGCGGAAGTTTAATTTTGAAACTCAGAATAAGCTGTGGTGTAACATCTGGAAATCGTAAAATTTAGTTTCGAGACTTAGGCTGCGTACCAATAGTCGGGCAAATCATTTAGTACAGTAAATTTCAATTTTAGTACATATTTACCTAAATTGGCGTACCAATTCTCTAGAAGTAAAAATGGTTTGATGGACACAAAATTATGGTTCGAAGGGTTAAAATCGCTGGCTGCTAGGTGCAAAAGGAAACGTCAAATATTTTTTAATATTTTTATTTCGTAAGATATAAATAAAATTTATTTTATTAGCTTTGACTACGTATATTATTTATAATGAAAAACACGGAAATTTTAACAAAAATCACTGAAACGTCAAATAGTTAACAACAACGTAATTAATTTGTTTCTCCTATTTTACCCAACTTTTTAGTACAGTATTTCAATTTACCCTGTACACTGTTAAAAAGTAAGTAAAAGAGAAATTTACCCGACTATTGGTACGCAGCCTTAGAACGTATTGTGGAATAAGTTTTGAAAAAGTTAAAATTTTGAAACTCAAAATGCGTTCTGGAGTAAATTCTGAGAAAGGGAAAATTTAATTTTAAAATCCGAATATAATATGTTCCGTTAGTTTTCAAAATAAAATTTTGGCTTTTCAGAATTTACACCACAAAGTGTTTTGAATTTCAATATATGTATATTTTCCACTTTTCCAGGATGTGACTAAATTCTTGAAAAGAGGAGATTTAATTTTGAAGGTCAGATTATAGAACACGTTATGATGCAAAATTTGAAGGAGATCAAATTTAATTTTGAAACTTAGTACGCGTTGCGAAGTAAGTTTTGGAAAAAGGAAAATAATTTTGAAACTCAGGACGCGTTGTGTAGTAAATTCTGAAAATTTCATTTTGAAACCCGATCGCAATTCGTTGAGTTTTTCAAAATTAAATTTTTACTTTTCCAGAATTTGAAATTCTGGATAAGGGAAAATTTAGTTTTGAAGCTCAGAACAAAATGTGGGGTAAAACCCTGGGAATGGAAACATTTAATTTTGAAACTTACAACTCGTTGTAGAGTAAATTCTGAAGAAGGGGAAACTTCATTTTGAAACCGGCTACAATAAGTTCTGAATTTTTCAAACATGAATTTGGGATTTACCAGATTTTATACTACAAAGTATTTTAAATTTCAAAATTAAACTTTCATTGTTCCAGAATTTACACAGTGGATAAATTCTGGGAAAGGAAAAATTTATTTTTGAAACTCTGAAAAACTAGTTGCGGTATAAAATCAGGAAAAAGCAAAATTTAATTTTGAAACTCAGAATACATTACGGAGTAGTTAGCCTTTTCATATTCTCAGTTTTAAAATTAAATTCCAACTATTCCACAATTTACACAAGGGTGTGAATAAATCCTAGGTAAGGGACAATTTAATTTTGAAACTCAGAAAGTCAGAACGCATTGTGGTGTAAAATCTGGGACACACAAAATTTAATTTTGAAACTCATAACGCGTTTTGGGGTAAAATATGGAAAAGTTAAAATTTTATTTTTAAATCCGACCACAATACGCTCTGTGTTTTTCCTGTGTAATTGACCTTGACCTTTTCCAGAATTTACATCACAACGTGTTTTGATTTAAAAAATTAAATTTTCACTTTTCCAGAATATACACACGAGTATGAGTAAAATCTGGAAAATAAAAAATTTAATTTTGAAGCTCAGAACAAGGTGTGGTGTAATGGTTTCAATCCTAGAACAAGGGAAATTTAATTTTGAACTTCAGAACTATTTATGGTGTAAAATATGGAAAAGGTAAAATTTAGTTTTGAAACTCAGAACGCGTTTTGGAGTAGTTTTGGAAAAGTTAAACTTTATTTTGAAGCTCAGAACAAGGTGTGGTGAAATGGTGTAAATTATGAAAGAGTGGAATTTTAGTTTTGAAACTCAGAACACGCTATGGTGTAACATCTGGAAATCGTAAAATTTAGTTTTGAAATTTAGATCGTATTGTGGAATAAATTTTGGAAAAGTCAAAACTTTTAAACTCAAGAACGTTCTGGAGTAAATTCTGAGAAAGGGAAAATTTAATTTTAAAATCCGAACATAATATGTTCCGTGAGTTTTTCAAAATAAAATTTTGGCTTTTCAGAATTTACACCACAACGTGTTTTGAATTTCAGTAAATAATTTTCACTTTTCCAGGATGTGACTAAATTCTAGAAAAGAGGAAATTTAATTTTGAAGCTCAGATTATAGAACACGTTATGATGCAAAATTTGTAGGAGATCAAATTTAATTTTGAAACTTAGATGGCGTTGTCTGAAAATTTCATTTTGAAATCCGACCGCAATGCGTTCTGAGTTTTTCAAAATTAAATTTTCACTTTTCCAGAATTTGAAATTCTGAAGAAGGGAAAATTTAGTTTTGAAGCTCAGAACAAGATGTGGAGTAAATCCTGGGGACGAAAAAATTTAATTTGGAAACTCACAACTCGTTGTGGAGTAAATTCTGAAGAAGGGGAAACTTCATTTTGAAACCCGACCAGAATACGTTCTGGATTTTTCAAACATGAATTTGGAATTTACCAGAGTTTATACTACAAAATGTTTTAAATTTCAAAATTAAATTTTTATTTTTCAAGAATTTACACAGTGGATAAATCTTGGGAAAGGGAAAATTAATTTTGAAAGTCAGAATACATTGCGGAGTATTTTGCCTTTTCATGTTCTCAGTTTTAAAATTAAATTGCCACTTTTCCAGAATTTACACACGGGTTTGAATAAATTCTGAGAAAGAAACAATTTAATTTTGAAACTCAGAACGCATTGTGGTGTAAAATCTGGGACACACAAAATTTAATTTTGAAACTCATAACGCGTTTTGGGGTAAAATATGGAAAAGTTAAAATTTTATTTTGAAACCCGACCACAATACGCTCTGTGTTTTCCTGTGTAGTTGGCCTTGACCTTTTCCAGAATTTACACCACATCGTGTTTTAAATTTAAAAATTAAATTTTCACTTTTCCAGAATTTACACACGGGTATGACTAAAATCTGGAAAATGGAAAATTTAATTTTGAAGCTCAGAACAAGGAGTGGTGTAAAGGTTTAAATTCTAAAATCTGGGAAAGGTTAGTTTTGAGTTTTGAAACTCAGAACGCGTTGTGGGGAGCAAGTTTTGGAAACCGAAAATTTTTATTTTGAAGCTCAGATCAAGGTGTGGTGTAACATCTGAAAAACGTAAAATTTGATTTTAAAACTTAGAACGTGTTATGGAGTAAGTTTTGGATAAGCTAAAATTTTGAAACCCAGAACACGTTCTGGAGTAAATTCTGAGAAATGGAAAATTTAATTTTAAAACCCAAACATAATATGTTCTGTGAGTTTTCCAAAATAAAATTTTGGCTTTTCAGAATTTACATCACACCGTGCTTTGAATTTCAATATATAATTTTCACTATTCCAGGATGTGACTAAATTCTTGAAAAGAGGAAAGTTAATTTTGAAGCTCAGATCAGAAAATACGTTATGATGCAAAATTTGAAGAAAATAAAATTTAATTTTGAAACTCAAAACGCGTTGTGTAGTAAATTCTGAAAATTTCATTTTGAAACCCGACCGCAATTCGTTCTGAGTTTTTCAAAATCAAATTTTGACTTTTCCAGAATTAGTTTCGAAGCTCAGTACGACGTGGAGTAGGGGAAATTTCAGTTTGAAATCTGACCACAATACGTTCTGAATTTTTTAAACATGAATTTGGAATTTACCAGAATTTATACTACAACATGTTTTAAATTTCAAAACTAAATTTTCATTGTTCCAGAATTTACACAGTGGATACATTCTGGTTCTGGGAAAGAAAAAATTTATTTTTGAAACTCTGAAAAACTAGTTGCGGTGTAAAATCTAGAAAAAGCAAAATTTAATTTTGAAACTCAGAATACTCGTCAGTGTATTTTGCCTTTTCATGTTCTCAGTTTTAAAATTAAATTTGCACTTTTTTAGATTTTACACACGGGTGTGAATAAATTCTGTGAAAGGAACAATTTAATTTTGAAACTCAGAGCGCATTGTAAAAGTCAAAATTTAATTTGTGAAACTCAACCACAATACGTTCTGTATTTTTCAGAATTGACCTTGGCCTTTTCCAGAATTTACACCACAACGTGGTTTGAATTTAGAAATTAAATTTTCACTTTTGTAGAATTTACACACGAATGTGGTTAAATCTTGGAAAAGGGGAAATTTTGAAGCTCAGAACAAGGTGTGGTGTAATGGTGTAAATTCTGGAGGAGGAACATTTAATTTTAAAACCAGACCACAATGCTTTCTGAGTTTTCAAAATTAATTTTTTATACTAAATTTTCACTTCCAGAATTTACACAAGAGTGTGCGTAAATTCGGGAAAAGGGTAAATTAATTTTAAAACTCAGGGTAAACTATGACAGGTAAAATATTGTATATTATTGAAACTTTGAACGCGTCGTGGAGTAAATTTTGCAAAAGGAAAAAAATTCATTTTGAAACTCAGAACAAGTCGTGGCTTTGGCGATTTTTGCAATAATTGATCGTAACGTAAATGGATTTAGCCAAAATTAGAAAATTGCAAACTTGGATTTCGGAAAATGTGGATTTCAACAACGAAAGATTTAGTGAAAAGCGAAATTTATAATTATTATAAAGACGGATAACGGCGTATCCTGGATGTTCTTAATATTCTTAATATGAAATTGATTTACAAATTAAAATATTTTATGGAAGTTAAATAATAATAAATTAAAAATTCGATTAAATGCAAATTGCAGATTTTTAGGATTCAGTTTACAAAAATTGTTCAGATTTTTTAATTTTACATATTTCTCAGCATTGAACGGTAATTATTGCAACGTTCTCAATTTTATTAAGGCAAGAATCACAAGTGTGCTACTACTATTTAAATGCATATTTGTAATTTTGTTAATTTGAAGTGCTACAAGCATCATTTCGATAACTCCCCTGTAAATACTGTTTAGAGTCTGACTAAAAGATTCCAACAACGTTAATAACGGAAATATGAAACCATTTTGTGGTTATTCTAAACTTAATATACAACTCGTGAATATCGATTTTCATCAAATTAGACAAGTTCCGTTAATCTCAGTCTACTAAAACTTTTTTGTTTTAACAAGCTTTTATGTAAAAAAAAAAAATCGTAAAAATCAAGTATTAGCTACATTTTTATTTTTACGAGAAACTTTTCCACAAAATAATTGAATTTTCGTGTAAATAATATTTTGTTAAATATTTTTCACTCTACTTTTCTATATAAATGTCTATACATGTATAATATGTATATTATGGCAAAAATATTAAAATTCCAAAAACATCAAAACTATTATTTTTCTTGTGGCAATATAATCAGATAATTTAAAATCGGATAATAATTGGTGATTACACCAAACTTCAATCTCAAGGAAAGTAAAAAAATAAAAGTAAAAAAAAAAACAAAAAATCGAAATTTCAGCAAAAAAATAAAAAGAAAAGTTTTTTTTCTGTATATACAGCGAAGAAATATAAAACTTTAATACTTAACAACACAAAACAAGAAAAAAATAAGAAATAACGTAAAATATATATACTTAGAAATGTATTTATTTTTATGGGGATGAAAGAAAGAAAAGAAAGTAAAAAAGAAAGTAGCTCTAAAAAAAAAAATTTAACAAGCAAGTTTTTATTATTATTGCTGATAAATATTTATAATACAAAAACAAAAAAAATGTATGAGGAAAAAGCTCCAAAACCAAACCAAGCTTTTTTTCTCTCTTTGTACATGAACAACATTTTTATTTTTAATCGAAAATATTTGAAATCACATATCGGGAGTTGTATTTTTCTATTTAAAATCGTAACGCATCACTGATCAATATACAGAGCTATTTTTTTTTAATTTAAGTGATTTGAAAAACTACATATACGAGTATGTAGCGATTATTACAATTATTTTTTTTTCGATACATTTTATTGTTGGCGAATTTTTAATAAAAAAAATTGAACCAAAAAAAAAATGAAACAACATAAAACATGCAAAATACATTTCTATTTGGTTAGCACTTTGTTTGGCTTTCTTTTAATTTATACACAACACTACAAAAAAAAATTATCATAATATAGTTTTACAAACAACATCAACAAAATACATGCATGACGTACATAATTTATAAAAAAACATCACAGACAAAATTTAGTAATTTACTTGAACGAGATGCAAGATAAAATATATAAAAATTTTTTTTTTTTCGAAATTTTTTAATTACTAAAACCATTTAATGAAAATTTACAAATTTGGTTCATATTTGGCTGATAGCACAAAACTTAATTGCTTCGACGATCTCTCTTTAAGTAAATCTTTGGTGAATTTGACTGTGGCTTATAATTTAATTAAGAATTTGGCTTTGAACATTTGGGAAATCTTAAAACCAACTTTTCTAAAATCCAAAATTATTTGTGGTGTTCTACAATTAACAAACTACTACTACTAGTAGAAATATATGTATCCTAGCGATATTACCCAGACTGTTTACATCCAATGATTTAAGCTGAGTACCACCTAACAAAACTCTATGCGGTCTCTAATAAATTAACGAATAATTGGTTGTATGTTTAACTGAGAGTTTAATTTAAACAGTCGTTAAACGTTTGTTAATTATATAAACTTGAATTAAAAACTTTTAGGAAATAATAGCGATACATTTGTCGAACTAATGGCTAGAATGCATAAAAATATGTAGACACTTTCCCTAAAGCCCAATTTACATAGTACCTGTTTTTATTTGAAATTATGGATTTCTTATTTGCATTCCAGCCATTTTTTATGGAGTGAAAACGAGAGTAAATAGAATGATAAAAAGTGATTTGTTTTATATTTAAGTTACTCTGTTTTCATTGTTTATTCGGGCAAATTTTGATATCCTAGCTACTGGTCAATTCAACATGTATAACGGCATCCAAAGTTCGATTGCTATTCCTGAATAATTTTAATTTATGTTTTTTGAGACGTAGACGAACAAATAGGTGCTGTAACCACTCAATGGTGGCTTCCGCTCTAAACATGCCAAAACACCCCTTTTAAAGGATTCAAAAAATTGAGCAAAATACATGGAAATCGAGAAAAATAGTCGATAAGGGTTTTTTGTGGGCTGAACCTCTAATCATTTTTTCATTTTTTGGTAAGGTTTATTTTGTTGCTATTCGTAAAAATGATAAGTATCTCTCACGTGAAAAAAAAAATGTAAAGGTGGGACTCGCGTTTATCTTTAAAGTAGTGAGTCCAAATGTATTTTTGATACTTTTTATTTCAAAAATTGAGTAAATTACATAAAAATCGTTAAAATAGTTTGTAGGGGTTTTTGGAGGTTGAAACCCTAATTATTTTGTTTAAAGGTCTATTTGTTGTTGTTTGTTAAAATATTTAGCATCCCCAACGTTAGAAAATAATATCCGTCCAAGGTCAAAATTACCACCAATGATGAACAATTATTAAAAATAGTTGAAATGTTTTTGTCTATTTTAAGCCAAAATTAGGGCTAGGTTTGAATTGATTGAAGTAAAAACTAACCATTTTTACTGCAATCACCCGCAAGGGGGAGGGGGTATTATCAATCTACTCTGTTTACTCTGTTATTACTTGAATATAAACACTCCACATCGCGTGAAACTTTTAAAAAATTTAGAAATACAAATTTTGTTCGTCAGTGTTCAAATGTCTTTCTATTTGTGCTGATAGTTTTTATTTTTTTGTGTTAAATTTCACCTCCTTGCGTTGATATTGGAGCAGAAAAGGTAGACATTTTCTTATTTCAACTATTTCAACTTGACTCTGAATTTGCCTTCAATAGAAAAAACGATTTTTATTTTTTCTATTAAATGTCCACGCTTCTTTGGAGGTAGTTATCATCTTATAAATTTCAATATTATTTTTTTAATAGCAGCAAAAACGGCCTTAAACAAAAAAACTATTTATTTTAGTTTTGTAGAATTTAGGGGTAATTTCAGCCCCTAAAATCCCCGTTGGTAATTTTTATTTGATGTGAATAAAATTTATTTAATTTTTAAATAAATAATATAATAAACGCATTTGGATATACTACTGTAAATATAAACGTAACAAACCCTCTAAATTTGGTGTTTTTGACCTTTTTTGAGGGAGTTCTCTTTAGGGGTCCTGAAACTTATATTCTTACTCTGTGTTCAAAACAAAGATTTTTGTTTTGTTTATGATTTTATGCAACAAAAATGCTAAAACAACTCACAGAACGCACGGTTATAATATCCTAGCTCATTCGTATACGTAATCATACAATTGTGCAATTCACTCAACTATTTTATTAGCGTTATTTCTTTTATAAATCCATAAAGATGGGGAAGGTAAGTTTGCCCGCTTTTCAAAATCCCGCCTTCAAAATCCCGAAATCAAAATCCCAAATTTGAAAATCCCGCTTTTCAAAATCTTGGTTTTGAAATTTGAAAGACGTATTTTTTTTAATTCGAGCCGCGCTTTCTGGTGAAGGAAAATTTTATAAAGTAAAATAAAAATAAAAACCGGGATTTTTATTTTTGCAGAATCGGGATTTTGAAAAGCGGGATTCTGAAAGGCGAGATTTTTTTCTTGAGCGGGATTTTGATAAAGCGCCATTTTGAAATGCGGGATATCGTTACGACCCCATTAAAATTGTTTTTAAAGTTTTAGACCCCTAGCCAATAATTAATTAGGCTTTTGTACAATTTTCAATTTGAAAAATTTGACTGCAGATTAGACTTCTAGCTTAAGTTTATTGCAGGTTTTCAAGCAATTTGTGAAAATTTTGCTTGGATGCCCCGGAAAATCACTTTGTAATTTTAATAGAAAATATTGCTACTGGAGCTAGGAAGATGTATTCATTTTCAGATGCGTACCTATAGCATAATAGGCTTGCTCTTAATTACGTCACTTTACAAACATTTATTTAGCGGCCCCTTAACTCCCTTGTCTCATCACAACCAAAAAACGGATGTGCACATCTCCACATAATATAACACCTAAATCCTTTATTTCTTAATTATAGAAGTGTTGAGTTTTGAGTTATAAAAGCCACACACCCTCATACAGATATTTTCCACAAATGGTTAAGTTGGATTCTGCTTTACTTAGGAATTTAATTTATCTATTTAAGTTAAAATATCGAGATGCACAATTTTTATAATCCCTATATATTCTCATAACATTGTTTAAGAAAGTAAAAATTCGGCATTGTTTAGAATATTAGTCAATATAAAATTTTTTCATATTTTAGTCGTATGGATTCATGTTGCAATTAAAATGTCGAGTATAGCGAAAAAAGCGAGTTGCCTAAAATCAAACAAGCTACACAAAATTATCTTTCGTTACATGTTGTATACAAGATTTTTTCTAATTATGATAAAAATCAGTAAATTATTAAATGTTAATGAAAGTTTTTAAAGCGTAAAATTTCAAATTAATTTCAATCTTTATTATAAATCAAGTAGGCAAAAACTAGTGTTGAATTGAATATTTCGTCACTAGGCCTCGTATTTTTAAACAAGCATAAATCGACGGATTAATCCACAGTTGTCGAACATCCACTGATTTACCGAAGTTACTTTTGATAATTTTAAACGTGGATAGATCCGTGGATTTTTTGTGTCATAATTTTGAACGAAGTAAAAACCGGCGATTTTCGAAATCAATTTTCGAATTAATAACTGCTTGCTGAGACATTTGTTAATTTGTTTGGTTGTTTTCCTCAAAATATTTTTTATTTTATATCGTTGTCGGGCAAAAACATTATCGCAATAATCTCACATCTTTCTGCCTTAATTTTTTTGTCTTTTTTTTGTTTTTTATATTCATCGAGTTTCAAACTATAGATTACGATAATCATGTTATGAAACACAGTAATCCTAAAAGCATTTAAAACTTATGGCATAGAATGAAAATATAAATACATAATCTCGAATTCGCGACTATAGCTAGTTTGAGTCTGTCTTGGGTATTAGTCTTTAGTCAATATCGTGATTTGTGGTATTCCTGGCCAAGAAGTAAATAAAATGGACAGCGAGTGCTGCTCGTAATATGCGATATTATAAGCGATAATATGTGTCCAAAACTCCACGTCTATTCTATCGTAAAATACTTTAGGACGAAAAGATCGTATCGACCGTAATCTGATTAACTAGACTCTGATGACGAAGACGAAGATTCATTAAATATATTTTCTATTTTTAACTTCATTCATTTTCAAAAATTAATTTAAACTTAAATTTGCAAATCATTATGTATTATATTTATTCCTATGTATGTAATTTGACAGATCATAAATGACGTTTTATATTTCCGAATTTTCGAAAATAGCCGTATCCCCTGTTTTAGTCATCGATATCAAGGTATAAATCCGAGGGTACAATTTTAATCCAGGTTTAATTCAGTGGATTTAACGTCGTTTAAAAATACGAAAGGGGGATAAATTCACCACTAGTTGTGAAATATTCTGAATTTTCTAAATATGAAAAATATTATGTTGTTTCGCATTCTAGAAAATCACGAATATAGGCAAAGCAACCTTGATTATACAAGCCATAATCTAAAAAACGAAGCTTTTATAAGGGAATTAGAAACGACGAAAAAACCAAAATTTCCATAGTAAAACACATAAAACATATGGGAAATCACTTTTTTTCCTAAAACAAATTTCTAATTGAAAACGTTGCAAATTCTTAATTATAATTTCTGAAATATTTTCATAAATGTTTGAATTTCAACATATATAAATCTCGTTTAAGTAAATCGTTTTCATTTTCTTGTAATAACTGATTTATTTAAACCAAAATATAAAAAAAAGTTCATAACAACAGCTTTCTGGTCAAATTAAAATAGAAAAGCTTACTACAAAACGTGTGCATTAAGTCAATATACATAGATGACAGTAGGTAGCAAACATTTTGAAGAATCGTAACAAAAATTGCGACCTGGGGAAATTTGAGTTCAAAAGTTGTAGGAAAAGCAAAACAAATTCACAAAATATCTAAGAACGTGTCATAATTTTGTGATTAAACAATCTGTTTCGTATTTTTCTGTATAAATCTGAGACATCTAACGTACACTAGTAAAACTAAAGATAAATTTAGCAAGTATTATTTTAATTCGTCAGAGCCAACTTTGATGTATTTTTCAAAATGAAATTTCGAAAAATATATTTTAGAAATAATTTAATTTTAATATTTCTGCAATTAATATTTACTTAATACCAATATACCCTTCTTGTATATTGCTGCTAAATATATGTAGAACACTTTTGTATAAAAATTTTGTAACATTTTTGCTTTTTTCATTGAAAAACTTGAAGCTGAAAAACACCATTTTTACTATGGATTCCTATGGAAATCAGTGAAAAGTTATACCACTAAAAAAGCTTCGAAAAAATACGTCATAATGATTATGGCTCTATACTCTAGAAGGCTCTGATATAGGTCGTCGGTATTGTAGTAAGCAATTTAAATTTTCGACTAAAATGGCGTATTTTAATAGAAAGTCATCGGTGACTTTTTTCGAGTGAATTTCAAGAATACGGGCACTAATACGATTTTGAAAAGTCCTACTTTTTTAACAAAATTAGAAAATTAATATTTGTTTATGTGGTTTGGAAGCGTTAACGGATAATATAAATACTTTAAATATACCTGTTTACGATTAAATTGACGCCAGTGCCACAAATACTTCGATAACTTTATCGATATTTCCATATCGTAGTCATAATTAACTCAAAATACACAAAAATAAACAAAAACGATTTTTTTAAATCAAATGTCAAAAAACAAAAAACAAAAGAATACTACACAACCCAAGTATTTTTATATCCGACAATTTTTGGATTTTTCTGACACTTTGCTGATTTCATCACCGACTTTTTTCCGAAATAATGTCCGACTTATTCTAAGATTTACTATGAAAGTTGGCCACAAAAATCGGAAAATGATGACAAAAAAAGTGAGGTTATGTCGCACAAAAATGGGCGGGGCTTACAATATAAAATTTGGCGGGGAAATTTCGCTTTTACATACATACATACATACAAACAATCAAACATGGCTACTTAAATAAAAACAATTTTTTTTTTTATTTTAAAATTTTATTAACACAATATTTTTTTTATTTTTATTTACAATTTTTTAAATTAAATCATAGTAAAAAAAACGAAACGAATAAAATAATCCAATTCGCGTTCATCTATAAATAAAAATCGATTTTATTATTATTATTAATTCGTACACACAAAAATAAAAATTCTACAAACCAGAAAATAATCGCACAACACAAAAAATAAAATTTAAGTTAAAATAAAAACAAAACACAACCATTCATAATGGCGTCTCACACAAAACTAAAGTTGTAAAATTTGTAAACACAAAATAAAAAAGTACACACCAACGCCAGCATCTTTGCTGTGTTAAAAGTTGGAATTTGGAAACCCAACCCAATTTCATCATTTTCCGATTTTTTGTACCAATATGCTGAAAAAAAATTCATGTTTTCAGCTTTGTTATACTTCCCAAGTATAACAAAGCTGAAAATATGAATTTTTTTTCAGCATATTGGTACAAAAAATCGGAAAATGATGAAATTGGGTTGGGTTTCCAAATTCCAACTTTTGACACAGCAAAGATGCTGGCGTTGGTGTGTACTTTTTTATTTTGTGTTTACAAATTTTACAACTTTAGTTTTGTGTGAGACGCCATTATGAATGGTTGTGTTTTGTTTTGACTTTAACTTAAATTTTATTTTTTGTGTTGTGCGATTATTTTTGGGTTTGTAGAATTTTTATTTTTGTGTGTACGAATTAATAATAATAATAAAATCGATTTTTATTTATAGATAAGCACGACTTGGATTATTTTCTTCGTTTCGTTTCGTTTTTTTTAATATTAATTAATTTAAAAAATTATAAATAAAAAAAAAAAAAATTATTATGTTAAATAAAATTTTAAAATAAAAAAAAAAAAATTTTTATTTAAGTAGCCATGTTTGTATGTATGTATATAAAAGTGAAATTTCCCCGCCAAAATTTATATTATAAGCCCCGCCCATTTTTTTGTGCGACATAACCTCACTTTTTTTGTCATCATTTTCCCATTTTTGTGGCCAACTTTCATAGTAAATCTTAGAATAAGTCGGACATTATTTCGGAAAAAAGTCGGTGATGAAATCAGCAAAGTGTCAGAAAAATCCAAAAATTGTCGGATATAAAAATACTTGGGTTGGGAAATACAAAAAAGTAGTAGAATTTAAGTACTAAACTGATTTGATCCTCCGGCATTTTAGAATATTTTTTAGTACAAACTGTTTTTTGAAATAACACGAAGTTTTTGACAGTTAAATCTTGTATTGCGGTCTTGTGGAATTAATAAAACTGATTTTATATTTTAAACACGTCGGCATCTTATACACCAATATGTGAATAATTTATTTAATTTAAAAAGTTCCACTTCGATTTGTACCTTAGTGCATTGCAATTTGGCAGTGATACGATTTTAATCACTTGAAAATATGTACATAGCTAGTTATCAAAAATAATGTATGTTGTGGAGAACTAAATTTTCTGATTTAAGAAAATTATCAAATGTGTGGTTCTGGTTATCTGTACGTCAGAAAGATTAGCAAAATAAAATTGAGGAAAAAGGGCTATTACGTGTTTTCGAGATTTTACCGGCATATTCATGGTTTGCTAACAATTATTTTGATTTATTTTAGAGATTATTTGATATTTCCAAAATTTTCTATATTTTCAAGAATATTTGGGATATTGGGCTTTATGAATATTTTGTAATTTGTTTGGCATTGAGTAGTTTGGCGTTCAAAATATTCTTAGATGGTGTTGTGGAAGGTGTCCTGGTTGGATGGAATTTGTGGCTTTTTCTTAACCGAATATAACGAGTTTCGTGATTTTAAAATTAATTTTAGTTTTTTTCTGGAAAATGGGATGTAACTTTACTATTTCTTAACCGATTTTGATCAACGGAAATGAAATCCTTAAATGATTCCTAGATGAAGCTTGGGAATTTGGTTAGTTAGGACATAACATGGCTACACCTTAACTAATTTATTTATTTATTTATTTATTTAATATTATGTTGAAATTCTAAATGTACAATGGAAATAAGATTCTTAAATGATTTTTAGGTGAAGTTGTGGAATATGACCAATTAGGGCGGAACTTAGCTATTTCTTAACTGATGATGATGATTATATTATATTTAATAAAAAGCAAAATAATGAGGTGTTATTAAAACAAATAGAAACAATGTCCAGAGGCCAAATATATTATAGTAACAGAAACAAAATGTCTTACCTCCATGAAATATGTAACTGAATGAAGCTGTGTCCTATTGTGGCATGTTTAACCATATTTGGTTTAAAGTTTTTTCTAGTGAATTTGGCCGGGCTAGAAGATGGAGATGTCAGTTTTTCTGCTAAGAATACCACGCAAGTTTAATGGGATTTAATTCTGGACTCTTTTAAAGGAAGAAAACTGTAATAATTCTGCCTACCAGAAGTCGGGAAATATCAGGCAAACATAATATTCAGCAGAGCTAAGGACCGCATAACCTCAGCATTATAAATGCATACGTTCATCATACAAATTCAGCGATACACTCTAGGACCATTTGCTTCCGCATCCTCCAGCTACCTGAATTCAGAAACGCGTTAGAAAAAGATTTAAAGCAAATACAAATGAAGTGTGTTGCAAGTAAAAATGAAAGATTCTTATTTTATGAGTATTAACAATCCCAAAATACTCGTATAACAAAAAATTGTTTTGAAAATAAAACAAAATCAATGATTACAAAAATTGGGAAAATTTCGCGCAATTCTGCAAATGAAAATTGAAAGATATTTCTTTTATAAAATTGAATATTTTGGCGGGCCCTTAATCATCGCTACCAGAACGAATTTTCTTCAACGATAGTTAAAATAAAACTGTGCCAAAAATAGTGCTTCATTTATTCCTTGACACTAATCCGCTCTATTTAAAGTTGCAGGATTTGGAAAGAATCGAAAAATACTTGATACATAATTTTTGTTTAATCATCCGAGTTTTAACTAAAGGGTACCTAATTCATAATTTTCATGTTTTCGTAAATGGCGTTCCGTTTAAATTTTACCTCAATATTTATAATTAAACTTATCAGAGAGATATAGGTTTCTGAGTTTGACACGCTAAGGAAGCATCTTTGTTTTGAATAAAGTTTGACGAATTTTCCCTAGTCTTGAAAATACATGAACAATTTGAACCACTTTCCTTTTATCGAAAGTATCAGAATATCACAGAAATCACAGTTCTTTGATCGATTTAAAGTAATTTCTGCAGTTAGGCTAATCATTTGCGAAAAATCATGGAATAAAATAAGCATTTCACTTTGGAATCCAGTCCACATCATTCGGTTTTGTTGATTTTTTTAATCTCTTCGTGATGAATTCTAGATTTACGAAAAAAAATACTACACTAAAAGCTTTTTTCAATGTTGTATTTTGAAAGAAACTTTTTATTGGAGCAAAACTAGCATTTCTCTTCCGTACCCGATTCTCATCATTCGATTTCTCTTCGTGATGAACTCTAGAGATATTTGGATTTTACTTTAATAAAAATGGCAACATAAACAAGAAAATAGCTTTACCACTTTCATGGCCACCATTTTGGATCCAGTGTTTAAAATTTTAAAAACGAAACACCATCTTCTGATTCAGCGATCTCATTGCGTCCAAAATAAATTCGTCTAAAAACATTTAAAAATTACACCATATTTGAGCTGTTTCACGTTTATAGACATCCTTCTGGATCAAAAACCCGGCCAATCCCCAACCATTTGATATCTTCTGTTTTTAAAATTTTTGTAAAGCTTATTTCAAAATAACTTTAAAAAATCTTTCAGAGGAGTAATTTTTTAAAAGTTTAATCTAGAATTCATAGCAAAATTACAAATTTTTTTTTTTTAATTTTATGATGATTCGCACCTTAAACTTGCAGTTATTAATGCTAATTAAACTTGAATTAATAATAGTAAAATATAAATAAATTATAAAATTTTTAAGCTTTCATCACCGCCAATTTAGATCCACCACTTCGAATTCTAAAAATCAAACCGCATCTTCTGATTTAGCGACCTCATGGTGGATAAAATAAATTCATGTAGCTAAGCATTTAAAAATTACTCAATATTTGAGCTTTTCCACGTTCGTTGATGCCAATTTGGATCCCCTATTTTGAATTTTCTAGAGCTGGCATCAATTTCAAAATTAATATTATTTTGAAGTTTTTTTAAAGATTTTTTCAAAATAAATTTAAAAAAAATTTCAATTCTTTAAGCTTTAATCTAGAATTCATCACAAAGACATAAACAAAAATTATCAAAATCTGATGGTGCGCACGACGAAGAGGGCCATTTTGGATCCACCATTTCCGATTGTCAAGGCAAAAGATGGTATTTTGCTTGAGGGACCACAAGATGCCAAAAATAAATTCATTTAGCTAAACATTTAAAAATTACTCAATATTTAAGCTTTTTCAAGTATATGAACGTCAGTTTGGATTCCCTATCTTGAATTTTATAAAGCTGGCTAACATCTACTTAAAATAGCAGCTTATAAGTAGTAGCGACATCATAAACCTGGACAATCTCCAACAACTTGAGGTATTGTTATTGAAGAATTTTAAAAGCTTTTTCAAAATAACTTTGTATTTATCACCAAGAGATTAGGAAATATCATCAATATGTGGTAATGTGCACCAGGGTTCTCAAGGTTATAGTTTTTAATGCAAATTAAGCGACAAATAAAAATAGTAAAATAAAAAAAAAAAATATACAGCTTCTAACTTTCATGGCCGCCATTTTGGATCCACCATTTCCAATTCTCAAAACCAAACACCATCTTCTGATTAAGGAACCTCAGTGCGTCCAAAATAAATTCATGTAGCTAAACATTTAAATATTACTCAATATCTGAGCTTTTTCACATTTATGGACACGATTCTGGATCCCCTATTGTGAATTTCCTAAAGCTGGCATCAACTGAAAAATTAGTGATATCAAAAGCCCGGCCAATCCTGAACACCTTGAGGTATTTGTTTTTCAATATTTTTTTAGAGCTTTTTCAAAATAAATTTCAAAAAGGTTTCAAGGGAATATTTTTATTAATTTCAGTATAGAATTTATCACGAACAGATAAAATAATCATTAAAACTGAATTGCAGATTTTAGCGCTAATTTTACTCTATTAAAAAACCTTGAACTTTTTTTTTTTTTTTTAAATCGAAGAGGGCCGGGCCGGGCCAGAATTCCAACTATTTTATCGCTGTTTTTAAACGAATTTTAAATTAGGAGATATTTTGATCAATTTATTCGAATTTAGACTAAACCAGTCAAGCTTAGAATAAATTAGCCTAAAGATAATTTTCTGCAAATTTATGTACAATTATGTCGTCAGATTTTAATGCGCCGTGCAAAATTTAAATTCAGTATGTGAATAAATAGTAGAAATTAGAGTCAATTCTAACATTTAATAAAATTCATATAGCAGTTAAAGCTTTCAATACAGTTTCTTATTCATTAAATTATTGTGCTATCGCTTTAAGTACGCGACGTTTTAATTAAATTTAAATGGTTTTATACATTCAAAAATTTCTTTGCAAACATAAAAAAATTTAAATTGAGTATAATAATAAATCAAACAAACAAAAAAAAAATTATAATTAATTATTAATAGTATTTATGTATAATTGCATTTGGACATTTTTCTCAACTTTTTTTTTTTTTGATTTTTTTTTTTGTAGTAACAATAAATTTGATGATAATTACCTTCACGTTGAGTTGGTGCAACGGCTGTCATTGGTTGTGGTATAGCTTGGGGAAATTGTCCATATACGGCTGGATATGCTGTTATAAAGTAATTTACAATCAAAAACAAAAAATACATCAACAACAAATTAAAAACATTTAATAATAATAATATTAATAATAATAATAATAATCATATAGTAATAATAATAATAATATTTTGTTTTTGTAAATTAAAATGATATTTTAATTATTTTGGAGTTTAATTATATGATTTTTTAAAATTCTAAATAAAAATGTATGTGGTTTATATTTACATACATACATACATATATACATTCACAGAGGGAATTAATTTTGATTCATGTAAAAAATAAACTGGCGGAGGACCTTCCTCCATGTATAGTACATACATAATATTATTAAATATACATATGTATATTAACTTTTTTGTTTTGTTTTATTTTATTATATAAAATAAAAGTTAATTTAAATAAAATTAAAATTGGTTTGATCGATTATTTGTGTATATATAATAACGTCGTATATTTAGTATAGAATATTTATTGGAATGGAAATTAATTAAAATCGAATTAATTATAATACGACATATCAACTATGTATGTTTATGTATGTATACAGACTAACATATATCCGTTTATGTTAGATAGATTTTGGTGTGCTTTTTTTTTAATTACGAAACGTTAATATTGTTTTTGAGATGATAAAAAATAATAATAAAAAAAATAATAACACATAAAATCAGGATTAGTAATAGAATGTACATAAAATAATAGGATTTATATAATATATACGTTAAAAAAAGCTTTTATATGTGAAAGCTTTATTTTTTTTTAGTATTTTTGCGGAATAAAATTGATACTTAATCATGTTGGAATTTTATTTGCTCGATATATGTATAGGATGTGTTCTGTTTGTATACACAGCAATTAAATTTAGAGAATTTCGTCAAATTTAATTGGATTTTTTTATTAAATAAAATAAATATATACGTAAATACATATCTGTGTTTAAATTTAATTTGAGGTAATTGGAAAAGTAAGTACTAGATGTTTTGGTTCTTTAAGTCATTTTTAATACATATAAACAATAAAATGTTTTTTAGAAAAATATTTTCATTTACAAAAATTATTGAACCATTAATTTTGTATCGAAATAAAATTTGTTACCACATATATTTAAAATAATTAATTAAAATGTGTGTGCATAATAATTATTTTATTTTAATAACCATCAGTCACACCCGCCTCTAGCGAATATATATTTTGATCTAAACCATATTATCAAAAATCATTTAATTTTTTGTTTTGAAATTAATTTTTACGGGTTTTTGTATAAAATTACATTATTAAAAACCAAACAAAAAATACTAAAATTTAATTTTAATATATATTCATAAAACATGCAATTATTTATATTCCACAGTAAATTCATAATATAAAATATAGATAAAAACATTTACTTAATTAAAAATAAAATTTTATATATTTTTGACAAACAAATAAATAATTTTAAATATTGTGTATAATAAAATATTATCTCTGAGTTTTAAACAAATTACGTTATTTTATTTATTCAAACATTTTTTTTTGTGCATGTAATTTTCAATTGGGTTAATTAAAATGTAAATGTAATTAGAAAAAAAAATTATAAAACATAATTATAATTATCGAATTATATACAATTAAACAATTGAGTAAATTTAATATGTTTTGGTTTACAGTGTTTTCTAGAAATACAAATTGGTATTTTTTATTGGTATACAGAGCAATCAATACAGCATATTTAGCCAAATTAATATTTAAAATATTCGTTTTTTCAAAATTTTGTTGATATACACATTGTTACTTTTCAAAGAAATATTTGAGCTTTAAGGGTTTTAATTTATAACTTTAATAATTAGAATTTTCAAAGGATTTCCATCTAATAATTTAGTTCTAGATATATTTGAATTTTTGGAATATATAATCTAAAATTCTGGACCTGATAAAAAGGTTTCAAAATCTAAATTTTCAAAAAATTAGTATTAGAAGTAATGTTATAAAAATCCATTGCTTTTGTGTTATGAAAGCTAAAATTGGAAACGTCACTTTGTCATATTGGTTATCTACCAATTCTTTGAAAAATATTGATGAGTTTTAAGACATTTATCTCCACAAAAACTTAATGATTCTATTTGTATTAACATTGCCTGATTGCGATCTGGTAGGTTTAATTTAATTCACGACCGAGCAAAGTAATACAAAACTATTAATAACATCAAACCAAATTTTAATGTCTATACCAGGGTCCTAGGAATTAATATCTACTACTGACACAGTAATATTACGAAATTGGTTTCAAAAATTAGTAACTCTTAAAACTTCTAAGCATTTATTTGGAAGCTTATTTAGTTCTAGTTAAACGACTGGCTATAATTTCTTCATAATGGACTCCATTAGAAGAATCATGACAAAAATGTACAAAAATAATTTATGATATTTTGTTGTAAGAACCGGCGATTTTAAATTTATATGAGGTCCAATTTTCGAGATTTGTGTAAGAAATTTTGAAAATTTTGTAAATAGTATCTAAATATATTTAGGCCACGATATAGAACATTATTACTTGAACCCAAACTTGAGAATAACTGAATTTTATTGTTAGGCTTAAATTATGCTTAATTAAATTATTAATTATCTTGTAAATTAAAACTAAAAGTTCTCTTTCAATCAGCAATCGCAAAGAATCAAATTCCGTAAATAATAGTTGGGTTGGGTATCTTATGCGCACATGTAGGATATACTTCAATGATCTTTTTTGCAAGATTTCTAGCTCACCTATCTAACCAGATGCATATCCACTGCAGATCGGGCTTAAATACATTAAGCGCGACTGAATGTAGGCGTAGTGTAATTGTAGAAGAGATTTCTTAAGTAGGAGATGCTTTGTTCGATTTAGACTAAACATATTGATAACTATTGATTTTTTATTTTATCTAAATGAAAGGACCAAGTAAGCCTGCTATCTATCATCAACTCCAAATAATTTAATTATACTTAATAACTCTTTTAATTCTGAAAGAGTTGTAAGTAATGGGGGTTTAATTTAAAACATCAACATCCAAAGCCCTATGCACAAAGAGTAGATACTTTGTTTTAGACTGATTTAATGTTAAATGGTTTAAACCAAACCAAATTTTTGATCTTGCAAATATCAGAGTTTATTTGCCAGAGCAAATGTGATAGTGATTCTGACGAGTAAGTAATCACGGCATCGTCAGCAAATAATTAAATCATACCTTCCAATTGAATGAAGGCTAAATCGTTGATATAAATATTAAAAAGAGTTGGTCCTAAGACCGATCCTTGCGGAACTCCTCTATTCACTGTACGCAATGTACTCTGAATTTCACCAATTATGACAATCTGGCTTTTATTTGAGAGATATGATTTAAATAATTCCAATTGATCATTTGACAAAAGAAACTTTTACAATTTAATCATCATAATATCTGGATGTACAGAATCAAAAGCCTTACGCATATCTAGAAACAGACATCCGTAACACTATTTCATAACAATCTGCAGCATGTGAAGCCAAAATGAAAGCTTGGTATGAAGCTCTTTCATAAATTTTTGAGATAGATGGCAGGATTGATATTTGACGATAGTTGGATTAGTCCATCTCATTGCCGAATTTATATACGGGAACCACTCTTGCAAATTTCAGAGATCTGGGAACAATAGCAGTGGTAAAAGATTCTTTAATGAACTTTGAAATTATAGGTAGGACATAATTTGCAGTATATTTTAAGAACTTAGTAGACATTTTATAGTGAGGAAATGAATTTTGCTGCAGTACGGACAATTTTTGTTTGTTATTACTCGCGGACCTACATAGTTAGAAGGGAAAACAAGTGGATCGCCGATTTTTAGCAAAAACAATATAAAATTTGCATCCGGGATCCTTGATGGAGAAGGCTGGACCTATGCTCCCTATAAATTTAGTGAAAAATCAGCACCTAATCGGCCTTGTTTTTGAGATAAATTCGACTTTGATTTGAATAACTTTATTCTTTCAGATTTTAGTCCTGCAAATTTAGACATGAACTTACTAGAAAACTTATTTCTCAATCCAACTTTTGATAGTTTTCCTTTAAGTTAACCGATTGATCGAGATTTATGAATTATGTTTTTGTTTTGATGTCTATTTAAGAATATTTCGGTGAAACACATTAAATAATTAGGCAACATTTCCAAAATTTTATTCAACAAAATTCTTATTTTACGAGTACTTGCAAGATTATATCAGAACTGAGCTCATCCAAATTCATAAGTTACAAGCATTTGCATGTCAATTGAATATACAATAAATAAGCAAGCTAAACAAAGCCCCAAAATCAGACTGGAGACAAACTATAAAGATAACAAAATATCAAAGAGTTTTAAAGAGAATACGGACGATGACAATGGATGGCGATGAATACTTTGGGTATAGACATTCATAATAAATTTCTCATTTGACTAAAAACACAAAAAAAAAAAAAAATTCCATTCAAATGTTATTGGTGAATTGCATATACGTATGTATTATATTTGCAACGCATTTCTAAAATCATTGCCTTATAAAATACTCAACACAACGATAACATTGGAAATATCAAAAGTTTTGTTTTTTTCCTATAGTTATAAAGAAATGAGAAATCTAGTATGAATGTCTATGCTTAGGGTCTACCAAAGTGCTAAAAAGCAACCTATCACTTTGAGATAAAATTTCGAGCAAAAGTAAATCTGGATTTAACATCATATTTTCGCTATAAATAGGTCAATGTAAGCTGATATTTTTTGTAACAATTGTTTGGATGCGGATTGAAAGACCACCACGTTCTCTGCAAAGCATTCAACACATATATTTAGTTGAGTTTGAATTTTGTATGAGATCCGGATGATAGTAGAAAGGTTTGCAGATTGAGAGACCTTTTTGAAGACGATCGACTCTGAGAAATTTGAGACAAATTTAGAGAAACTGAATTTCTTCAACTTCAGTATTCGAATCCTCGATTACTCTATTCGAATTTTTATTTTATTAAATTTTGAAATCAAAAACAATAAGGAGATTAATTAAAGGCGATTCTATTAATCGCAAAAACGATTAATAAAATTAGCTAATAAATCAATTAACTTTAATCGATATGCATTCTCTAGTTAACTTACGGGCATTGAAACAAGGTCGCAGGAATTTATATCATACAAAAATGGAATCAAAATCTGGAAAAATTGGAATTAAACTCGAAAAAATTTGCTAGTTCCAAAAAATGTGAAATTAAAAACGGAAGAATAATTTGAATTTAACTAGAAATTTCGATTCTTTGGGGTTCCGGGTTTATTCTGCAGTTTATTGTTTTCCATTCGCAAATAAATTTCCATTTTCCAGAATTTCATACGAGCGTCCGTGTAATGAGTTAATTTAATATTTTTTTTGAATACTTCCCGACTTTAAATCCACTTTTCCTTCAAATTAAAGTCAATCCAACTCCATATAACTTTTGCGACTCGACTTTAATTTCATTTTATTTAAGAGTTTATTTCCAGCAACTTTATTTCGGTGATCCTCTAATTTTACGTAACGATGACCAATTAAATATATTCAGGCATCAATATATTCAAGCGTCATTGGCGGACATCGAACAATACATAAAGGTGGTGTTAGAATTTTTTTTTTTAAATAAACTTATGTTTTTTTAAAATTCCCATTTATAAAAACATTATTTCTCGAGAAACGAGAATTTCCGAAAGTAATTTCTCGAGATACGGAATTTAAAAATTTCGCATAAAATCTCTAGAATTCTCGAGAGAGGAATTCCCGTTCGAAACCTTTACGATGTGTAGTGTCTACCCGATTAAGAAATTAAAAAGTATCGTAGTTTTAAAACTGTCAAATAAATAAAGAATTTAAACTATGTGAATTTAAATAATTCTAAGCTGCCAACAGTTTTAAGAATTTCGAAATTTTAAGATTTTCAACTAATTAAAATATTTACGATTGGTAAACTCTAAAAAAATTAGCGAATTTAAAAAACACCCAAATAATTCGAATTTCAAGAACTTTTAGTAGTAATCGAAATTGAACAATATTAAAAGTTGTTGAATATTAAGAAATTTACAAATTTAGGTAGTTATTAAAAACTTTAATGTTAGGAGGGAATTTTAACTCCAGTGCATCAAATTTAAAATTTTTTTAAGAATGTCAGGTTTATTTTGCAAAATACTTATATGTAGATGCTACTAAGGAAGACTATTTGAAAAATGTTAGAAACTGAAGAATTTGTGAAATTTGAAAATACAAATAATTTTAAAAATCAGACAAATGGATTCTATACTACCAACAATTTTAACTAGACACTTGAAGAATTTAAATCTTTTCACTAATTTTTTGATTAATTCCCAATTTAAATAAAATGACCATTAAAATTTTTTAAATTTTATACGGTTAGTACAAATTTGGGTGACCATTTGGGAATATGATAATGGAACGAATTGTCGCTCCTCCCACCGCCCAACCGCCGATGGGAAAAATAGTGGAGATACAAAATAATTATTTAAATTAAGGCTTTTTAGATCTTGCGTTTACAACAGGGAAGGGGGGGGGGGGCACTGGATTAGAAAAAATTGTGTTGTCTTTTGATTAACAAGTGCCACAAAAAAAAAATACTAATAAATTTACTAACTATCTACTACTTAGGTATCTGGAACCGGTTCGAGTCTTTAATGCTAAATTGCTAACACATACCTTTCCTTTTTTTCGATCTTGTTATTCGTAAAAAGGGTGTACGGTGGACTCGGCGTATCCGGGAAATTTGGCTTAGGCCTGGTCTTACATACTAAATCGATCAAACTCAAATCAATCAATCATTAAAAATTTTTAGATTTTATACATTAAACAATTTTAAGAATTTGCAGCAAGAGCAGTCAACAAATTAAACGATTCTAAAAATTCCTCCACCATTTTTTTTTAGAAATTTAGGTAATTCCAGATATTTTCAGACCGCAACGATATTTACGATTCAAGAATTTTTTCAAAATTAACGAATTTAAAGAACAACCAAACAATTAGAATTTCAAGGCCAAATTGAACAAAATTAAAGTTTTTTGAATTATAAGAAATTTAAAAATTTTGAAACTTCCAAAATTTTGAAAACTCAAAGAATGTGACATTAAAAATTTAAGCAACTGTTCAAAACTATAGTCTCTTTAGAAACTAATTTATCTCGAGTGTTTTATTCTAAAATTTAAAAACTTCTTAGGAATTTCACGGATATTCTTTTGTCGGCTACCAAAAAAGAATCTTAAAAATTTATTGAAGAATTTGTGAAATTTGAAAATTCTAAAAATTAAAAAAAAGGATTCTGTGTTTCCAAGAATTTTAACTACAAATTTTAAGAATTACAACTTTTCCACTAATATATGAATTTAAGTAATTTAAACGTGCTAACGATTGTAGCAAGAAAATCAGAAACGGAATTTTAAGGTTTTCGACTAGTTAAAATATTAGCGTTTCACGAATGCAACGATTAGATTCAGAATGTCGAAAGTTTAATTATCGGTTTCGAAATTTCCAAATTGAACAATAAAAAAAAATTGAATTTTAGACACCCACCATTTTTAAAATATCAGGAGAATTTACTGTACGAATTTAAAGTACCAGGATTAAAAAAGAAAAAAATTTGTGAATGTGATTCACAAATTCGACAGTTAGAATTAGAATGATTAAATATTTGATTACCCGATTTCGTTCTACTAAATATTTAACTGAATAACAAATATTTCTATGTACAAGTAAAATAAAATTAACTGGCTTTGAATTCGTTTTATGGAACAAATCGCATTTTAATAAAAGAAGAAAAAGAGGGAATATTACTTAACTGGTCTCTGTCTATTTTTTGTGCAACTGTGCATAAATATATTAATAATTATAAACTTAACAGTTAGAAAAATTTAAAGTATTTTTAGAAATTTGTGTTTTAGAAATATGACCAACTTGCAGGAAGCAAAAATCAATCAGAATGAAACTTTACCTAGTGAGTACCTGATTATGATAAATTTCAATACGTGGAATGAAACTGGGATCCTATAATAATTCTTCGATTTAGTACTGGAATATGGGAAACAATAATAAAATTAGGCTATGGCTTAGAATAAGGCCAATTAGAATGGAACTTGTTCCATGGAAATGGGCTTCAATAATATGGTCGGTATCTTTGAATCTCCTGTTAAAATTTTAAGAAATTTAAAAATTTTCAAAATTTTGAAAAAATTAATTTTATTTTACAATGTTTTAATTTTATAATTTAAAGATTTTTTAAGAATTTCAGCGATATTCTATACTTCGTCAAAATGCTTATTGCTTATGTCTACCTAATTGGTCATTGGTTCCATTACAGTCAGCCATATTGCAGAAATTTATCTGAAAATTTCATAAAATTTTTAAATTTGCCATTTTTAAAACATTCGTAGAATTACAAAATCTGTATATTTTTGAAATTTCAAATTTTCAAGTTTGTAAATATCTTGAAATTCTGTAAATTTTTATACTTATTTGTATTTTCAAACTTCACAAATTCTTAAAATTTCAAAATTTTTAAATAGCTAAGTTTTTTGCAGCCATAAGCATTTTCATTTTGATAAAATTAAATCCCTGAAAATTATTTCTTGGAAATTATAGATTTTTAAATTTTTTAAATGTTGTAAATTTCAAATACTTCAAGTTTTGATATTCTAATTCTAATCTTCAAATTTGTGAATCGTTAATTTTTTAATTGGCTGAAAATCTTATTCCTAAAATTGATAAATTAGTTGTAAATTTGTTGAATTCTTAAAATATCTAATTAAAATTCGTAAGAAACACAGAATACTTTTATTGTTAAGATTTTTAAATGTTTTGTATTTTCAAATTTCACAAATTCTTGAAACTAGTAGTAACTAATTTATCAATACAGTATGAAGAATTTTACCAATAAGATTTTCAGCCAATTAAAAAATTAACGATTCAAGAATTCGAAGATTAGAATTAGAATATCAAAACTTGAAGTATTCGAAATTTACAACATTTAAGAAATTTAAAAATCTATAGTTTCCAAGAAATAATTTTCAGGGATTTAATTTTATCAAAATGAAAATGCTTATGGCTGCAAAAACTTTAAAATTTTGAAATTTTAAGAATTTGTGAAGTTTGAAATTCGAGATATTTACCAACTTGAAAATTTGAAATTTCAAAAATATACAGATTTTGTAATTCTACGAATGTTTTAAAAATGGCAAATTTAAAAATTTGAAAAATTCAAAAAATGTTTGGAAATTTTAGTAATTTCAAGAAATTCAAGATACAAATTTAAAATATGGAATTTGATGAAATTTTCAGCAGTAATGTCCCAAGAGCATTGATATAATTTCTCGAAATAATTTTGTTATATTTTTAGAAAGCACGTTACTTGATAACAGTCCGATGTCGTAGGCTGAGGGCTGTTACCTAAAAGCAACATGCTCGAGGAAAATATAATAAAATTATGAGATATTTATCAATGCTCAAGGGGTATTGGAAAAGAAAATTTTTTGAAATTTAATATTATTCTGTTTTTTTACATGAAAGTGGCATTTTGAAATAGTGTTTATTGTAAAATAAAGTAGAGAGATGAGTATATTTTGCTAAAATAGTAAGCCTATTAAATCGGTCAATTTCGAGTCACGTGTACGAAATATTCTAATTAAAACCATAATAACTGATAATTTCCCTAGGGAAGTTATAAGTCTAATGTTATTTTGATTAGTTTAAAATTAGCAAAAAAATTTCAGTTTTAGCAAAAAGTTTTCAGTGAAATTTCTGCAATATGGCTGACTGGAATGGAACCAATGACCAATTAGAATGGAATATGGCTAATTCTTACCCAATTATGATAAAATTCAGCATGTGGAATAGAAATAGGATTCTAACATAATTTTTTGATAAAGTTTTGGAATATGGCAATTGGCAAACTATAATTGAATTAAAGAATTCCTTAGAATATGACTTAAATGAGCCACAAAGGAATTTGGATATTTCTTAATTAATTAAGGAAAAGTGGCCATGGCCACTTAGAAAAGAACTTGGCTATATCTTAACCGATTATGATTAAATTGATACGTTCTACGAAAATGGGATCCTAAAATGTGAATAGGGTTTTGACTTTTTGAATACAGAGAGGAACGGAACTCCAAAAAAATTTTTATGTTGATGATATTTATGAAAATCGAGTAAATTAGGCTTAACTGTTTGTAGTGAGTGAGATTAATTTTTTCGACGGCTGCATACACTTTTTCAACCACACTGTATACCAATATTTTTAAAACACTTAATTAAATTATTTTTATTTAATATGTATATATGTAAGTATGTAGAAAAATATTGAAAGCTCCAACATTTTAATCATTCGTATTTGAATTATTACTATTATTATTATTATTACCATATTATTATGTATGTAGATAGGATAATATAAATATATATAACGGAAAATTTGTGAACATCTTTAAAAATTCTAATTTTTATAAATAAAAAAAAAAATATTTATATAACATAAAAAATAATTATATAGCTACTAACAATTAATGTTAATACATTTATATAATATATAAAATAAATAAATAAGTTAAACAGCAATTTGGCGATATATTTTTTTTATATATGATAATATAATATATAATTATGTATACCTAGTTGTTTATTTTTATTTTTTATATTTATAATGATTTGACGATAATATTTTGATTTCAATAATACATACATAGACGCGATGTTGTTTTAAAAAATTGAAGTTTTTCACTTACCAACTCCGGGATACGGTTGCATTCCTGTATAAGCAGGATGTTGTAGAGCTGCCTCACTATTTGGAAGTCCTTGCGCAGGAATTGATAAATGTAATGCAGCTGAAAATATAACTTTTTTATTTAAATACAAAAAAAGAAAGTATATTTTTTGTTATACGTAGAAATATACAAAAATTTCTAAGAGTTAGGATTTAAAAAAACTTACGTCCAGGATAACTTTGTGGTATTCCATTTGTGTATACCGTTTCGGTACCACCCGGTTGGCCATTTGGTGTTTGCGCAGCCATATTAAATGCAGGCATTGTTGGTGATGGTAACGATGGAATTGTACCATTAACCGGTTGGCCAGTACCATTTAATGCATGAGGTATTTGTGTTGCTAATGCAGCCATTGGATTTATATATGTACCCTGAGCGGTCGCCGCGGCCATTAAAGCGGCTTGCTGTTGTTGCGCGTATGCCCCATATGCACCAAATTGATTAAAAACAAATGGATTTAATAAATTCATATGGCCAGCCATTTGTTGCATTCGTCTTAATTGCCTCTCCTTTTCTGTATCTGCAAATTTAACAACTAAGCTCGAAGAAGCTCCCTGCAATGAAAACAAAACAAAAAAAAAACGTACAAACATTAAACACAAATCAATTATTTGATTTATATAACAAATCTCTTATCTAGATATATAATTCTTATAAATAAAATATCATTCAGTCCACCTGTTGGCTTAGTCGAAAAAAAAATACACTTAGTTATGTAATAAAAATGCTTTTTATAACATAACTATATACTCGGTGTATATCGTGTTGTGAACATTATACATACATTCCAAAAAAAAAAAAAAAAATAGAGGAAGCTAAAATGAAAATTGAAAACTACACGATAGCGAAATTGTTCAACATCTTTCTAACTGTTGCGCCTAAAAAAACAAAAAAAAAAATTATGTTGTATGTAATTTTGTTGTACAGACATATATAGTTTGCTTAACTGTCATACATATTTAGGTACCATTAAGGAAAAAGTTGCTATTTTCAATACTTTTTCGATGTTAACGCGAAATTTGCGGCATCCGATATGAATTATGAATTTTGTTGATCGATATAAAATAAAATTTACAAAATTTATTTCCCTTACTGTATTGTATAAATTTTAAAAACCATTATTTAGTTTTTCCTATTTATAAATACCAATCCCAGTTTATAGTTTTTATGCTTGTGTAGGTATTGTGGTTCGTCGGTGCATTTAAGTCGAAAAAATTATATAAAAAAAAAAAAAAAAAACTTTACAGCATTTAAGATTTAAACACGATAGTTATGTGATTTGAAAATTTAATTTTCAGAATTTATATGCTTTCTATGTATGTTATGTTATACAATTTTAATGTATATGAATTTGAAAATAATCTTTTTAGCTATTATTTTTGATAAATGAGGGTAAATTGTTTATACGGTTATCGTGTTTTTCACCTTAATTCATGCGAAAAATATGAAAATGAAAATTGGAATATGTATGTACGGTTGGTGTATGTATTTATGTATATGTTATATGGAGATTTGGATATGAATAAATATATCTTCTTTTTTTATTTATTTTTGGTGGAGGTAATGGTGGTGGTGGTGGTGGTTACTGACCCACCAACAAAACACTGGGTTATGGCTTCATTTAGGAGAATGTGAGATTTTATTTTGGTGATTGTAGGTAAATTTATGGTGAATACCTTTTAAGGTTAGGCTGAATAATATATGGCGGGTATTAAAGATGATACGTTATATGATTTAAATTGGATTGTAATTACATATTATGATCGGGTTTGGGGTCGGGTTTTGTTTTCGAATGGAGTAAACCAAAATATTTATTTGAAATGGATTAGCAAACTTTATACAAGACAGTTGGTTAAAATGTTAGACTATTTTGTTATTAAGTTGATTTCTTTAGATCAAGAATAGTGAACTGAATTTTTAATTTTTCTGAACAGAAGTTGATTTATCGTATGACTTGTTTTCAACACGGAATAGTATATTTGGTGAAAATTGGATCCACTAATATTAATCTCACTGATTTTTCCTTTAATTTGGCTTTCATAAGATCCTGTAATGCCTGCAATGCCACGTAAAAATATACTCCAAAAGCTTCATCCCCATTCGTTTTGATCGTTCATGCCCTTAAATTTACCATTGTAAAATAAATTAATTAGCTAAATAAATTCCCTTTCCTAATTCTGACTATTAAAACTTCTGAAATTTTTGGAAGCTGAGCACCAAAATTCTCCAACCTTTCGATAAAATCTACTGGAATTGGCCGAAATTATCTTAACTGGATTAAATTTGACATCAAATCGACCAAAATACAGGGATCATTTCTAGAGCACCTGTTTTTATATAAAGCTTTGATTATTAAATGCTGATGACAAATGAAGCAATGTTAAGGAAAAATGAAGTGGCCATGGCCTCGTTGGACTTTACGAAAGGACGTCTTTGAACGCAAGTTCAACTCTTTAACGAACTCTTTAATGGTACTGTAAATAGGTAAAATCTGACAGTAGCAAAAACTGCTCAAGTTAAAAATTAGGCAAATAATCTTAGCAACTAAAATTTTACTCACTATATACCTTAGATAGGAAAAGGAGTTTGGTTAGGCTAGAGTGAAAAATGTCTGAAATTAAAAATTTAACTCAAAATGCTAACTGGCAAACTCTGATTAGTTTTCTTCGAAATTGGCATAACCTAACTACCAAAGCTTCATAAAGTTCTGATCAAATCTTAGTATTAGTTAATGACAGTTTTTTTGGTTGAACAACTGAAAATATTACAATTATCCATTAGAGGGAAAAACAGAGTATTCAAGCAACACAGAAAACGTTGTGTAATATTTTAGAAAAGGAATCGAGTTTTTGCAGGCTAAGGTAGTACAAAATCAGTTGTGTTTTCACTTTTTAATTGTAAAAGACAAATATTATTTTTCATTCTAGTAGTAATAAATGATATTTAGGCGAATAATAACTTCTAATTGATATTCCATATTTTATCAGACACGAACCAACTAAAGATTTCAGCAGCTTTAAATATTTATTATAGTTCCACTCATAATTTCATAATATATGGTTTAACACACATTCACAGCAATTCGCAATGAGCCTAAATGAGTAAATACAATTTTTGCTCAATCTAAATTAAACCACAACATAAGCACAACAATAGTCAAGTTACCTTTCGTAATTGTTTTATTTTGAGTGAAAATTTGTAATGCCCAAGGAGCAAGAAATTACAATTTTAAAGAGTTCTGGGAATAAGAAAAAATTGTACAAAGAGCAGGGGCAATATTTAATGAATAATCTGGCAATTCGAGATTTGAAAGAAGGAAAATATGGTAAATTGATTTATGGTGGGTTGCTAAATTATCGTGTATAACATTTCTAGCAAATTCGCAAAAAATGACTGCTTATCTGCTTATCTGAGTATCGAGTATCTATAGCCCATTATCAAAATTTGGTTTTGCAACAAAACAATAATTTTAGTGAATATTTATTGAGAATAAAAATGTCAGAAATTGAATTCTGAGTCCTGAAAACTAAATACCTGTAGATAGATTAAAAGCTTTTACTGTTTTTATTAATTAATATTTTCTAATTTGAGTGAAAAATATTTCATATATAAATGAATGCTAAAGAATACCAAAATTATCCATTAGAGAGAAACACGAATTTCATCACATTGCCTACTCCCTCAAAAATAAGGGTAGAAGTAAGTTACAAAACAAGAACCGTTGAGCAACAGTTGTGACAAGAAATATTGATTTTCACTTTAACTACGAAAAAATTATTTCTGGGTTTTTCATAACTAGTTAAGAAAGAGTTGAACTTCAGCTCAAACTTCGTTAATATGAATAATTTTACGAAGGATTATTTTAGCTCAAGTGATTCTGATTTCCTTTCTCAAATCGAAGATTTTTGGTAGCGGAATATTACTTATTAGTTATTAAGTTTTGAAAATTAATTTAAAACTAAGATTTTTTTAAACTTAATCTGTTAAGTGAATGGTTCTAAAAGTGTTTTAAAAGTGAGCATTTAGTGATAGTAAGTCTCCTTAATAGATAAAATAAAAAGAAAAAAAAGAAGATAATCTTTCAATATGTCGTTCAATACGAAGTCACAACGATTACTAATAATACAAATTCTTTCTTCTTAAGATCAATAATTTTCTCAAATTTTGTTCATATTACGAAATAAAAAGTTTCACTCAAAATACATAACAAATGTTTTATTTTATTTTGGTCTTTTATGAGATTTTGCGGGTTAATTTGATATTGGAGGCAAATAGATAATTTTGTAATTATAATTGAGTAATTATACATCTAAACACAAAGTTCATAATGTTATGTAAAAACTTAGATAATTGATTTCTCCTCTTCGTTCTGCACTCAGATAATAATAAATAGGCTTAGGATTTTTAGGTTCTAAAAATCAAAAATATGTTCCTAAAATATGTAACTTAAATTGCAAAATATGTGATCAACTTTTGGGAAAACCAAAACTAGACCTTATCTTAAGAGGATTTCAATTCGCTCATTAACAAAAAAGTGTTAAGTTTTTGGCTATAACGGTGGATAAACTAACTCTCCTGGGTTACAAATTGCTGGAGAGGTAGTCCAAAAATGGTTCCACATCCTTACACTTAAAAATTTGGACTGTTAAGCGATACTTACTTCAAAAGAATTCTGTGATGGTTGAGACTAAACGATTCACGATATTCAAGCAAATTATAAACTAAGAAAAGCTAAATTACGCTCGTATTTTTGCTCATTCAAATTGTAATTCAAACTTAATTTTTAATTTAATATTTTCGTTTTGCAATTTTTACTAATTGCAAATTAAATTTTGTTTGACATATCAAACTTACGCTTAAAAGATTTTAAAATGAAAGTTGAAATTGAACTGTAAATTTTGTAGTTCAAATTTCACTCAAAATTATAACTCAATTCCACCTTCAATTTTGTCAAATCGACTTAACCTATTTAAAATAACAAAAAATTTCTATCTAATTGCAGATAAAATTTTGGAATTCAAACTCAACTTTTTCTCAGAATTGTGAAAAAAAAAAATTTTTTTTGAAGAATTTTGAATTTTTTGTTTTTTGAGAAATTTAAGTTCTACTCTACAAAACTCAGTATTTCTAATAACAATCAAATTTTTCTTAAATGCACTTGCAACTAAAGCGGAAGTTGTACCGACCCCAAATTTCTAATCAAGCACATTTAGATATGACAACATTTCTAGCTTAATTTCAACCATAATTTTGTGTTAGCTAAGTTTGGAATTCAAACTCAATTTTTAAATATTTTTTAATTAATTAAATTGCATCCAAATTTTTGCTCAAATCCTCGACTGGATTTGAATTGAATTTTTAGTCCAAACTATGTTCAAATTTGGTTTACTCCGCTCTAAATAAAAATTTTGCTCGCATAATTTTAACTAAATTTTTAAATTTTACTCAAACTGTTATTAGAATCAGTCTGGATTCCTGACTCAAGTTTTAAGCTATGTATAAGCTCATGTATTTGCTTAAACGAAATTGTAATTTAAACTCTATTTGTAATGTAAGTTTCTACTTAGAATTATATTCAATTACGTTTTAAAACTGAAATGCTTCTATTATAAAATAAAAAGCATTCAGATTTTTGCTCGATTCATGATTTTTTGGTTGACCAAAAAATATGTTGAAATCGTGTTTAGAATTTAATCTTAGGCACATAAAGTGCATTAAATATTTTGCTAAAACTCTTTTCAAAATGTGTTTCTCAAACACAATATAAAGAAGACAATTTCTAGCTACTTAAAATTTCACTTTAGTTTATAATTCAAGCCAATCTTCTTTCTTTAAAATTTCGTTCTCTTAATCAATTTCTTGTCTGTCGAATGCAGTTGACCAATTTAGACTAGATTTTTGTTCAGAATTCTATTTATCATTTTGTTCAACTTCGAAAACACCTTGGAACTAAATTTCTGATTAAAAATCTTAATTTTTTCGACTCAGTTTTGATTTTAAACTAAGTTACTAGTCTGAATACCTCACACTACTCACATATTAAAAGGAAAATTGTATTGCAATTACAGTAGAATAACTAATTATTTGTTAAAAGTTTAAATTTCACTCAAGTTTTTATTTCAATTTAATTCAATGACTGTGATCAAAATTACAATCAAGATTTAAGTACAGTTTGAAAGTTTAATTAAATTTCGCATTAAAATGTCACTAAAAGTTTATTCAAATCCAGATGGAATTGTAAATTTATTTATACTCTGGGTACTCAATTTCCAAGGTTTTATTCGAATCCAATAAAACTATTTTCGTTTCCAATCTAATTATTTAATCCAATTCAAATTGGTTTCAAAATATGTAAAATCCACTAATGTAAACTTATATTTCTCTCAAAATTTTGTGAAATCAAAATTCGAGTTGTAACTCAATTCCTATATATACTTTCACCAAATATTTTATATGGTTTGGAATGCCAGCACCATTTTTTTAAATTTAAATCCCTAATTGAAATTTCACTTAAAATTCCCGAACAAATTTCTAAATTCAAAGGAAATTTTGTTGGGTGTTTGAGATCAAACATTGTATTGAAATGCAGTTCTTACCTAATTGCAATTAAAATTATGTTTAAATCTAGTTTGGAACACCAAATTTACACTCAAATTTTTGTTCAAAACCAAGTAGAATGTCCTAATCAATTTCTAATCTAAATTTCCAAATCAATTTTTAACCCTAAATTTCCGAATCATTTTTAACATTAAGTAACACTGTACAACAATTTGTATTATTTGAATTTCATGCAAAATGTAATTTAATCCAGAAACAATTTCTTAATTTCTATTTTAAATTTCACTAAAAATGTTGTTTGAGTCGTGGTTCGAATTGTAACTCAATTAAAACTGTATCTGTTTAATTTTAAACTGAAAATTTATGGATTTGACACTGGAGGTTTTTTTTTAATCCACTTAATATTTAGACAAGCCCTGGATGGAATTTGTATTCAATGATTGAAATTCAAACCCTATTTATAACTAAATTTCTGCTGAAAACTTTACGATTAGCTTTAGATTCATATTAAACACATTCATATTAATTTAAGTACCTACTCAAGAATTTATTCAATTACATTTGGGAATTCAAATTCTCATTCAGACTTTTGCTCGAAATTCTGATTTTATATTCGATATGTTGAAATTCACAAATTGACAAACAATATGTCGATTTTTCTAACGTAAATGAAACTCAACTGTTTACTAAAATTCATGTTAACTTCATTTCTAAATTAAATTTAAAATTTTGCCTAATTATTCTACGCTAAATATCGTTTACAATCGTTACGTCCAATTCAGAATTGAAGCTAATTTTGTTACCTTTAGATTTCTCTCTAATTTTGGTGAAATTCATAGTGTTTTAATTGTAATTCGAAATCGATTTCTAATCTATAGTTTTGGTCAAATAATGCAGTTAGTAACTCATACTTAATAATCAAATTTACATTCAACATTTTCCTTAAAATTATAAAACTTGGAACTTTTCGGATTTAGAATTAATTTCCATATACATTTTAATTCAAATTACAAACAACAAATAGCAATTTTCAATTATTGAGATCATTGTAGCAACAAGAACGCCTCATCTGATCGGAACAATTCTGGTGTCAATTTATGCGTAAAGAATCTATGGTAGACAATTTATTTTAAATTAAAATAATTAATTTCCACATAAATTTTAATTAAAGTTTAAATCTACAATATGGCGATTGGCGATATACAAAGCTGGAGAGCACTCTAAAGAGACAGCCTCACCTGTTTGGAGCCTTTTTAGTGTTAATTTGTGCATAAAGCACCCACCTGTGGCAGATAATTTATATTAAATTAAAATAATTAATCTCAACGTCTTATGAAAGTTATAACGAAAAACACCTATGGCCGTGTAGACGACACAGCCCACCCCGACATTTTATTTGTGATTAACTGACTAGAACATTTTATTTGATGGTTCTGATTTGATGCGAAACATTATTCCGTAACAAACAGTATTTTTGTGAAATAAAAATTTATACTCAATTTTTTTTTGATTTGGTTTGACATTGAGAAATACTTATTTAAGATCTTTTGAAAAGTTAATTTTATAATTTTGTAATCGCAATCTTACTTAATTCCAGTATCAGGTAAAATATAGTGTTTCATTGCAACTGATTCCACACTGCAATATTTTAGTTAATACTTTTTGAAAAATTATTTAACAAAATATTTTCAACTTATACTTTGTAATTGCTTTGGATGTTGATAAAAACGGGTACTACATCGCAAGTTATCTACTAAAAATTAATAATTTGAGTGAAAAATTATTTTCCACTCAGAATGAGAATTTCAGAGTATTCAGCAGTTCAAGTTTTTTTTGATGTGTTTTTTGTTTAGCGGCAGGAGTAAGTAAAAAATTGTATAGAAGCAAAGCAACCTTGATTATACAAGCCATAATCTAAAAAACGAAGCTTTTATAAGGGAATTAGAAACGAGGAAAAAACCAAAATTTCCATAGTAAAACACATAAAACATATGGGAAATCACTTTTTTTCCTAAGACAAATTTGTAAATGAAAACGTTGCAAATTCTTAATTATGATTTATGAAATATTTTCATAAATGATTGAATTTCAACATATATAAATCTCGTTGAAATAAATCGTTTTCATTTTCTTGAAATAATTGATTTATTTAAACCAAAATATAAAAAAAAGTTCATAACAACAGCATTCTGGTCAAATTAAAAAGAAAACCTTACTACAAATCGTATGCATTAAGTCAATATACATTACATAGATGGCAGTGATGGCAGTGAAAATTTTATAAAATTATACCAAAAATTGCCACCTGGGGAAATTTCAAGTTCCAAAATTGTAGGAAAAGCAAAACAAATTCTCAAAATATTAAGAACGTGTCATAATTTTGTGATTAAACAATTTTTTTTCGTATTTTTCTGTATAAATCTGAGACATCTAACGTGCACTAGTAAAACTAAAGATAAATTTAACAAGTATTATTTTACAGGGATGAAATTGACATAAATTCCAAAGTACTAAAATGTTGAGCACTGGGGACAACATTGAGCTTCAAAGGACTTTTTGTAATTTTTTGATGAACCTACTACTTACATATGTCACCGATAGATGCCACTAAAAGTAACAAAAGATATTTTGTCTGTTTTTGTTTTCAAGGTAAATAAAGGCATATATTATATGGTAAAGGCTGGTAATCTATGGTAAAGGTTTCAGTTAAAAGTTTGAATGCTGATTTTGTGAATAAAGACTGATTTTGAAATTCAAAGATTTTCGCAGATGCACATGTCAAATCAAAAATTTGTTTTCTTTAAACGTAAAAAATAAATTTAAACAAAAAATGTCTTAAATCAAAACAAATGATTAGTTTTCTTGTTTATGTAACCTTATTTTAGTTATTTATTCACGCAACGCCGATTTTACAGAAAAAAGATGAAACTCGACACCTGCAAAAAAAAGCAGACAACCATTTTTGGGTTTGTTTCTCGGGGTTCAATTGACTTCAAGCAAATGATTATTTTTTCTCGTTTTGTCTCTGTAGTTTCTCCTATATTGTGTTTCAACTTTTTTGCGGGAAGTCGAATGGCATTGAATGTAAATCAGCTACAGGTATTATGTTGATAAATTGGCCACAACTTAGAAGTCGGCACTCACTCAGTAAATGGTTTGTTTAGAATTATAGGAGATATCCACAATATTCCACATCAAGCACGTCTTCATAAAAACATTTGTATATACAATTTATGATATTTTTATTTAATTAAATCCGAAAATTACATCGAAATTAGATAAAAACGAAATTCCTATGTAAAATTTGAATTACGAGCGAATTAATTTTTTTTTTTTGTAATTTTCGGATTTAATTTAATTAAAGAAGTGATTTAATCATTAATGAAGTATCAATTTTTGTTTAGTGTTCTAACATTTCTGAATACTTTACAAAGCACAGATATTAAATTTCCTTTCAATTAGACCCGGAACCCCAATTTTCTCCTCTAAAGTCAAATAAAATCAAAAATGGATATAGGGCACTTTAGCATTCAAGTATAATTCAAATTTAATATATTTTTCAAATATAAACTAAATCTAATTCAATAAGTATCGAATATCAAAGAACCCCGCACTAATCATATGGAAATTGAGTTTCGACCAAATTTGTTCATATTGAAGGATTTTGTATGGCTTGGGGTTCCAAAGATATTCACGGGCAGATTGCTCCAAATGCCTTACTTTTTGAGTTACGGGTGCTTGAATGCTAATCTGTATTTTTCTTATGCAAGGTATTGGATAATTTGGAAGGTGATAACTCTGGCACTAAGCTTACTATGGTATCCAATAGGACTTTTCCTTGGAAATTAAATGCTACTCTCAGATTTTGGGCCCGATGCTTAGTAGAACAATTTGTAAACCTTTCTTGTTGACTATCAACCGAAAACTTCTCAAGAGTACCTTTTTGATCATCGAATAATTGGTCCTTAACTCATAAATATTTGGGCAGTATTTGGGTTCAAAGGAATTGCATCGCTAATATCACTTCCACTGATAGTTCTACCATAAATGTTTCAGGTTGTGTTGTGGTTGACTTAATTCGTTGGGTTAGTATGGTATCGATGAATGTATTGGAGCGAATGCGGATTTGTGTTAAATTGGTTAATTGGCAAGATTAAAAAACTAACACACAAAACTAAATAACAAAGAATATAATTAAACATAAAAAGGAAATTTCCACAAAATAAAGGACATATTAGCTCACAGAAAGCGAAAAGGACAAATTTCACAAAAAAATGTTGGAATTTTCAAAAAATGACGGTTGGGAACTCCAACTTGCACTCTCGCACACCACCAATATTACAATGAAAATGGAAATAACAATCAATCAACAAAGAATAAAGAAAAAGCGTTGTTACGTTCGTTTGCCGTCAGTATTCAGTCGTCTCATCTTTTAAAATTTTGTCAAAATTAGAAGAGTTGGCCAACAAAAAATTATTCGATCTTCGAAAAGTGCTGCCTGACGTTCACAGAAAAAATTCAAATATAAATATTTTTTCGAAAGGACTGAAATTTTGGTCAAAAGTATCGAAGGACTTTTCATTTTCTAAAGGACCGAAAAAAGTCCTATAGGACCAACTTTTTCATCCCTGATTTTAATTCGTCAGAGCCAACTTTGATGTATTTTTCAAAATGAAAGTTCGAAAAATAAATTTTACAAATAATTTAATTTTAATATTTCTGCAATTAAAGTTTACTTAATACCCGTATACCCTTCCTGTATATTGCTGCTAAAGATATGTAGAACACTTTTGTATACAAATTTTGTAACATTTTTGCTTTTTTCATTGAAAAACTTGAAGCTAAAATACACCATTTTTACTATGGATTCCTATGGAAATCAGTGAAAAGTTATACCACTAAAAAAGCTTCTAAAAAATACGTCGTAATGATTATTGTTCTATACTCTAGAAGGCTCTGATAGAAGTCGGGTAACGGAAACGAAAATGCCGAACAAAAAATATTGCTGGTATGTGTGATATCAATAAGAACAAAAAATAAAAAAAACGTAAAATCAATGCAAAATCTACGCATACTCATGCAATATACAACATCATTCGGTATTTCAAAAACATCGTGAGCTGAATACAGAAAAAAATGTAAAAATGCGCCTACTTTAATTTATTTTGTTGTGAAAATATCTGCTATATATGGCCGCAGCAGCAAGTGTTTTTGAAAATGAAAATTACATACGAGTAAAAGGACCACATTATGCTTGTGAAATGTAATAGTTATTTACGTCACAAGGGCGGTAAATGAGTTGTTACAGTACGAGTTCGATGTTTATTTGAGAATTTTGAACGAGTACTGTTACGATCATTTAACATACGTGTAACCTGATTTTGCTTTGTTCAGTGAGTTTGCCGTGACCATTTACTACTATGAAGGTTTAGGTGATTAACTTAACAGAATTGTACTTTGCTCATGCTTAATTGTCAGTAAGGTTCGTCCTCCAAATTCAAAATAGAATTATAACTTACTGATTTTCTGAACCAAAAATGTAAATTAGTTTAAATACTGAGCCAACTACATCCGTCTTTATGGAGGGGTTTCTGAACTTTAACGAAATAGCTCGAAATGATTCAATAGTTATACAAAAAAGTTTTCACATAAATCTTTTGCGAGTTGAGGGTAAACTCGCTCATTGTTTTTTTTAAAATGATTTTGGCAAACTGACACAATTGAAATAAGTTGCGGTTTTAAATTAAAAGTGTTGGTTCTATAAATTTTGATTTTATTTTTTGACTAAAGCGAATTTTTTTTCGAATTTTAAAATTTATTGAAAATTTTTAAATATGTATATTAGAGCGGATTAAATTGTATAGAGAAAAAATTTTTAGTCTGGAGACTCCACTTTTCTGTAAATTCATTGTATTTGAAGCAAAAATGTTCACTACACCTTATGGCTACGATGAATTTCGAGCCTGCATAATTTCATTTGAAGATTTTTTTTACATAGAGTGAGTTTTTAAAATGCCAGGCTTTTATCTCGAGAACGGTGCTGGACAGGAGAAAATTACGTTTAATGAAATTTGTTAAGGGTCGAGGGGACATCAGATGGTGACCTTTAATTCGACCTTCAAGGTCATTTGATGGTCAAATTGATTGTTTTAAATGAAAAGCCCTATTCTTGGACCTCTGATTCGGAAAGGGCACAAAATGTTACGTTCATATAGGAAGTGTATTCTCTTCTTTTGAATGACTTTCAGATGTTAGTTCAAGGACAAACTACCAAATAATATGAAATAATCAGCAAATAATGAATTTTAATGGGGAATGACTTAATTTAAATTTGTTGGCACCATGACCAAAGGTACCACGTTAATATTGTGTTAGTATATTCCCCATTTCATTATTTGCAGATCATTTCTAATTATTTAGTAATTTGTCTTTGAACTAACATCTGAAAGTCATCCAAAGGAAGAACCTAAAATACCTATCTGAACGTAAAATTTTGCGTTTTTTTTTAATCTGGGGTCAAAAATAGGGATTTATATTTAACAAATTCAATTTAACCTTCAAATAACCTTGAAGTTCGTAGTCAAGGTTGAAATGAAGGTCGCCATCCAATGTCCCCCTTGACCCTTAACAAATTTCATTAAAAGTAATTTTCTCCTATCCAGCACCGTTCTCGAGATAAAAGCCTGGCATTTTAAAAAACTCACTCTATGTAAAAAAAATCTTCAAATGAAATTATGCAGGCTCGAAATTCATCGTAGCCATATGGTGTAGTGGACATTTTTGCTTCAAATACAATGAATTTACAGAAAAGTGGAGTCTCCAGACCACTTAAAAATTTAATCCTCCCTAATGTATATGGTTATTTGAGCCGTTTATTTTGAAAGTGGGGCAAGTCCACATTTTGTTGAAACGAGAAAATGAAGGAATAGAGAAACAATAAATGCAAAAATATACGGGATTTTGAATTTTCTTATTTTTTGAACAAGTATTAGGGATTATTTTTTTTTTATTTTGACTATAAATTGTTCACCGTTATAAAGATTATACTTTTATTTGTTTATTGTTATCATTAACTTAAATTTTTTGAAAAATGGACTTGCACCACTTTCAAAATTAACGGCTCATTTAACAATTTTACATTATTTTGGGTAATATCCAATATTTTTGTAATTAAGGGAATTTGTTACATTTTATGATTCAATTTACAAATTTTTATCACTTTTAAAATTTAAATTCAAATTTAATGATGTACTATTATCCGGCTTTTTAATTTGCTTCGGTCTAGAAGAACCAAAGTATTGAAATCCTGTTAAAAATGAGCAAACATTTGATTGGTCCAAAACCACTTTCTTCGACGTTTTGAAATCCTCTGAGTCTGATAAAACAACAAGAAAAAAATGTCCGTCCGTCTGTCTGGATGTCTCTATCCATGATATCTCGAGAACGGTTTGCCTGATTTGGGTTTTGTTTTCGCCAATCTCTTTCTATGTATGGTCAAGGCGGAGAATTGAATAACTTTTGGAACCTATACGTCAATAGGGTTGGGTGCCTGTCATACGAATTGACCCAAAATCGCCCGATTTTATTATTTTGATTTGAATATTGAATTGGATACTGAATTTGGGGTTGACTTGAAGATTATTTTAATGGTCAGTTGGAGTTAAAGTTGAGTTGGAGTTGAGTTTAGGTTGAATTAGGATATAACGAGCAGTTTACCAGATTTTTATATACGCTGGCCTGAGGATTGAATTGGGTGTTGAGTTTGAGGTTCAGTTGAGAGTTGAGTTTGGTTTCATTTGCAGGTTGAATTGCTACAGAGTTGGAGTTTAGTTTAGGTTGAATGAGTTAGTGAGCAGTTGAAAAATCTATATATATGTATATAAAAGTTAGTTTTTATGCATGTTTGTACGAACGATATTTAAACAAATCCTGGATGGAAATGTTTATGGTTATAGGGTATAATAATATATGGTACAGTATGGTATAAGGCAAAAAGTACCTGTGATTATGTACCACATGCTGTATTCCCATCAATTGACGGCCATCATGGTGTAACGCTTGGTAACAAAGCAAACGTGGCATACTAACGTTGAAATATCCAATCGAGCATTCGGTATTTTAATGAATTTGGATGATATGGCGAAAATTTGTCACTACACGTTCTACAATGAATTGCAGGTTGTGCCGGAGGAACATCCAGTTTCAACTCAAGCCTCTTTAAATTCATAAGCTAATCGCGAAATGATGACAAGCAAGAGCAGCAACGATTAGCTAATTTAGCAAAGGGTAAAAACGTTTAACGCCCGGAATGAATGGCCGAGAACTCAAATAGTGTATAATGGTACTGCTACTGTATACTTTTAAGGCACACCCGCCTATTTTCCGCATAACGCAATGTTGGTAATTCAAATTTCTTAACCTAATTTTTATTAATCTTAATATTTTATTTGTATAAGTTTTAGGCCACCGGACATTAACTTCACCGAACCAGATGTAGATCACGACAAAAATAAATTATTTTTTGCTACCGAAACAGTTGCTCTTTGGCTGGCCCGAATTTTCTCCTCGCTGTGTCGATACATTACTATGGAAGACGGCAGTTTTTTTTTTAAATTAATTTAATATACGATGATTTTGGGCCCGTAATTGTTTATCGTAATTCTTGCTAAACGAAGCAAACAAAAAACAATCCTGGATACATAGTACTACTACCACCGGTAATTTTTTTTTTTTTGCTGGCGCTACATCCCATAGAGGGATTTGGCCGCTTCATGATGAAGTTACGTAATCGTTATTTTAACGAATAATGAGTTATTAATTCATTGATCCAACATTAACCAGCCGTGATTTTTTAATCACCCGCCGGGAATCGAACCCGGGATCTCCGGAGCTTAAAGCAAGCATGCTAACCACTGTGCCACCGGGGCGGCAACTTGCGTACACATATTTTCGAATGATGGCGCCTCATTTCTTTATTAAATTGTACACGGTTTTATGAGTACAGCACAATTCCATGCCCTAGGGCTTTAGGATACAGAAAACGTTCGCTAGCGACGTAGCATATTTTTCTCTTGATGTCACGAATAATTTCTCGTTCAGCTGTGGTTGTGACTGAATAAGCCACGCTTAGTTTAGATTTTCATCAAGTAAGCACAAAATAAAATTTAATTTAAAGAAGTTTTCGTTCAATTGGAAAATTAGCTATTAATTTGAAAATCAATTAGCCATTATAGCTATTTAGATATTGATATTATTAAATATTTTGGGTAAAATTGCCGCCATAAATACGAATTGGAAACTGTAAAATAAATATAGCACCACATAATACAGTAAGTGATTTGTGGTGTGTAATCGCTTAAGCAAATAATCCATTTAAATTTATTTTAGATAATTCATTTAAATGGAACGCAATAAATGAAACTCGGCAACTGAGAAGTATTGTACTAAAATAACTATAGTACAAGGTTTTAGCTAGTATTCATATCATAAGTTGTACTTAATATATAATTTTTATACTGACCAAAAAGCCTCATGAAAAGCTTATGTTAAAAAAAAAGCATTTACATTTTTGTCCACAAATCTCTTTAACTTGTCAAAACTACTCAAGCAAACAAAAAAATTTACATACAATTATTTTGGCGCCGGCGGTTCTCCTTTGAGTCTCCTCAGCGCTAAATATACATACATCCTGTGTAAGCATTGCATGCAATAAATAAATAAGAGCCTTAACCCTCGACAATAGACTCCTCAATACAGCCAGCGCCACAATCTTAGCTCGAATATCTGCAATGTATACGCCTTTGGCCAACGTATAAAGTAGTCTATCATTGCAACACAATAGCGTTGATCACAGTATAACGGACGTTTTTATCCCGTTGAGGTTGCACAGACGGCTACTTTTGCCGAAACTTGTTAAATTAACTCTTTGGAAAATTAATTGTGTGCCCTTTTCCATACATGAGATCTTTTAACTCGAAATCGTTATGTTGTGCATCAACAATCCGTTCATAATAAACGGTCATGGGAGTATCGGCCACGACGTTTTCCACCCTAGAGACATGTTGAATGTCAGTGGTAAATTGCCTGATATAATGGAACTGTCGAAATTGCCTAGTTAAGATTTGGCCGGATTAATTGTAGAATAAACGGCCAATAATTCATAAAAATTATGAAAATTTTAATTTCGGGATTGAGTTTGAATACCTACATAGAGGTTAAAATTTGCTTGCGTTGGAGTTGAGTAAGGGGTTGAAGAATTATTTGAAAGTTGATTTGGGTTAAGTTAAGGGTTGATTTCAAAATTGATTTGGGGTTGAGTTGGTTATTGAGTTGAGGGTTGAGTAGTCTGTTAATTTAGTGATTGCGTTTAGGAGATTACATTGAGATTGAGTTGTTGGTTGAGTTCTAAGTAGAGGTGAAGGTTGAGCTAATGTTTGAGTTAACAGGTTTAGCTAGTGATTGATTTGTGGGTTGAGTTAATTTTCAGAACGAAAGTTCTCATAATCTCGTGAAGTTTTAGCCCTATATGTTTTATGATACTGAAATTGGCTTTTTAATTGGAACTTATAAAATGTTGAATAGTTGTTTTTCGTATAAGAAAGAGTTTTAAAAATGAGGCTTACAATTCAGCTCAGTTTAGATTCTACCACTAAATTGCGATTGTGTTCAATTTTCAGTCTACTGTCAATCAAATACTTTTCAAATTGGGTTTAATTCAATTTCAATGCTAAACTATTCCGTATTTCCCTCCTCCAACTTTTTTTTTTAAATGTACTTAAATGTACAGTGACCGAATCATGTTTACAAAGTTTACCATATGGTTGCGACTAAAATTCATTTTCAATTTTGCGTAAATAAATTCCGTTCAATGAATTTAGATATACAGGAATTAGGACCTCTCTCCTTTAAAATTCTATCCCGCATATTTTTATTTCTATAAAGAGCATTATACAAACATATACACATACAAAAAAACTCTTATCAAATTTAATAACGACAGTATGTATAGCTACAACAACAACAAAATACTATACCGCCTAAACTTCAATCAATAATACATTTTCGGTTCGAAATTCTAATTCTAAGAAAGAAAATTGATAAAAAAAAAAAATCTGCCAAGAAGAAAAAGAAAACATTTATTTTTTATTAAACATTAAAATGTTTCGCATGCGCATCTTTGAACAAATATTTCATTAAATTTGGAATAGCAGCAGCAAAAAAAAAATAAATAAAAAAAAAGCTAAAAAAGCTCAAAAGAATAAATATAAATATTGTCATTTCATCTTTAAAGCGAAAAAAGAAAATTGACCTTATTTTTCTTTTTTATTATTAATATCACTACTACCACCACTATTATTTCTTTTTTTTGTTTGTGTGTGTTCTTCAATTTCTTTTCGTACACCATATAGAATACTTAAATTCTTTTTTATTTTTGTTTTGTTCCCAAGAAGCACAAAAATGTAATTAAAATTATTTAATTTATTCATTATTTAATTAACAATAAAATAAGAAACCACTCTCATCTAATTTCTTTATTTTATTTTATACGTATACACATATACATATATTTATTTTAATTCCTTTCCAAAAAAAAAAGTGCACACACACATATATAAAAAAATAAACAAAAAGCTCTAAAAAGCCACAAATAAAATAATATTTTTACGAGAAACTTATAGACGGTACGGAGCTCTCTATTTGGTGCAAATGGCATAATATTTCTCGTTGCTTCTGTTGTATTTTCACACAACATAAAATATGTTGTAACATATTCAAATTAATTGAATATTATTTATCAAACGAAAAACCACATCAAAAGAGAGAAGCTTTTTTTTTATTTTGTGTGATGTGATTTTTTTTTTTTTTTTTTTTTTTTCAAAAATATCAGTATCAACAACCTAGAAAGCCGTACAGAGTGAACAAAATTTACAATTCAAGAGTAGGAAGAACATTTTTTTATGCTACCCACAAAAAATAAAAATTCGTGCTACATTTTGTGTAGTGTTTCATTATGAATATTGTGTGTGTTTTTATTATTATTGCTGCTCTAGTTTACCATACGGTCATATCTGTATAGGAAAGTAGGTTTGGTATTTCAATGATGGGGCGGAGAGAAATTAAATATAAAATATCAAATATATCAAAACGATTTGTAAATCTATATACGATTTTTCATCATGAAAATAAAATCTATAAATAGTGAAAAGCTCACGCCTATAATATTTTTGGCACAAAATTATTTTTTCTTTATTATTTTCAAGCACAAAATTGAGGTAACGTATCTTCATACCTTCTAAATACTCTCAATTTTGAAATTTCTTTAAAATTTGAAATTTTACAAATTCTACGATATTCTTAAATTTTGATATTTTTTCAAACTGTACACAATTCATGTTTAACTCTGAAAAGTAAATTGATTAGCAAAATGTTTAGAAAATTTTTAAGGAGGGCAAACCATTTAGAATCTTCAAAAAATCGATTTTCTTATTTTTGCTTTAAAAATTACTTGAATATGTGTAGAATACCGAAAACTTCATGCCTTAGGCCAAAACTTAAAGCTCTTGCAAATAGAGCCAATTTCCGAGACTCTCTTTCACTCTACTCCGAGAGCCGGGCACGTTTGTTTTCACTATGTGTTTTTCTGTTGCCAAAGATTGTTTAGAGACTGTTGAACCGATCGGGCTAACATTTTGCACATGTTTTCGTAACATAACCACTTAATAAACCTAAACATATTTTAAATTTGTAAAAATTTTTATTCTGGATTTTTATGACTTTATGTCTGACATTTCCCCAATTCTTAAATTATTATTAAAAGAATAGGTTTATGAAGTGAACATACGCATATACTGACCACATCCTTTTGCCCTTCTGTTTCAGATCATTTATCACGGCGCGGCGCTACAATTGGTACCGTAAAAAAAATGCTTCCACGACCATTTATCTTCATCATTAAATATCTCCGTCAAATTTCAATCTTTTCTTACGATTAAATGTGGAATATACTTGATATATAAACTTTCAAAATTTCAAAACTCCTAAAAATCTGTTAAACCGGTAACATTATATACATTTATTTTTAAAGTAACGTATCATAATACAGTTTCAGCCAAATAACCTCATCTTTTTTAAAATTTTAATTTCAATATTCCTAGGAAACTCTTTAATTGTTTCGTGCTAACATCTTATGTTACATTAAACTAGGCTATTGTATTTATTATATTTCAGCTGAAGCCTGCCAAATAACGTAAAATATTTAATTTTTCCAAAATTTGAAATCTGAATTTTTTATTATTCTGAACTACCTTAAAGTTTTCATCAACCAATTTTGTTTTTTTTTGTACTGATGTCTTAAGAAAAATTAAAACCTACAATTTTTTAATAATGTTGTTGAATTACGATTTTAATGGCCAGTATTAGACTATTTTAAAATCCATTGAAATTTCCAATTTCAATTTCTGCTAGTTGAAATCCGACGTTTCTGACATTTTTACACTTCCACACCTTTTATCAGAAAATTACATAATAATTTTAAGAAATAACAAATTCTGAAATGTTCCATTGAAATTCTGACATAAATATTAAAATTTAAAGATTAAAGTGATAATTTTGGAATTTGGGCAACCATTGAAATATTTATTGGAATTTAATTTTTTTTGATCACTTTTGGAAGGTAGTATCCGAAATATACTGCACAAAATTTCTGCTTTCATTATTCTTCCAATTTTTGAAATTTACTTGAAATCTCTTAAAATAATATTGTGTTATAAAGAATTTGATTAAATTCTAAAAATTTAACAAATTCTGAAACATACTAACTAAGCTCTCACTCAGACTGACAGTTGACTCTGAAAGGATTTTTTTTAAAGTTTTACGAAAATTCTGATATTAATGTTCAAAATTTCTCTGATATTCTAAACTATTTAAATAAAGTCAAATTCGCAGTTTTTTGACAAATTTTGTAAGAGTTTTAGATTTTGATGATGATTAGAATATTTAATAAATGCAATTTCTTTAATTTATTTGAAGTTATATTTCTGAAAATTGTAAGAGAATTTAATGCAGTTTCGAACTGTTGAGCTTGTGATTATGGAAAAATCAATCTTCTCATCAGGCCGCGGCGATTGGAATGATTGCACCACAATTTTCATTCTATATATGTGGGATTCCAGGTAAAATGAAACCCACACAATATTTATAGAAACGGCTTTAAACTCTAAATGCTACCTTTTTTTCGACCCCTTAACATTCTAAGTCATTTCTTAATTGAAATTATGCAAAATAAAATTTATTTGAAGGAAAGATGGACCAATCTACACAGCTCACCCAAATTACGATTTTTTCACTGTGTTGAATAATCAAAGTGAAACGAAGATTTCGGTTTTTATTTCTATTTATTAACCTCATTTTAACCATTGTTATTTAGTTACCAGAAAATGAAATGTTAAAACAAAAAATGTAGCTAAAGTTAACTAATTTGTATTTAAAAACTTTGAAGTACATAATGTATATGAAGTTTAATGATTTGTTTTTGTAGAGAATTCCTACGTGTAACTGATATCTAACTTACGTGTAGGTAACGTGTAATATAGGTGTAATGGACGAGTAACTAACTTTTTTTTGTCCCGATGCTTAACATACATATTTTTTGTTCTATTAAACAAACTTTTAGCACATTTCCCTAAATCTTTTCAGTTATTGATTTATTAAAAAGCACATATCCAACTTAATATTTATGTACTAACTTTATTTTTATTTTAAATGAAATCCCAGAAAAATGATGAAATGAAAGTGGATCAGTCAAATTATTGAAATTGTACGGTTCCGATGACTAACAGCGTTTTGTGCAAAAGAAGTTTTAAGTTTAAAATATTTCTAAATGATATAAGAGGTATCAACCTGACTTACTGCTAGACACTTTTCAAAATAAAAAATTCTTTATGGGTTAAAATATAAAATTAAAAATTTAAATATTTAGAAATGCCCCGATGTCTAATATGGAATTCCACATATACAAAATGAACTGTGCAGGTTGTATTAGCGAATTATACTAGCACAACCAAATTCTCTTACAGATTTTCTTCGTCACATTCACATAGCGCTATTCCTGTGTAAGCAAATTGAATAATTAAATAATATAATATTAATTAATTATTCTCGTGTAAATAATACTAATATACTTTTAAGTGTTAATCTGTAAAACACATTATGAAAGATTGGCGGATAATTTAAACAAAATATCGATGAACTTTTTTAATAAATTTATTTAATTTAAATATTTATGAAAATATTGCCTTTACGTTCACAATGCTAAAGCTCACAATAATCTGAATTTTATTTTTTTTATGCTTCATTCACGGTAAGATTTGTATTGGCCTTTAGATAGCTTAACTAATTTTACCGCTTACCGAGCGCACCTATAGCTCAAACTAAGCCATTACTGGCTTTTATACGGGTTTTATTTTTATTAACATTTAATAAGTTTTAAACGACCGCTGAGTAAACAAATAACAAAACAATAGTTGTGGTAATTAATTTCTAAGATTTTACAATAAATAGATTTAAATTAATGGAATTAATTATTTTAGATAAATTAACAAGCTAATTAATTAAGAAAGCATGTGACAATTAATAAAATAAGTATAATTTTATATAATCCATTGGCAAATTAGAAACTTAATCAAATTTAATTTTAGGTTAAGTAAATTATGACGTTTGTATCGCAAGTGGACAATGACAATCATTGGCCATATTGGTGCTGGCCGAACACATTAAATGATCTTTAGGATCGGTTGCATATTTGGTGATTACACGAATTAAATAATAATTAATTCAAGTCAAAATAGAAAAGAAAATTATGCAATTTGTTTTTTTGGTATCCTGGCTATTAATGGTGGATAATAGATGTTGCGTTAAACATTCTACGAACTAATTTGTTTTCTGTTTTGTAATCCTATAAAAAGTTTAAGAATGTTTGAGGATTACTATTTCAATTTTTAAAAATGAAAAAAAAAATTTATTGATTTAAATCTTTTGTCCGCACTCCTCATTTATTGGCGATTAAATTTAACTATTTTGTAGCTATTTTCTTCTGTAAATATGATTCTAAACTTTGAGGATAATTTCAAAATTTTGTTTCAAAATTCGGTTCGTTTCTAGTGAAATTCTTATCGAAATTTTTTGAAATTACATAATCTTAGATTTTAAAATTGAACAAATTCTGAAATTTGTTGGTAATCCTAAAGTTTTAGCAAAATTTGTGCATATTTAGTTTTGGACCGAATTCTGAAGGTGGACAAAATTTAAGAATGTTTATGGATAAAACTAAATAATTTATTAAACAGTGAAATTGATTTAAATTTTACATCCACACTATTAATATTTTAAGTGATAACCTAATTTTGAGCTCTTCTATAGTAAATTCATTTGAAAATTTTGGTACTCAAAAATAATAATTGAAAAATATTAAAACTTTGTAATTTAAAATTGATTTTTAGCGAAGGGTGTTTATCAAATTATTGTCGCTGTAAATTTAGCAAATTTTGTAATGACAATTAACGGTTTTAACAAATTTATGTTTTCAATGATAAATTTTCAAAGATTAAAAACTTACTTTGATTAAATTGTAAAATTTTAAAATAAAAGAATTAAATTTTGAAACTTTTAGTAAACACTTTATAAAATGTGCGACATTCCGAAATTTTCGTTATTTTAATAAAATTTTAATTTTTAATTTGTTTTGATTGTAAAATTCTGTAATCCGTTTCATGCGAATTTTGAAATTAAATTGAAGTTTGTTAAAATTTTGTTGGATATTATGTAGTTTTAAGCTATTCTATCACTACATAATTTTGGAGCTTTGGAGTTTTTGGATGTTATCTTAGAAAAAGTTAAAGCTTAAAATCCTTACGGATTTCAGATTTTAATAATTGCTTTTTAAAATCTATTCAAATTCTGAAACGTTGATTTGACGTCTGAACCAAATTTAAACATTTTCATAATTTCTCAAGTTTTATTAGAATAATTATGCTAATATTTTAAGAATATCTATTATCAAATTGTGAAATATTTATCAAATTATAAATAATTATTGACTTCAATATTTGCTCTATTTAAAATATTTTGATAAATCTTCAAAAATTGTAAAAAATGTCTGAATTTGGTAAGACAAAATATAGTTGGTTTTAAATAGCCATATTTGGCCGATATTTAATTTTTTTTTTAATTTTTGAATTTGTATTCTGAAGTATGTCTGTAGTACCAAATCTATGCTAATATTCGACGCGAATATGGTGCAGTCGTACCAGAAAAGTAAACATTTATAATAACAGCATGCTTATAATGTCCCGATTTTCGAAAAAAATGTGAAATAATTTTCTGAATCTTATACAAATACTAAGGCCCGATTGTATGAACGAGGATAGAAAAAATAAAATCCAGAGAGTACAGATATAGATATCTTTATCTGCGAATTTTATTTTTTCCTATTGTATGAACAATTTAAAATATTTTTCTATCCTCTGTTTTATTGCAGTTTTAGAGCAGTTTTTATTTGAGTGGTAACACCTTTTTCTTTGACACTTATGTAATTGAAAAAAAAAAAATCATATTCTTGCTTTTTTATACGTTTAATTGGTGTATTATTTTTTGACTCCATCTTATCTCTTAATTGTAATTATTAATTAATCAATTTTATCGTCACTATAACACCATAACAAACTGTGAACATTTTAAAATGTCAAAAACAAACAACAACAACATTTTGTATCCTCTGCTCTACCCACCGAAAAAAAAGATAGAAATAGAGGATACAACAAAATCCAATGATTTATTTGCTTATTCATACAATGGAAACGACGATAAATCCGAGGTTATATCGTCTATCCGCGTTCATATAATCGGGCCTAATATTTTACCAAATTTTACAACTTAATTGTTTCTTTTGACTTCGAAATATTTTTTAACAAATTCTGAAATTTTATCCTTCTGTATTTTTGTTCAAACAGAGTATTTTGTAAAATTTTAAAAAATGTTTGAAGTTAGGATTCGAAATATATTGTGCCCAATTTTTTCTAGTAGTTGAAAATAATATAATTTACAATTTAAAATTGTAAATTATAAAATTTTAATAAATTCTGAAACGATTTTCTGTATTTAAAAAATATTATTTTATTTTAATGTTTTACAAGCACGACTGATTTTGAAATATTTTTCTAAAGTATTACGAAAATTCTAAACTGTTTTTAAAAAGTGAATTAAGTCCAAAATTTGTAGTTTTTCATCAAATTCTGAAAGTTTTATCAAAATTTTAAAATTTTAGATTCAGCTGACGATTCATCGATTGTTTATAAAATTTTAAAAATTGTTCATAATCCTGAACTCTACAAATATTCAGCCAGGACGTGAATTTTAACCGGAAAATTGTAAAACGTTTTAATAAAAAATTAATTGTCGTCGAATTTCGTAATGTAAAAATGGTATCAATTTACAGTTTTAACAAACTTATGTATTCTGTGAGTAATTTTCAAAAATTAAAATGTATTTAATATAAATTTAGATTAAATTCTTAAATTAGAATTAGAGTTTAGAATAATTCTGGACTTTGAGCAAAAATATTGATTCTTTTAGTAAACATTTTATAAAATGATCAACATTTAGCCTTAAACTGGATTATGATATTCAAATTGTAAATGTCATTGCGCCAAAATTTAAATACTCTACGAAATTCACACTTTGTAGAAATTTCAATCAAGCAATCATGAGCTTCTCAAAATCTATTCAAATTCAGAAAATTTTCTGATGAATTACCAAATATTTCAAATTTTAAAATTTTATTAGAATATTTGCCCAAATTTCAAATATATCTGTTATGTTTATTTGCAATTTGGAGAATATTTCACGTTTAATAATTGTTCCAAAATTCTTATATTTAATTTTTCTTAAGAAATCTCAAAAATTGTAAAAATATCAAGTGTGTGAAGTTATTCCAGGATTCCATACCAGGAAAAATAAAAATGTACATCAGGCAATACTATTTGCATCCCACCCCAGTTTTTTTTTTTTAATTATAGAAAAAACTGATTTGAACAAAAAAAAAATGAATTAGATAGAAACCATATGTTGAGATTTACGCTATAGACCAGGCCTATAAGAATAGAGCCGACAATGAATATTTCTGATAATTTTTCATTTGATATTAACATTGAGTGCCTGTAAATGTCTCTTATGGTTTAGACTCGACATGATGTCCACATACTCTAGTAAGAATTTGAAGACATACGGCTGATATTAAGATTTGTGCTATAGGCCTATATGTATATAGCCGAAAATGAGATAATTTTTCATTTGATATTTTAATTAATGGCACTTAGGAACATTGAGCGCCTGTAAATGTTTCATATGATTTCGACTATAGGGTCATAGGTAAATATTCATTTTCGGCTATATACATATGGGCCTATAGCGCAAATCTCAAGAAATGGCTGGTTTTCAAATGTCTACTACGGTAAGTTGATATCACGCAAATTTTAAATCATAAGAGACATTTACAGACACTCAATGTTCCTATGTGCCATTAATTAAAATATCAAATGAAAAATTATCAGAAATCTTCATGGTCGGCTCTACATATATATGGACCTATAGCGCAAATCTCAACATATGGTTTCTATCTAAATTGATATTCATATTAAAAATATTTATATTGATTGTGGATTATTTCACTATTTATAATTATATTAAATAAAATAAATTATGTTTTTAATTGTATTTTATTAATTTTATTTTTAGATTCCTTATTGTGAAATTTGATTTGATTTTTTTATCTTGCGATCAAGATCGATTTCGATATTAAAATATCATCGTCAGTTGGTAATTACTTTTTCTATACTACAAATATAACGGCTATTTTTTCTTCTTTATATACAGAAAAAACATTCATACTCCGTGTTTACGTTGATCAGAATTTTTGAAATAATACACTTTAGTTGAACAGCTTACATTGATTTACGAATTTTGTAGAATCAAATCGTATAACTTGTTGGTTGTGGTGTTAATTTTGGTATTCAATAAATATCTGTTGTTTTTGTTTTTGTAAATTTCGATTTCTTCCAAACGATCCAATGTATCCCCTTTTTTTAATCTAAACAATATTTCCATATTCGAATCCAAATTTATGTAGTTGTATTGTGTTTCATTTATGTGCTGTGCGAAATTCGAATCGGTTCTGATCTTTCTATAGGAAACAGGTATACTGTTATATGCTTTTTAAACCTTTGTTTAAACGATCTACCAGTTTGACCAATATAGAATGATGGGCAATCAGAACAAGTTAATTTATAAATACCGGTATCTAAAATTGTGTTGTCCTTAAGTTGAATTTTTTGTTCTAAAGAATTTCGGTTTTTGAACGCAATTTTATAGCCATAACTTTGGAATATTTTTTGTAAATGTTTACTGGAATTTTGATCGTATTCTACGCTGATATACCTGGTATCCTGACCACCATCGCCGAAATTCAACGTGGTAAACTGTTGGTATTCAATTTTGCTCCGATATGCCGCATTCATGCTATCAATTTTATCAGGTTGATAACCGTTCTGGCTAGCGATCAATCTGATAACCCTCAGTTCATCATTATAATCCTGTTCGGACATCTTAATACTATTCAATCTTCGAATCAAATGGTTGTAAGCTGCAATTTTGTGAGCATATGGGTGATTGGAATTTGCATGGATGGTATGACTGGTCTGCGTAGGTTTTCGATAAATTTTAAATTTATGTTGATTGAAAGAATTTTCTATGTTTAAATCCAAAAAATTTATATTTTTGTTTTCCTCAATTTCCAAAGTGAATTTAATTTTTTGATGAACACCATTTAAGAAATTTAGAAAATTATCCAACTGTCTGGAAGTACCTGAATATAAAACCAGAATGTCATCTACATATCTGTGCCAGTATTTAACATCTTTGTAAAACTTATTTTTGTTGTTTAAAACGTAACTATTTTCGAAATGGTTTAGATAAATATTGGCCAAAGTACCTGATAAAGGGCTACCCATAGGGAGACCATCAGTCTGAATGTAAAATTTATTCTGAAATTTGAAATAATTTTGACTGGTAATTTCTTCTAGTAATTTGATTAACTCTTCTATGATCCGAACATGTACATTGTTGTTTACTAGTATTTTTCTAGTGATTTCCAAAGTTTCGTTAGTAAATTTATAAATTTGTTTCTATCTAAGGCCGTGAGTGAATATGTTAAAAAATTTTAGTTAAATATTTGGTGAAAATCAAATTATCGTGGTGAAATATTTTTAACAACAAAATTAGAATTTGCTGTGTGAATTGGTTAAAATTTTGACAGTTGAAATTCCTTCAAAATACATCGCATTTAATCATTATAGCGTTTATATACATACATACTAAAATTATAACTACATTCGTCAGCCGAATATTAGTTTGGTCCATACGCCATTTTTGTGTTTTTTGACCTGAAAATGTAGAATATGGTTATAAAACCCGCTCTTTCAGAATCAACTGTCAGTTTATTGTTAAATCATAAAGTTGCTGAGATATTTCGTATTCTGTTTGTTCCATGTCCTCTTTTTTAATAATTAATAATTTCAGTTTGAGCCATCTCCAGATTTTTGGCGCATGGAACAAAAATCTAATGTATTTTGCAAAATAAAAATTGTTACGATTAGTTTGGTACAAAAGTAAATTATACCTGGAACAATTATTTATTTAATTTTTTTCAAATCTAGTTTGTTCCATGATTTTTAATCAGAACTTGGAACTAGACTGTTCCATATCCAAATCAATTTGGTCCATATCCTATAAAGGAAGAAAATTAGTGCTGAAACGGTGGATATGGACCAAACTTTAAAATTTCTATATTTAGGAAAACTTTAATTGCTCATAAAATATTGGCCAAATTTTTATAAAAGTTTGAATAGAAACTCCTAAATGTCTAATAACTCTTTTCTAAAAAAATCGAAAAATTTTATCGGCTACTTTTAGTTTTATTTAACTTTAAACAAAGAAGTCCATTTTCTCGAGTTTCAGGTAAATGGTTGATGGACCAAACTAATATTTGGGTGACAATATATGCCTATACCTTTTTCCCATACAGTTACAGTAAAATTCATCATAGATACATAAAATGTTGGACTATCTTACACATCATATGCGGCATATTATTAAACTACCAGCTATTGACGAACGAGAAGAAATCGAGGTTAGATTTTGCACAAGGGCAAAAACAGGAATCTTTGCTAATGTTATCGGTGCTATTGACGGATGTCATATAAGAATAAATTCCCAGTCAATAAGCACGATAAATAACTAAATTATAAAAGCTTTTATTCCGTCCAGTGTCAAGCCGTAGTTAATAGCCATCATTTATTGAACGACGTTTTTTTTAACATCACTTGTCAAAATTTATAGACGGTGTCGACTGCGTTAAATTTTTTTTGTGGTGAATAAAAAAAAAATTTAACTTCATTTGTCAAAATTTTCATTTTTAACTAGTTTTTAACTAATTCACTAACAGCCTAATTCGAATTCCTTGTTTAGCAATATTTTATTTGTTCAAATCAGGTTTTTTCTATAATTAAAATAAAACTGGGATGGGATGGAAATAGTATTGCCAGATTCTGGTTTTCCCGGGGAATTGCGAATTGGGAATTGTTTTATTGTCAGTTTTTATTGTATTTTGGTTTTCTTTTTTCCAAAGCATACTGAGCGACTGTTATTTTGTTCATGTTTTGTGAAAAAATAATTCCCAGCCAAATTTTTAGAGAAAAATAAACAATAAAATTGCTATGAAATGGGACTATTTTTCCCAAAAATTTAGTATGCTTTGGAAAAAAGAAAAGAAAACCAAAATACATTAAAAACTAACAACAAATCAATTCCCAATTCACAATTCCCCGGGAAAACCAGAATAGTGCCACTGATATACATTTTTATTTCCCTTGGATAGAATCCTGGGATAACTTCACACACTTAAAATATCCGAATTTGGTAAGATATCAGGGGCTCTATTCTAGAATTCCACATCCATTTTCCACTTGTGGACATCTGTCAATATTCATAAATGTATGTCTGTATTTTACGCATGCAACCAAATACCCTACATATATGGGGATTTTTTTTCACCTGCTTATACCCATTCGGAAATTATCCCTTAGTATCAAAAAATGCCATTTTTGACAGATGTCCATATGTGGAAATTGGATATGGAATTCGAGAATAGGGCCCCAGAACAACAAATTTACAAAATAACGAAATTTTTGTATTTGTTTTAAATTCATTTTTTTATTTAATCTTTGACTTATATTCTGAGAAATCTATGTAGTATCAAATTTGTTCTAATAATGCTAGGAAGGTTCAGTTGCTTGTCGGGTAAATTTATACCAACATGATGCATATAATTATTTCGATTTTCGGAGAATTTCCCTAGAAAATGGTTAACATGAAATTGTGTTTTAAATTTTATTTGAATTTTAAATTTTTTTGAACGAAATTGTGAAAAGTTTTCCTGAATCTTAAAAAATACTAATATTTTACCAATTTTCAAATTAATAATTGTTTTGTTTCATTTCGAAATATTTTTCTTCTGGTATTCTAAAATATTTGAATAAAAATAGTTGTTCTTCATAATTGACATTTATTGAAAATACACATAAAATCGTTTAAGATTTTTTACGGGTTTTGTCAACATGAACGTATTTATAAAACTTTGTTAGAAAAGTTATAAGAAAATTAATTTGAAATTTCAGCAAAGCAAACATTAGTAGGGTAGGGATAATGTAATTCCATGGAATTGCTTTTTGACATTTGATATTTTTAAATTTTATTAAATAAAGAGAAGAAAACTGTTTTTATTATCCGCAAGCGCTAATATTGAAATTTGAGATCTCTCAAGCTTTATATCCAAACTTTCAATCAAATACTTTTAAATATTTATTAAGAAAGGTTTAAAAATAACTTTATAATATTCTTAATTCAGCACATTACCAAACCAATTTCCATCGCTTTACCTATCAATAATATTACTCAAACGTAAACGTAAATATGCTACCTACATATATCTAAATATGACATAATACTGACAAGCTTTCATAAAACAACATGCTTCACATCACATTAAATCAACCATACAAAAATAAAATAAAATAAAATTTTGTGTTACCTGTTTTAAAAATTATGTACCGTATAAAATACGTACCTATATCGTACATATACAATAATTTAATTAATTTACAATAAAAAATAAAACAAAAAATAATTTATTTTATAGTTTTTTATATGTTATTGCTGTTGTTGTTGTTGTTTTTGTTGTATAATAATAAAACGATTCATGCATATTTAAAAATGGAGCAAAAAGCATAAAAAAGTTTTTTCATTAATTAACGTGCAATAATTTACTTTCTCGAACACACATTTATATACTATACATACATAAATAATACTTTATGTTCGTATGCATACACATGTATATTTAAAAAGCTTAGTAGCTTTTTTCTCTCTATATAACAACTTGTTGAATGCGTGTGAATGTGGTGAATTTTATTAAAATATAACACAAAACTTTTGTTTTTTTTTTTTTTTTTTGGCATGAGAAAGTTTCATTTTTATTTGTTGTTTAAAACAAAAAAAAAAAAAAAACAACAAGGAGCAAGCACAAATTTTACCAAAAATATTATGTGGTTTTGGTAATTTTTATTTTATTATTGTTGGTTTCTGTGTGTGTCTGCTTTTATCGAGCTTCAAATTAAACCTATGAGAATTCACACAGAAACAAAAAAAAAAAAATCGAATATATGTAGGTGCAGCTAAGTAATAATATAATATTCATGTATTTGTGTGTGTGTCTATAATAAAAAATTAACACTTGAATAACTAATGATGATGACGATAATGAAAATATTACAAACAACCACCAAAAAAAAATTCACAATTTCCAGTCTATTATTAGCGCCGCGATATTTAACACAACTTATCCAACGTATAATATAGAATATAAGGCGCGCACACAATCAAAGAAAAAGTACCAAATCATCCAATTACCAATGTGAAAAGTCATTGAAAAATCAATAAATTTTATTTTTTTTTTTGTTCGATTACCAAATTTCGAAACACTTTAAATAGGGCGCGCAAGCACAACATTATAAAATCGACTTGACTGATTTTACACCACCCCCTGCTGCTCCCTTCTTTCATATTTTTTTTTTTTATGGACGCAACCAAAACATAAATAAAAAATAATAAAAACGAAAATTTTCATCAAGTGGTAATACAATAATATGGCGAGAGGTGAAGCTTTTTATGTATTTTTTTTTTTTTTTTGGTATTCTGTTTATTTCCAATTTTAATAATAATAAGGAAAATTAATATAAAATTTATAGTTTTTGTTTTTTTTATGTTAATAATTTATATTTTATTTTTTGCTATACGAGTATATACAAAAGAAACAGAATACCAACAAATAAAAATGTAATAAATCATTTTGAAGGAGCTTTAAGTTCTTTTTTTTGCTGCTGGTTGCTTTTGGTATTTTTTTTTGTTAGTCTTGTTCAAATTAAAGGGATGGGAGAAATACACTTTGAAATATTTATTAGTGTTTTTAATGTTATTGTTGTTGGTATAGTGGTTGTTGTTCGTTAATAAATAGTTGCACGAAACTTTTTTTTTGTTTTACATATAGATATAAAATATTAAAGTTAGTTTTATTTGTTGTGTTTAACCCTTAAGTAGTGGGGATGATTATAAAATATGCTGTATTTATAGATATGGGATATTGAAAGTTTTGACATGAAACTATTGTTAGTTATGTTGAACGCATGTAGAGTTTACTGATCTTGATAAGGGTGTTGTCTAGATATTTATTTTTATGTTATAACGCGACGGGTAGTATTCTTCCTGACAAATCACCAAAATTTGCCCATCACTACCTTATAAGTCAAGCAGTGTTGTTACCTTATAAAAGTCAAACAGTGATTTAGGGAACTTCAGTTAGTAGAAATAATACCAAAGCTGCCTAAATTTGCAGTACTAATTTTTCAGTTGGCTTACAGTTTAAGGAGGTCCTGTCTCCTGTGTGACCCAATACGATAGTTATTAAATTAATGGAATCATTTTGACATATTAATTGGTTTTACTCTTTGAAAAACATCATACAAACAATATTGAGCTTATTTGTTAAATACATACTTAAAATTATTGATGTAAATATGTTCATGGGAGACCAATTATTTAACGGCCAATTAATTACCGTCCTTGTTTACTGTGTAGTAAGTTCAATAATTTTTTTTATATTTAGGTCCGTTTGTCAAATCTAAATGTGTCACTTTCCTCGACACACGAAATTTTATTCAGATTTTGAATTGCTATTCCGAATATTAAAATTTTCTAATTTGAGAACCTATACACTAGCACCCTTTTAAATGAAAAAGTAAATATTCCGAAGAAACTTTCTGGTGTTATTTAAATTATGGTGTTTCTGCCCTTTCGATATTCGGTCTCCGAACTTGGCTAAACTTTTCTGGGGAACAAAGATTTATAAACGAGAATATGATTTTAAGGCAAACATTTTCAATATTTCGTGTTTTCAAAATATTTCTTGACTCAGGGAAGTTTGAAATGTTAAAATGGGGTTTATAACAGGCAACAAAATTTTAATTTCAGTGTGCTCAAAAAGTAATACATACTAAAAATTTAGCTTTTCCAAAATAAATTTCTCAACAAAGTGTTTAGTGCCATAAGTTTAGTGCCATTATTTTGTTCAGTTCTAAAAATCTTTAAGTTTTAAGAAGTGTTAATTTCTACGCAACAAGGGAATCCTCACATTAAAAGTTTTAAATTTTGTAAACCTATTTCAAACAAACAAAAATCATATCCTAGAACTAATATTAACAAAAATAAAAAGCAAGGTGAACACTTTTCTTACATATTTTGAAGAAAAAGGAAATATCATTCTCGTCAACCGGTTATCATTGTGCACCGACCTTTAACCTGCATAATTCGATTGATCGAGAAATTTAATTATAAAAGCCAGAATTTCAAAAATTTAAATTGAGCAGAGTAGAAGTTAAATTTCGAAATAAAGTGGACTTAAGAAAGTGACTTGCATTTAGCGAATTAACGGACTTAATTGGATCATCACATCTCTCGGCTGTACTCAATATTGAGGGGTTAAGCAAAGTCTTACAATTAATAAAATTTTCAAACTTATATTCAGATTTAGAGCTTAAGTTAGTGAAATACAATAATTAGAACTAAATCATGCTCTGAAAAATTATCTATTTAGTTTTTGAACACAACCACACACAATATTTTTCGAAGCACCTAGAAGGATGCATAGCTATCTTAAAATTAACCTGGTAAGAGCTCACCAGCCCCATTGCACGTAAAATCGTTTGGGTTATTTGAGCAGCTGATCAGAATTTTTTGCACTGTGTGAATGAAGTGGTCATAGGTTCAGACTTTGTGTTTGTCTACTTTCAAACGATGTGGCCAGCAAAAGTAAGGAAAATCACAAAATTCATCTTAAACTGTTGTCGGGGTTGACTATTTGGTTGAATTTGGTATAAACATCCATATTTCAAAATATTAATAAATTTATTCGCTATAGAGTTCTCGGTTACCAAATTTCTGCAGTTGGCGTATCACTTTTACCAAGGTTAGTTGAAACTATACAATCCTACACCAAATTTTGCCAACAATTTCGCCAAATAACCAAACTCCATAAAATTACCACTGTTCATTGCATGCTACTCGAGTGAAAAACTTTTCGAAGCTTACGCGTTTACTATGAACCAAATTAACGTTATTGTTGAACATATTCAGCGGCAACCATTTCGCCTTTAGTTACGAGTTTTAAGAATGCGAGTCCTCAATTAGGCTTTGTGGACAAACAAATCATCAATCAATAAACAGAATACATATTCTACTGTAAAAGTATCAAAATTTAGTCACCTTAATTTTTGAAATTTTATTTCAAAATTTAGAATTCTGAAATCTTTGACATTTAATAAAATTGAATTTTACACGAAACATTCGATTTTAAAAGTTCAAAACCCGAAATTCATGTAGATTGGGATCGATTTGCAAAATTTTTTATAAATTTTAAATGACAGAATTGTGAATTTTATAAATTTACAATAAATTAAAATCATTTGAAGCTTTTAAAAATTTAGAAAAGGTTAATGATTTATAAAAGACTAGTGGCCTGTGGCCCCTACGGGGCCGAATCTATGGTAAATTTAGTTCGCTAAATCAGTGGGAGCCCTCACACGACTAAAAGCCACTTACAGCTGCCAGTGAGTAAATACTGGTTTATGTAGCTCCTAATTTTTGGTTTATAGTGATAGCAAATACGAGTCCCAACGGCAATTGCAAATGATATAATTGGATCAGTTGTAGTTATTAGCTTTATTCTTAGCATAAAAACAATATTACCTTTTCCAACACCTATAATAACTCCTAGTTTTACAGATTTTTTTAAAAATTCAGTCACCACCATACGGATATCATTGAACGAACCCGATTGTAAATTCATATTCCTGACATACATAACTATTGCACCAACTTCCACGATTAGTTTATGTGGTGGCATTCCAGAAGGTGCAATAGATTTAATATACTCTAATAGAGATCCAGAGAATCACCAAAAATATGGTGAACAATTGAGTTTGGTGGGAATCTCAATCATGTTTTGTCCATTAGTACATTGCAGTGTTCCATTTCCCAATTGTAGCCACCAAAGCAAAAAGCATACAAAGTAAAATTTTCATGACGATCGGTTCCGCGGTTTAGGCGCCTATTCAACACAGACAGACATGAAATCGCCTATTAGTATTATAAATGTTCAGCAAGCCGCTGTTTCTCTCCGAAACAAAAAAACACCAGGCCCAGACGGAGTGCCCATGGAAGTTATGAAGGTGATAGCTAGATCTCATCCGGAGATACTTCTAAATATGTACAATCGTTGTCTCGAGGAAGGAGTTTTCCCTAAAGCATGGAAAACCCAGCGGCTGGTTACGCAGACGATATTGCAGAAGTAATAGTCGTCCGGGATACAAACGACGCCCAACGCAACCTCAACCAAGTAATGAGATGAACTACCTCTTGGCTGACTGGCCATGGTCTGTCCCTACACCTAGCATCAGAAAAAACAGAATTAGTTTTGCTTACGAGACATCAAATTGCAACCGATGTGCTGTTTCAGGTAGGAAATCAACAAATACAGTCCAGCACAGCAATCAAATACCTGGGGGTACATCTGGACACAAAACTTAATTTTGGAGAGCATGCTAAGCGGTTTTCAGAAAATGCGTCAAAAGTAACCTTTGCCCTGAGCAGATTGATGACGAACATCCGGGGCCCAATGTCTGGAAAAAGGAGGCTTCTAATATCAGTCACGAACTCCATCCTTTTGTATCTATGCGAAATATGGGCAGATACAATTAAAAAGAAAACATACCATAAAAAAATGTCAGCTGTACAACGTCGTGGGTCACTCAGGATTTTTAGTTCTTACAGAACTGTCTCAGAACCTGCTGTATTGGTTATTGCTGGAGTGATTCCCATAGACCTAATGGCGAAGGAAAAAAAACTATATATGACACCAGGAGGGATCTTGGCATCTTAGAGGCAAGAAAGGCAGCCAGAGAACATGTCATGCTTTGTTGGCAGGAGAGATGGCAGACTGAAAGCCGCGGAAGTTGGACGAAAAGGCTAATTGAAACCCTGTCTATGTGTGTGGATAGGAAACAGGACGAAGTAAATTTCTTTTTGACTCAATTCCTCACGGGTCATCGATATTTTTGCAAATGTCTGAAAACGATGGGCATGGTCGAAGAATCGTCGTGTATCTACGGCGATGCAGCAATTGACTGCAGCAGAAGATACTTTTTCCACTTGCAACCAGTGGAAAAGGAGACGTCAAGAACTAATAAGAAAGGTTGGTAGGGTGACCCCCGATAATATCGTGGGCATCATTCTCGAATCGAAACAGAACTGGGATACAGTGGCGAACTTCATAGAATCGATCCTATAACAAAAGAAACCAGAAATGGACAAACACCATAGAATGTGAAAGCTGTTATTTATAATACTAATAGAAGACGAAGCATAGAAAAGCAATATACGAGACACCATCTTGATGTAATATCAAAATAGTTCCGAGGTGGATTTTCTGTCTGAAGGAGGAGACGTTTTTTGTTTGGTCGGTAGTTCTGTAAGGCAGAGAGGCCGACACATAATAAAAAAAAAATATAGATGTTTGAACTTTAGAAATCGGAAAATTAGAATTTTAGAAGTGAATTTAAAGAATCTCTAAAGATGATGCTTTTCACTCAATTTTAGCGACGTATCGGACAATACAGCAAACCTAGATTGTCAATATCCATGAATTGTCTCTTATTGTGGGGGGAGCCTGTAAATAAAATAGCCACACGAAATTAAAGAATTTATAAATTTTAGTATTTTTTTAAAAATTTGGAGAAGATGTTTAGAAAAGTTTAAGTGTCATGTAGTTTAATAAAATTAGATACAAACAGTTTTAAAATTTTGGAACATTTTGATCTTCATAAAATTAAGTCTTTATTAAAACTTTAAATTTTTGCATAACTTTTAAATTTCTCCAAATTTTTAAATTTCCAAAATTGTAAAAGTTATATTAAATTAATAAATTAAGTTTAAATTTTTTAAATTATAAATTTGGGTTGAGTGTGTTTTCCAGTAATATTTATGTTGGGAAATTGATTTTATCTGACAGTGAAAGTTAAAAAAGAAAATTTAATAATTTCAGTATTTTGTCACTTCACAAATTCTTAACTGATTAAATTTATATGTTGTAAATTAAAATTTTTAATTTTTATTTTAAAATTGTTTTAATTTTATAGGAAAGCACTGTCCACTGCATTTATAGGAAAACAAAAAATTGGGTAACTCAAACGTGGTCTCTTTAAATTTCTGTATGACTGGGGCTGGGTACAGATAATGCTGATAAATAAATAGCTTTGAAAAATTTAGGAATTACATTCAATTTGGTCACCCAAAAAATTTCATAAACAAGTTTTAAGATGACTACAATATACAAAAATTAAGAAAGGCCCAACAATTTTGGACGATTATCATTCAATATGCATAATCACCTAAAAATTAAATATACAATTGTCCAAGTAAATGATTGCAAATGGTCCTAAGTTAAATTGCAAAATGATTATTTTGTCCGTTTTGGTTTGAATAGCGTTTTACTTCGGAATTGGACAGATAATTAAGCAGGGTCCAAGTACCAAAGATCTTTTAGGTCGCAGGGCGAGATGGCGACTATTTACGTAAACTATTCCAGAGGAACCTCTACAGAGACACACCTAATTAAGATTTTCAATTTCGAAGGATTTATCGTTAGGGAAGCTTGTAAAACAATTTCCAAAAACGGAGTACTTGGACTAAACTCTAATGTGATGAAATGCATCCCGGAATATTGAAGGGATGAATATTTGGAAAAAAACAAAAGAAAGTTATTTTTTTTAAATTAAGCATGATGGAACAAATTTTATTTTGTTAGTTACTTTACGACATCATTTTTCTAAGTATTACACTTATGGCATATATTATTGACCAACATAAGCTATTAGTTATGTCACACACACACGACATACAACTGATACATTTTTACAACTATGTTATAAGTTGATGTTTGCATGAGATACAACATTTAAAGTGAAAACAAGTTTATAAATAAATGCTTATACATAATTACCTTTATTTGTACTTTGTGTAAGTGAAAAGTGATTATATTATGTACATAACGGTGATAAGGTTAATTATAGTTTTTGTTTTGAGATACTATAATAAAATATAATTTTATAATCGTGTAGGTAATCGGTTTTTAAGATTCAATTTCCTTTTTTCATGTAAAACACGTTAGTCGACATAACACGATAGATATGTATTATAATGCTCTGATTTGGATATTAAATCGTAATGGTGAAAAGCGCTTTATGTATGTTGCTTTCGATCAAAATTAGAAAATTAAGACTTACAATTTTTGATTGATCTCACTAAATTAAATAATACCATGCGTAAGATATTATTGTACGACCAAGCAATGTAGTATTATAAAATTCGTAAACATTTTTAGAACTTCTCAAAATATTATCGCGGAATTATTAACTAAATTATTAAATTCGCTATATGTCGACATACATTTTATAGAGACTAGCGACGTTGCTTAAAAAGGAGTTTACGTATTTTTGAATTCTGGAAATTAAACTGCCTTGCGATTTGTTTACTTTATTTTAATAACGCCATATGAAGTAGAATATGCTTTTTGCTCTTAACGTTTTGTTCAAGTTTCATGATTTTTATTTAGTTGACCTAATGTTTCTTTTACCCAAAATTTCACGATTTAGTCAACCCTACAAAAAAACAACAAAAAAAAATGTTTTACTGTTTAAAACGGCAGTAAGAATCTCGATGGAGTGATGGTTGGAACATAATAAGTTTCTTTCAATTTAATTCAATTTGTCAACTTGAAATTAACGATTATTTGATTAAATTGATAAACTTTTAAAAATTTTCGAAATTGGTTGGAATTAATTTGTTAAATTTCATGATTTTAATCAAATTCTTGAAATATTTAGTATCTTGGCACACCTGAAAATTTTCAAATTCTCGTAATAAATTTCAAATTTATAAATTTTATTCAAATTCTAATTCTTGAAATCGGAAATTAATTAAACTCTTAAATTTCTTGAAATTTATAATCATAAAATTATTGAAAATAAAATAATATTTGTAGAAGCTTTGAAAATTTATTAAGGTTCCAAAAAATTTCACGAAATTCTTTAAATTTATTAATTTCTTGCAACATTTAAAAATCTAAAACAATTAAAAATTCTTAAAAAATTCGTTGAAAATTTTGAAATTCTAAAATTTTTTTTTAGAACTAATTTAAAAATTTCGCTTATCAATTTATTCCTTATTGGTTGTAATAAAAATTATAAAAACACGTTTTTAAAATACTAATTATAATTTTGCCATCTATATTATCACCTTCAGAGTGTTGTTATATTGAGTTTATGCCATAGGTGATGAAATAATAATTAGTATTTTTTATATAAACTATTGTGATCCAAAAAAAAGTGTTTTATAAATAATTTTGTATTACAGCCAATTTGTTAAAGAGCAGAAGTCAGCAACCAACTAAAACAAAATTATTTCATTTTGAAGTGAAATTAGAAGGTAACTTTGAATTCAATAATTCTACCATTCAACTAGCCAAACTAGTTGCTTCTTTAAAACGCAAAGTAAAAAACGATTTCAATTAGGTATCGCGATTTTTTGTAGATCGTACTTTTATATTAATTTCGAAATTTTAAAAATGCTGAAAATTTTATTTATTTGAAAATTGTTATAAATTACACATACATATATTGTTATATTTATAACAGCTTTCGCACATAACCTTATTTTAATGCCATGATGTTGGCGACAATGTATATGTAATAGTTAGAAGTATAATAATGAATAAAACTCTAGCCAGTGTGTTCTTAGATAGCAAAGCTAACAGTTGCGTTTTATTTTATTACTATAAAATTACAACAAAAATCTGTAAAGTTATTTTCAATATTTCAGTTTTTAAACTTTTTATAAAATTGTTTGTTAAAACCAGAATGAAGGAAGGCAACATCCCTTACCTAGCCATCCCCAGTTGGAGACAAACATACGAACAATGTGGAGGTCATATTTTGATAACAGAGCAGTTATTGCCTCATTGTAGACGCCAACATAAAACGTAGTCCTGTTTTGGCCTATGCAAGCTGAATATCACCAAGCCAATTTTTTCTGTTAGGAAATCTCGTCTCAGGGCTTAAAGCCAACGACTCGAGACAAAAAATCACTCATTTTTTTATCAAAACTATAGTTAGAAATTTTGCTTTTTAAATTTATAACAATTTTATAATTTTTAACAATATAATAGCCTACCATTTCTACACTCTGCATCTGCCTTCCAGATTTTGGTAAATATTATTTGATTTAATTAAGTAACCACTAAGATCAAATCCAATATCCAAAGCGAATAAGTCCATAGTAATTGCGAAAAAAAATTGCTTCAGTTGAAAAAATTCGTGTCGACAGTTTTGATATGATCACCTTTAGGCCCTACTATAGTTTTAGTAATTAATAAAAAGGAAAAGGAAAGCGTTCATTCTTTTTTTTGCCTATCTAAATAAGCTTCGAAAACTTGTCAAATGAGAATAGCTAATGAATTCCACAGCAGCAATTTCAAGACATTCTTTAAATTCTGAAAATTTCTTGGAAACATTAATTTTTAAGAAATTTATATTTTTACAATATTATCGAAATTCTTTGATTATCTAGGTCTTAAAGTTTGTGAATTTTAAAAAGTTCAAGAAATAAGTTGAAGTTTAATTGAATTATTTTCAATTTTTAAATTTGTTAACAACAGCAAGTTTCTTAAAAAACTTTAATCCTTATATTTCCTGAATATAATCAATTTTTTGAAATATTGAGTACCAAGACGCTCCTAAAATTTTTCAAATTCTCAAAACAAATTCAAAATTGATAAATTTCTTAAAATTCTAAAAACCTACCAATTTTTAAAAATTCTGAAAATTTCTTAAATTTTGAAAAATATTATGAAATTCATTAAATTTATTAGTATTTTGAAACAATTTGAAACTCTTAAACAATTAAAATTCTTCGTTTCGAAATGAGAACTTCATGAAAACTTCAAAATTCTAAAATTTCTTTAATCATTTAAATTATTTATTTAATTTATTAATTTGTTAAAATTTATATTCTTAAAATTATTAAAATTCTGATTATCTAAATTTTCTTTAGATTTGTAAATTTATAGAAATTCAGAAAATATCTCGAATTTCAATAAATTTTTCGAAATTCTTTCTGGAAAAATTTAAAATTTTAAAATTTTTGGTATTCTAGAATAACTTTTAATTCATGAAATTCTTAAAATTTTTGAAAATTTTGAAATTTATGAATTTTTTAATTTCTTAAAAATAGTTGTCAAAATACGTAGGTGTTTTGTTATTTGGTTTTTGTCTAAAAGGCGGAAAATATTTGTTCGGCCAGAGCTCTAAAGGCCACACTGGTCGTCGTAGCAGTACTTAGAAAATATCGTTAGAGGCCGTTTCAGAAAAAAGGAAACAGTCAAATTGGCTTCTAAATATCTCAGTGTGTTCGTAAAGAGAATCGACTGTTGTTCGATAATTAAATAATTGAAGTTATTAATTATTAGGCTTAGGATTTTTAGGTTCTAAAATTTTAAAAATATGTCACAAAATATGTAACTAAAATTGCAAAATATGTAGTAAAATATGTGATTAAAATGACAAATATGTGGTCGAATTTTGAAAAGAAAACCAAAACTAGACCTTACCTTAAGAGGATTTCAATTCATCCATTAACAAATAAATGTCAACTCAATTCCTCAGTCAATTTTATTACAATCAAGTTTGGAACTTAGCCTATTTGTATTTAAAATAACACAAAATGTCTATCTAATTGAAACCAAAATTTTGAAATTCAATCTCAATATTTCTCAGAAATTTTGCCCTCACTTGACATAAAATTTTTTACAAATCTATTTTATAATGTAACTTAATCTTTATTTTTTCTCGTACCAGACCAATTCGAAATAACCCAAATTACTAAAGTCCAAATTACTATTCAAATACAATTTCTACTCAACATTTCATTCAATTACTGCTTAAATTCAAATACTTACTCAGATTTCTACTCAAAATTCTGATACAAATTTAACAAATCGTTTAACTAAAACAAGAGTTTTAAATTCTACTCTAACGCCGCATTTCTAATAACACTCAAATTTTTCTTAAAGGCATTTGCAACTAAAGCTGAAGTTGTACTCCAAATTTTTAATAAAACATATTTAGATAAATCTATAGGTTGGAATTTTCACTTAATTTGTAAACAAAATATCACAAAATTTGTAGCTTAATTTAAACCAAAATTTTGGGTTAATTAAATTTAGAGTTCAAACTCAGTTTTGAAATGCATCCCTTTTCATGTAAGTACTATAGGCTGGCATGAAGCAATGCAGTGTGCAAGTGGCCTACACAAAAATGGGTCTATAACCGTACGTCCTAGATTTGGCTAATTACTGCTTAAGGTTGGACGTTATAAACGAACTGCGAAAGGGTTGGGAGTATTTTTAGCCCCAGAAAAAATTGCAACGATAAAAAACAAACAATCAAAAATCCAAATTTTTGCTCAAACTCTCGATTGGATGGAATAATATTAACTAGATTTTTAAAATTCACCGAAATTGTTACTACAGGCAGTCCGGATTCCAATTTTTTTAAGCTATTATGTGTACCGAATGAAATTTGTGATTTGTACATGAAGAATTAAAACTAAACGACAATATATAATCATTATTTTTCTGTACTTGTTCTATTGCACATATTGTACAGTTTTTAAATAATCGTATTCATTCAAACTTTTTGTTCATTTTACGGCGAACATTCACCTTTTCATAATCCCATTTATTATGTATGGATGTGATCTTAAGCCGCATTGGCAAACTGCTTGCCAAACCATATGTTTTTTGCCAAATTTTTCAACAGCTATGGTAGTAATTGCTCCGTCCAGTTCTTTACCTTTCTTTTTGATGTAATATTGGGGACCTGGAAGTGTCGAGAAATCCATTTTGACGTGGTCTCGTCGTTCATTACGAAACAAGAATCTTTTCTTTCGTTCAACCATTTGTTGTGTTTCTTTGCTCGATCGATCCCTCTATTAAATAGTTCAACACTTCTTTTGGGGATTTTTGACTTCTTGTATGTCCGTAGATTATTTCTGGTTTTAGCTCGTTCCACAATCGATTTGGTTGTTTTGGTTTTTCTGGCCAAATCTCGCACAGACATCGAGGGATGTTTCGAAATGACTCTTACAATTTTCTGATCCAACATTTTATTTGGAGCACCTGATTTTTCTCCGGATCCGGGCTTGCGTGATACAGAAAGATTGATTTGACATTTTTTTTTACATTTGTTACCGTATTATTGGAAACACCGGCCAATTTACCAATTTTTTTATTGGTATACTCGGGATGATCATTGCACAATCTAATTATTAAATCACATTTTTCTCCTTATGATGCGTCCATTTCGAAACAAATAAAACAAATGCCCAATTTGACGTTTATTCGTTTTTTTAAATTGTTTTTCTACAAAATAACGGTACCAGTTTTTTTCTTTTGCGTAGTAACCTATGAGATAATATAAATTTGGGAATCACAAATTTCATTCGGTACACATAATATAAGCTTATGTATTTGCTTAAATCAAATTGTAATTTAAACTCGATTTCTATTGTAAGTTCCTACTTAAGATTGTGTTCAATTACCCTTCTATACTATTATAAAACAAAAAGCATTCAGATTTTTGCTCAATTCCTGATTTTCTAGTTGAACTAAAAAATTTGTTGAAATCGTATTTAGAATTTAAACTCAGTAACATAAAGTGCATTAAATATTTTGCTAAAATTGTCCAAATGTAATTATAAAGAAGCCAATTTCTACTTAAAATTTCACTCAAATCCATTATTATCTATTTTAGAATTCAAGATAAAATGCTCTCTTTAAAATTTCGTTCTGTTAATCAATTTCCTCTTTGTTGAATGCAGTTGACCAATTTAGACTAGGTTTATGTTTAAAATTCCATTTATCATTTGTTTCAGCTTGAAACTAAATTTCTGAATAAAAATCTTAATTTTTTTTAAATCCATTTTGATTTTAAACTAAGTTACTAGTCAGAATACCACTCACATATTAAACGGAAAATTACAATAATTAATTAGAAGAATACCTGAATATTTGTTAAAACTTTAAAATTCACTCAAGTTTTGATTTCAATTTAATTCAGTGAGCGTGATCAAAATTACAATCCATATTTAAGCACACATTAATTTTATTCTAGATGCATTCATGCTTTTATTCGAATCCATTTAAATTCCCTAGACGATATCTATTCTTTGCTCCACCTAATTCGCTCTCAGTTTTTTGTTCTCTAATTGAAAATCCACTCAGCACATCTATTGTCCAATGTAAGTTTACATTTCAAAATTTTGTGAAATCAAAATTCGAGTTGTAACTCAATTCCTATATATAATTTCACTAAAGATTTTATTTGGTTTATAATGCCAAAACTATTTTTTAAAATTTAAATTCCTAATTCAAAATTCACTCAAAATTTCCGAAAGAAATTTCTAAACTAAATTCAAAGGAAATTTTGTTGGTTATAACTAAATTCTTACCTAATGGCAACTAAAATTACATACGTTTAAATTTAGTTTGAAACACCAAATTTAAACTGAAATTTTTACTCAAAACCAAGTAGAATGACCTATTCAATTTCCAATCTAAATTTCCAAATCAATTTTTAACCCAGGTAACACTATACAACAATTTGTACTATTTGAAATCCATGCAAAATGTAGTTTAACCCAGAAATATTTTCTTAATTTCTATTTTAAATTTCACTCAAAATGTTACTGGCGTCGTTGTTTGAGTTGTAAGTCAATTAAAATTGTATCTGTTTAATTTCAAACTGAAAATTTATGGATTTAACACAGAAGGTTTTTTAAATCCACTCAATATTTAGTCAAGTAACGATTGAAATTTTTATTTAAAGATTGGCTTTCAAACTCTATTTATGAAAACAACGATTAACTTTGTATTCATACTAAACACTAAAAGCTGTCCAAATCTAGTTTGTAATTCTAATTCAATTTTAAAAATTTTAAATCTAATTTATCATTTTGGTCAAGTAATGCAGTTAGTATTTCACGCTTAGTAATAAACTTTACATTCAATATTTCACTCAAACATATAATAACTTGGAACTTTTCGGATTAAAAATTAGTTTTCGTTCGAGCTCATTTTGAATATGAATAGCCTTAAAACTGTTACTCAAGTGCATAAATGGGGTAGAGTTGCTCTTGCTACGTTTTTATACTTAAAGGAATTTTAGCGCATGTTTCATTTAAATTCTTAAATTTCGTGGAAACCTTAAATTTCAAGAAATTTATATTTTTACAATTATCAAAATTCTTTGATATCTTGCCTTTAATATTTGTGAATTTTACAAAATACAAGAAAAAAGTTGAAGTTTGACTGAAATATTTCAAATTTTTAAATTTGTTAACAACCACAAGTGTTTCTTAAAGAACTCAAATCTTCATATTTTCTGAATATGATCAAATTTTTGAAATATTTAATACCTTGACTGTCCTAAAATTCTTCAAATTCTCAAAACAAATTCAAAATTCATAAATTTCTTAAAATTCTAAAAACCTACCAATTTTAAAAAGTTCTGAAAATTTTTAAAAATTTGACGAAATTCATTAAATTTATTAGTTTTTTAAAATAATTTGAAACATGAAATTCTTTCATCTTTCGGAAACGTTAAAATTCTAAAATTTCTTTAATCAGTATAAAAAAAATGTTTTTACGTCTATAATTTCAAACATTTCGTTTAATGTTTTAAAAATTTTGAAATAAATTTCGCTTCTGAAATTTAGCTATGCTTTTCAAATCTTTAACTCTGAAAACTTCACATTATAAAATAAAGAGTTTCTTTCGAATTTATATTCATCTGATGTGTGTGCACTATTCATTGGAATATTAAAATTAATTTGTTAAAATTTATATTCTTAAAATTATTCAAATTCTGATTACATAAATTTTTTTTATGATAGATTTGTATATTTATAGAAATTCAGGAAATATCTCGGGTTTCAATAAATTTTTCGAAATTCTTTCTGGAAAAATTTGAAATTTTAAAATTTTAGGTATCCTAGAATAATTTTTAATTCATGAAATTCTTAAATTTTTTTAAAATTTTGAAATCCCTGATATTTTTAAATTCTTGAAAAATAGTTGTAAAAGACAATTGCGTGTATTCTTATTGGTTAAAATATGTAGGGGCTTTGTTATTTGCTCAAACGTACTTTAGTTTCCGTAAAGCGCTTTGCCCGTAGAAAAACGAAAAACATAAAAAACGAAAAATTTGACAATTTTTAGCATCTTTTCGTTTTGCCTTGCCCATTACTAAACCGAACAATTATTTTCGTTAAAAATTCCAGTATCAAAACTTGTATGTTTGTGTCTGTGAGTTAATTTTTTTTTTTAATTTATTGAAAAAGAAAACGGAATTCTCAGCATAATATTAAAAGAGAAAAGAAGATGCTTTTGTGTTTAGTGTGTGATGTTGGTATATCGTTCACTTTTTTAGCCGACATTACAAAATTATAACAGAATAAAAAATTATAACAGAAAAACAAGACGAAAAATATTTTCGTGTATTTTTTCTGACGAAAAATTGAAAAAATATTTTAAATTTTCTGACAGAAAAAATTAAAATTTAATTTTCTTGGAATGTTAAATATTTTTAAATTATTTTTTAAATTAAAATATTTTTATGCTGTGTGTATGAACAACTTTAAGAGACTTTAAGCTATAATATGCTTAAGATTTTGAAGTTATTGTAAAAAAGGTAAAAAAGCGCTTTACAGCCTACTTTTTACAAATTTATTCTAAAGCCTACTTTTTAGAAATTTATTTTAGTTGTGACTAAAATGCAAATTAGCCTATTTTTGCGAATGAACATTTTCAGTAATATTTGTTTGAATTAGGGAATGTGGCTTCTGTGGCAAATTTCGTAACTTCTGAATACGTTGATAATAGACATTTACAATTTGAGTGAAACTTAAATATTTTAATGAAAAAAATTCATTGAGAAAATTTGCACAACATTTTTATGATAAGAGCTGTGTACCTCTTCTACAACATATTTCTAATTCAATTTTTTAAAGCTGATTATATTCACATTTCGTGTGAAGAATATGATTTAAGCTTTTAAAAATTTCACGTAAAATTTTCATTACTTAAATCATTATTACACGTTTTCGTTTTGGTATCGATAATTTTGACAACTCCCAACCATAATGTACGCATACATTTAAACACCACCCGACACATCTACAATCGAATTATTTAAGCCCATAAGCTAGAATTTATTAACAAAAAGAAAACAAATTAAAATTAAAATAAGTTTCTATGTTATCCACGCTCGTATTTTTGGCTCTTCACAAATTCTTCCATAATAATCTAACGTGAACAATAACAAAAAATTTTTAAGAATCTACATAATATAATAAATTTAATATTATATAAGAGATTTATTATTTATGATCATGAATACTTTTTTTTTTGTTGCTTTGTTATGTACGGATATTTTGGTGTGTGTTAAGATAAATATAAAATAAAAATCCATCTAACTTTGGTATCATCACACTCATCATCATCGCATCGTACAAAGCAACAAAAAAAAAATAAAATTATGTAGTACATAAGTGTCTTTACATATAAGTTTGTAATGTATCTTCCATATACATAAAAAATGTATTATGTGCTTAGATATTCATATTTATTCGTATATGTAGAGCTTTAGAATATTATCGCTGTATATAGGACGTATGTATATTGGATTTTTTTTTTAACGTAGTTTTAAGATAGGTTAAATAGAATAAATGGGTATACATCTATCTCTTTACACATTACGACGAAGACGAGAGTTATTCTCGAAATCATTATACTTTCCTTCAACGTTTATTGCAATAAAAATAAACATGTACATAAAGCTCAAAAGCTTTTGTTTAAGCAATATACGATATTATTATTATTATTTTGTCATGTAGCATAAAATTTATAAAAATGTTATAAAGGAAATTATGATTTTATGGATAAATATCACTCTGGCATACAATGTACCTACTTATTTATGGAGAAATAAAGTTTTAAACTTGAACAAAATTAGATAAAAAATTAACTTTAAATAAAGCTTCTTACAATCGATGATAAATGATTAAAGGAAAATGTGTATCTATGTATGTATATTCGATGATGATAACGATTTTTTATTTCTTAAATTAAATTGAAAATCTAGACGAAATAATAGACAATAATAAAATTTTGTTGAACAATTTAATAATGGATATACATACATACGTATGTATAATATAAATACATAAGAGGATGATGGTGCGATAACAATGATACTGTCTAGTAAAAATTTATATAGGTAGACGATGAGAATAAAATTGAAAATGTTTGTGTAGCATTCAAGGTCGATGAAAGCTTCAAGCTCAATATTATACATTTTGTGCGATATAATAAAAACATTTTATTTAAATGCAATCAACTTGAATATGGAAGAATATACCGAAAGGAATAGATAGATTTCAAAATAAAATAAATCTTTCATGAAATCGTGCGCTAACCAATTTCTTTGCCAATTGAATGAAATAATGATAATAAGATATTTATCAGTGTAAAGCTTCACAGCTTTTGGCAGCTAAATTATCTCGTACTCTAAATTAGCCTAATTTTTTCTCGCTCTTTTTATCTTGCGAAGGCGCCTATATTTAAAAATACGATTTTTTTTAAACCTCTAACTATTTAATGTTTTTGAGCATCATTCGCATAAAAAAAGGCCAAAGCTTTGCATCGCACTTCGTATCTAGAACATTTTTAGCATTGTTATTGTAAAAGGACACCATGTCATAATGGATTTTCAAGATAACCCCAATTGAAATTAGCAAATGTGCTGCTCTTGGCATATAAATGGTAAGATTATGTATATTGCCTTTATTCTATTCTTAGGTAATTCATCGGAGTACAAAAATGTTAGATGTTGAATCATTTTCAATCAAATTTTCATATCATTAAAAAAAAATTTTATTTCTCAAATTTGAACAATTTGCATTGCAATTTCCGTTATGAGTATGTACTGGCTCATAGAAACATGAAGAATTAAACGGGAAACGAATTGTACAAATTTTAAATTCTCTCCATTGTACGAGATATTAAACTTCGATTAAATTGATTCTTTAATTTGGTTCAAAATATTAAAGTACATAATTGTAAATCAATTTGCGAAAATTTAGAAGTAAAATTTAAAGTTATTGGGAATATGAAAATTTATAAATTTTAATCTCAATTTGCTAGATTTGGCTTAGAAATGTCATTTTATCGAAATTTCCAATATGTTAAATTTAATTTCAAATTTTGACTATAAAATTAATATTTCATATTGACAGGTTACATCGAAAATTGGTAAACTAAAAAATTAAAGAAGGAATTTGCTAACTTCCAAATTTTCTTACGGAAAGTCACTCTTAAATCAAAAGTTCAATTCTTTAGATGTTTTGAATATTGCCAAAGTTTCTATGGTTGAAGATTTCAAAATAAAAACATTAAAGTAAAATTTAGTTGACAGTAAGAATAATTCGACAAAGTGACATATTTAAAAAATTTTGAATTTTTGAAATTTATTAATTTTGTTGTTAGTAAATTTTTTTGATAAATGTTTAAGCTGTGAAGACTGAACATTGATGATTAAAAAATTCTTTATCTTAACATGGCAGCATAAGCTGAACTAACTAATGGTCTCATTGTTTATGCTGCTCCATTGATATTGTATCCAGTCGAATTATTTAGTTTTATTTGGTGAGTTTTTCGTGTGTAGTTGCAGTATGTGTATCTCAGTTTTAGTATATTTTGTCTTATTAAATAGAGTATCTGCTCTGGGTTAGCTTATTTCGTTTTCCTAAACAGCAGTATTTTTAGAGTATTAGGACTCGATATGTTATTAGGACAATTTTTAAAACTACAATCTGAATCTGGCTATGTTTTGAATTGCTACTGCAACTGAAAAAATAATTTGCAGGGAATTGGTTAAAAGGGGAGGTTAAAATAGATTTTAGGTTAACAATGGATATTTCCATTTTAATCTGTTGCCTGCATCTGAACTACAAGACCGAACGTTTTAATACTAGACGTTGGTTTTTAAAATAGTTGCTCAATACGAGTCGGTATCGTCGGTTTAGTAATCGTTGGCTCCGTTTTAACAAATTTTTCTTACTATTAATGCAGTTTTTGTCTGTATTGTGGACTATTAATGCAGTTTTTGTCTGTATGCATGATTTTTTTCAGTGCGGGAGTGCGATCTTTTCTGTTTTTGACAGTCCATACTCTCTAAATTTACAGGTCATAATGCAACCTTGAGTGAATTAGGGCATAGCATAAAGATTTCAGAAGGTTTGCTGGGCATAAATCGCGAAGATTAAAACATTTTGGATACCTAAGGGGTCTTATTCGTTACTAAAGTGGCTACAAGTGACCGAATGAGTGAAAATAAAACTCGCTGAGTAAAAGTAAAAATTGATACCAAATGATTCTTCGCCGAAAATGTAATGTATCTCGTTTTAGAGCTTTAAACCATAAAATGATTATTAAATTAAATTATAAGTAACAAGATCGAAGATATATTATTAATAAAATATCTACTCACGAACGAGCTTGTTAAACAAATGCATTATTGTCGGGTAAAGCAACCATTTTTCCATTAAAGTTAGTTATGCAGAAAAGGATTCGTGTAGATTATGAAAATAATGGGAACTAAGAACAGAACTCGATCTAAAATTCGTTTTTCATTGCTCCGGACATTATTAAATTTAATGAATTAAAAATGTTTGAACAAGTTTGATTCAAACCAGTTTACCGTATCGTATATCCGCGAAATCCATTAAATGCAAGTAAATACTCCAAAATTCAGGTAAAGTTAAAACGAACCAAAAATAAAAGTTAATCATAGTTTAAAATTATATTATTTCACTATTATACACATTTATTCAAAATAAAACTAAACCGACGCACATATAACAAAATAGAACTAAACCGACGATATATGACGCTTTGATTGTCGAATCAGAAAGTTGAATTTATTTTTTTTATTTTCTTTAAAATGAATTATTTTAATTATTATTTTTTATTAATTGTTTATTATTAAAATTAAATTATCAATGTACCATATATTAATTTGAAATATTCACTTGCTTGTTGTTATCGCTTTGAAGATATTCCCGTAATACATAAAGCGATGCAAAGTGGAACATTTAATCAAAATGGACCAGTTTAGCCGAAAGGAGTAGAGCAGCGGCGAAGTGGAATGTCCTGTAATATTTTTATAATTTACCCAAAACCATTTTTAATGTACTACAATGTTTGTTTTAATGTACTACAACTTTTGTACGCCCTATTGTGAATGAGTTTATATGCTTAAAATAGGGTGTACATACCAAAATTATTGTAAAAGTAAATGTAAATGTAAATAAATAAATAAATATGGGTGACTTTCTTATATATTTGGATGGTCTAATATCAACGAATTCTTTAAAATGATTTTGTATGATGTACTGATAACCATTTTTACTGTGACAAGAAATGTCCATATTTTTTAAATAAATTTACGATTAGGGGATGAATTGGGTTTGGGATCGAATAATTTGCACCCACATTTTAGCCCATTTAAAAATGGCTGCGCAACTCGTACATGCCTTTAGTTCTTTTGAACATTTTAATAATTTAATGAACATGTACCCGTTTCAACCAATTTAAGGGTTTAGAATTACAAGAAAATTAAATTTCACAACAGAATTGGCGTTTTTCCAAATTCGTTGCAAAAAAATTTGAATTCAAAAATTTTCATGAGATTACATAATTCTTGAATTTCAAATTTCTCAAGAAACTAACAAATTTAAAGAGTTCTTTATACATATCAGGAATTCACAGATATTTAAAATTAAATAAATTTAAGGAATACCCATTTACATAATTTTATGAAAATGCATAAATTTAATTTTTTTTCACATTTATATGTTTTTGTATATTACTATATCACAGAAAAGAATGAACAGATATGGAAGTTCCATGTCAAGAATTCACATAGAAATATTCAATCAAAAAAATGTATTCCTACTCTAATCTAATCAGTTAAGACAGAGACAATATAATACAATATAACATATTTCGGTTCTCTTCTTTGTATAAAAAACGAAAAAGAAGAGAAGCGAAATACATTATTGTATTATATTTTCCCTGTCTTAACTGGTTAGATTAGAGCAGGAATACATTTTATAGATTGAATATTTCTATGTAAATACTTGACATGGAACTTCCATATCTGTTCATTCTTTTCTGTGGTAGAATTTCAAAAATGAAATTTGTTTGTCTCTCACTGTTTTTAAAAAGGTTCCGAACAGTTTTGGAAATTTAATATTTTCAAGAGAATTAAGAGTAACAACTATCTAGTCCATTTTAAGATAATACGAATTTTTAAGTGTTCTTGATTTCTTGAAACTAATAAATTTAAAATAATTTCTATAAATTATGTTAGGAATTTCATGAAATTTTCAGAATTTTAAAATATATATAGGGGTGCTCAGTACTTTTATTAATACATATGTATACATTTGGAAAAATGTAAGTATTTAGAATCTAATGAAATTTGAAAATTTAGTTTTAATCATTTCAAGAATTTCAAAAGCAAGATTTATTTTAATAATTTTAGCAAATTAAAACAAATGTAGTGATGGCATATTAAATAGGTTATAAAAAAATGTAGAATTTTAAAATTTTTTAAGTTTAAATTTATTTAGGTCATTTTAAGATATCAAGAATTTTTAAATATTCTTGAATTTCAAGTCAGCCAACAAATTTAAATAATTTCATCAAATTTGAAGAATTTCAAGAAATGTTCAGAATTTTTAAAAATTGAAAGATACTGTATATTCTTGTCAATGTATAAATTTTCAATAAAAATCCTGTTATGTTTCGCTTAAATAAAAATTTAAGAATTTCGAGTTCCAAACGCGACATTTATTTTAATAATTTTAACAAATTAAAAGAAAGGTCCGAACCGGCACTTTTTAAAATATGTGAGGATACATTTTAGAATTTTAAATAGCTTAAGGGATTTATAAATGAATATAGGTTATTTTAAGATATATTATATTTTAGTGTTCTTGAATTCCAAATCTATCAAGAAACCAATTTAAGGAATTTCATCAAATATTGACAATTTCAAGAAATTTTCAAAATTTAAAAAATTTAAAGAATACCTTATTCAATAATTTGACTATTTTTATAGTCACCAATTTTAAAAATAAATCATGTAGGAAATGGTGGTTCTCTAAATAGGTTGTTTTAATGTTTAGAATTGAAAATTTTTTGAAGAGTTTGAAAGGTCAAATAAATTTGGGCCATTGATGAATTTTTAAATATTTTTAAATGTCAAATTTGTCATACTTACTAAAAAAATTAAGTTTTTTATCAAATTTCAGAAACTTCAAAAAATTTTCAGAATTTTTAAAAATTTAAACAATATCCACAAATGCAAATTTTAAAAAATTTAAGAATTTAGAATTTTATGAAATTTGCAAATTTTATTTTCAGGATTTCAACAATTTCAAAATTAAGATTTATTTCAATAAATTTGGTAAGTTATTTGAAATGTAAGAACTGGCTTTTTTCAGATAGGTTTTAATTTGTTAAAATGGTAATTTTCAGGAGACTTCTTCTTCTTTGTATGTAAAATTTTTTTTGTTCCTGAATTTTTCTATCTTCTATGAAATTCTTTTTAAGAATTTCTAAAGCGAAATTTGTATCAGTAAATTTAACAAATTTAAAAGAAAGTGAAAAGTGGTGATCCTATTCAAAGGATTTATAAAGTTTTCAAATTTATAATTTATCAAAAAATTTAAGAATTACATGGATTTAGATCATTTTAAGATTCTAAGTCTTTTTTAGTATTATTGAATTTCAAATTTGTCAAGAAATTAACAAATTTAAGATTTTCATAAAATTTTAAAAATTTCAAGAAATTTCCACAGTTTAAACAATTTAATGAATCACTAATTTTAATAATTTAATGAACTTTTAAAAATTATGAATTTAGATATTCATGAATTTTATTCTCCCTATTAATTTTTTTTAAGAAACGAATAACAAAAGAAACGGAACGTAAGAAACGTTTTTGTAAATATGTTGTAATACATTTTAGGATATTAAATTTTTGAAGGGATGCATTTAAGTCTTTTTAAGAAACCAAGATTTTTTTAAGTGTTCCTGATTTTCAAATTTTTCAAAAAATGAAAATTTAAGGAATTTCATCAAATATTAGGAACTGCGAGACATTTTCAGAATTTTCACAAATTCATCCATTTCATTAGTTTTAATAATTCAATAAACATGCATACATTTCACAAAATTTAAAGAATCAAAATTTCGTGAAATTCAACAATTTTGTTTCAAGAATTTCGCGTTTTTTTTAGATAGGATCTAAATAAATTTAGAAATTCAAATTTTCAAGAGGTTAATGAATTACATCAATTTAGTCCATTTTAAGATACCATGTATTCTTAGATGATCATACATTTGTCTACAAACTAAGAAGTTTAAAATATTTCATCAAATTATGTTTAAAATTTCAAGAAATTTGCAGAATTTAAGAAAATTTAAGAATAACCAGTTTAATAATTTTATGAATAAGTAGGTATAAACTTAAAAATATTTAAGGATTTAGAATTTGATGAAATTTGAAATTTTTTATTTTCAAGAATTTCACAAGCGAGGATTATCTCAATAATTTTAACAAATTAAAAGACAATTTAGGATTTTTATTTTATTTTTTTCATTAATTTAAAAAAAAAATTGAATGAAGTGGAAGAATTGTATACAATTTTAGAAATTTAAAATTTTCAAGAGATTTAAGGATTATGTCAGTTTAGTCCATTTTAAGATACCAAAAAATTTGTATTCTTGATTAAACTAAAAAATTGAATTTTTTTTTCAGTATTTAAATATTATTGAGCCACAATTTTATATAATTAAAACTATTTAACGGTTTAGGGCTCTCCATACTGTTTTTATCTTTTAAAATATTAACTTGAGCTTTCGGACTCACTTCGAGTCCATTTTCAAAAGCGTTTTCAATACAATTTTCCTTTTATAAATAAATCAAAAACAAAACCAAAAAATTGAATGTTTTTCCGTAGAAACCAAAATTCGTGTATCTAGACTAGAAAAATATTTTCCAACCGTGACAAAAAAACTTGTGGTAAATTTTACGAAAAAAGCTTTTACAAAATATGAATAAAATTTGAATCATTTTACAAAAATATAATGATACAATTATAAGTATAAGACAAACAACCAAATTTAGATAAATAAATCATAAGAATTACCAATATAAGCATAATCTCCAACAATGTTTATTGAGTTATCACTGGATTTTATGTGTAACATTTCCAAAAACGATCTTTTCCTAAAATTTGTTTGCAGTTCCAAAAATTTGGACGTTATCTAAAGTTATTTGATGATTTGTGTTTTTTAAATGTTGAGTGAGAGCACTATTTTGGTTTAAATCTCGATAAACTGCACTTTTATGTTGATACAACCGTTTTTCAATAAATTGTTTCGTTTGTCCAGTATACGTTACGTTACATTCACATTGGATCTGATAGACAACATTGGACTTTTTCTTTAGAGGAACTGAATCTTTAAGTTTAGAAAACAAAGTTGTATTAAAAATTCAAAAACAAAATTAACAAAATCCCAATTTTTAATAGCTTTAGGTATCGTATTAAATAATTCAGAATTCTCATTTGATAATAAAATTTACAAACAAATTTTTGGTCCACCAATGGGTTCGCCTATTAGTCCTATTTTGTCAAATTTATTGATGGAATATGTAGAAAATTTAGCACTAAATTCTTTGGATTTTCAACCATTATTCTACTATCGTTACGTAGATGATATTATAACGGCTATCCCAGTTGACAAAGTTGATATTTTTTTGGATGTTTTCAATTCGATAGAACCGAGAATTAAATTCAGATTAGAAAAAGAATCTGATAAAAAAAATTTCATTTTTGGCTACTCTTTTCATACATGAACCTAATGGCAAAATTTCTGGGGATTGGTAATCATAAAGATACATGGTCTGGAAGATACTTAAATTTTTACTCTTGGCTCCCGTTTTCTTACAAAATTAACACAATCAAAATTCTTACTCAAAAAATTCTAAAACTTTCAGATACAAAATTCCATTATAAAAATTTTATTTTATTAAAAAACATTTTAGCTCAAAATCATTACACTGATAAATTAGTAGATGTTACTATTTGGAAATGAAAACATTTTTATAAAAATTCTGTAGGTTTGGCCGATAATAGAAACCAATATTATTTATCTATCCCATACATAAAATTTTTGAAAAAAATAAACACCTGTTTAAAAATTATAATTTTAAGATTGTGGGAAGACCAGCATCGAATTTGAATACAACTTTGTTTTCTAAACTTAAAGATTCAGTTCCTCTAAAAAAAAGTCCAATGTTGTCTATCAGATCCAATTTGAATGTAATGTAACGTATACTGGACAAACGAAACAATTTATTGAAAAACGGTTGTATCAACATAAAAGTGCAGTTTATTGATATTTAAACCAAAATAGTGCTCTCACTCAACATTTAAAAAACACAAATCATCAAATAAATTTAGATAACGTTAAAATTTTGGAACTGCAAAAAAATTTTAGGAAAAGATCGTTTTGGAAATGTTACACATAAAATCAAAGCAACCTTGATTATACAAGCCATAATCTAAAAAACGAAGCTTTTATAAGGGAATTAGAAACGAGGAAAAAACCAAAATTTCCATAGTAAAACACACAAAACATATGGGAAATCACTTTTTTTCCTAAGACAAATTTGTAAATGAAAACGTTGCAAATTCTTAATTATGATTTCTGAAATATTTTCATTAATGTTTGAATTTCAACATATATAAATCTTGTTTAAGTAAATCGTTTTCATTTTCTTGTAATAATTGATTTATTTTAACCAAAATATAAAAAAAAGTTCATAACAACAGCATTCTGGTCAAATTAAAAAGAAAAGCTTACTACAAGTCGTGTGCATCAAGTCAATGTACATAGATGGCAGTGGGTAGTAAACATTTTGAAAAATCGTAGCAAAAATTGCGACCTGGGGAAATTTGAGTTTAAAGATTGTAGGATAAGCAAAACAAATTCACAAAATATTAAGAACGTGTCATAATTGTGTGATTAAATAATTTTTTTTCGTATTTCTCTGCCAACAATTATAGACATCTAACCTACACTAGTAAAACTAAAGATAAATCTAGCAAGTATTATTTTAATTTGTCAGAGCCAACTTTGATGTATTTTTCAAAATGAAAGTTCGAAAAATATATTTTAGAAATAATTTAATTTTAAAATTTCTGCAATTAATATTTACTTAATACCAATATACCCTTCTTGTATATTGGTGCTAAAGATATGTAGAACACTTTTGTAACATTTTTGTTTTTTTCATTGAAAAACTTGAAGCAAAAAAACAACATTTTTACTATGGATTCCTATGGAAATCAGTGAAAAGTTATACCACTAAAAAAGCTTCTAAGAAATACGTCATAATGATTATGGCTCTATACTCTAGAAGGCTCTGATAAAATCCATTGATAACTCAATAAACATTTAATACACACATTTTTAAATTTTTTTAAAAACATTTGTTAAATATTTCGCAAAATTATGCATAATATATTATATCATATATTATATATATAATTTTGCGAAATATTTAACAAGTGTTTTTAAAAAAATTTAAAAATGTGTGTATTAAGTGTGTTTCGCCAAGTGCCTACGGCAGAAAGTGTAAAAAGTATCAATAAACATTGTTGGAGATTATGCTTATATTGGTAATTCTTATGATTTATTTATTTAAATTTGGTTGTTTGTCGTATACTTATATACTATATTTTTGTAAAATGTTTCAAATTTTATTCATATTTTGTAAAAGATTTTTTCGTAAAATTTACCACAAGTTTTTTTGTCACGGTTGGAAAATTATTTTTCTAGTCTAGACACACGACTTTTGGTTTTTACGGAAAAACTTTTAATTTGTTGGTACACATTTTTATAAACGCTTTTGAAAATGGACTCGAAGTGAGTCCGAAAGCTCAAGTTAATTTTTAAAAAAATAAAAACAGTATGGAGAGCCCTAAACCGTTAAATAATTTTAATTATTTTTTTCAGATTATGTTAAGAACTTCAAGAAATTTTCAGATTATAAAAAATTTTTAAAAATACTCAGTTCAATAATATTATTAATTTTAAGAATATGATTTATTATATCAAAACATTGAAATATTTAGAATTTCATGAAATTTATAATTTTTATTTTAAGAATTTCAAAAACTTCTAAAGCGAGATTTAAAATGTTAGACCGTTTTAATCCATGAAATTTTTTAAAAATGTTTTTGAATTTCAAATTTGTCAAGAAACCAACAAATTTTGAAAATTTCATAAATTTTCAAGAATTTCAAGAAATTTTCAAAATTTTTAACAGTTTAAAGTTGGTATTCTTTAGTAATCAATAATTTTAATAATTTTATGGATATGAAATTTCAAAAATTTAAGGATTCAGAATTTCATGAAATTTACAAATTTTACTTTTAGAAATTTAAGAGTTTGAAGGCGAGATTTATTTCAATAAACAAATTATTGAATCAAATCCCGCTTTTCGCATTCTTCAAATACTGTTAATAAATTTCTTTAATTTCATAAAATTCTAAATCCCAAAATATTTTGAAATTTATTCATATTCTTAAATAAAATATATGAAATATAATAAACGTAGTTTTTTCAAATAGGTTCTAAAACATTTTAGAATTTAAAATTTTCAAGAAATTTAAAATGATCATTTCAGGTTATTTTCGGATACCAAGAATTTTTAAGTGTTCTTAAATTTTGTCATGAAATTTACAAAATTTTATCTTAAATATTTCAAGAATTTCAAAAGCTAATTATAGCTAAGCTTTATTTTAATAAATGCATAGGAAAAGTTCTTAAAAGACTGAGAATTTAAATTTTTTCAATAGATTTAAGGATTAAATGAATTTAAGTCAAACATACAGAAATTGTTGAATTACTACACGAGAATTTCAGATTTTAAAAAATTTAGCCTACATCAATTTAGGCCATTTTAAAATATGTACCAAAAATTTTTAAGTTTTTTAAAATATCATCAATCTTTAAGACCTTTAAAGCGAACATCACATAATCAGTATTAATCTCATTCCAGATAACATCGTTACCTCCAAAGCTCTTGTGACATTGTGTCGATTTTTTCATTATTTAGGGACGTGTACGTTTGAAAAATAATTAAGGAGTAACAATACAAGACTTTTAAAAGAAATGACTTTATCGGTAATGAAATTAATATTGATCGTGTAAAGTTCACTTAAAAAATTGTAAATATTTAAAATAAATGAATTCAATTTTTTTTCTAGAAATTGGCTTATTTAGAATTAATAATCTAGTCGGAATATTTTTATTGTTGAGTAAATTAACCATGTTTTAATTTTTATTTACCAATACTTGGTTTACTTATGAAATGTATATTTTAGAATAACGTTAGCTAGGGTGTTGTATATTTCTTTAACCTGTGATTTTGTGTTTATATTATCATCATTATTATAATTATTTTTCTGATTTTTTGAAATACAAATTTTAATTGATTAATTTGTTAAAATGCTTAAATTGTTAAAATGTTTTCTCGTAAACATGTTCTAATTCAGTAAATTATGTCGTTAAATCGTGAGGTTAATAGAGTCGATCGGTTTTATTAGGTAATTATTCTTCGTCTGTTTTGTCATCTTGGCCCGTTTCGGCTTACCTATTCCTGTTAAGATTTCATCGTCCACCAAGAACATCAACCTTAGAAGCTCTGATGAAATCCGACGCTATTTTAGCTACGGCAGATGAACAGAGAAGCGATGATTAATCATCGTAATCCGGTTTCAATCTGGCACTCTGACATTTCTTATTTTTAGCGTTCTGTAAACAGAACTTTCAAATTAAATTGGACCCACATTTCCAATTTGAAGTTAACATATTTTGGTTTTTCTCAGACTATTTTTCGCATAAACTATGGTGATCATTTTTATTAATTTAGGACACTTCTTATAACAATTGGACATTTTCTAAAATAAATTCACTATATTTTGCAAATAGAGTTTGACGAAATTTAAATAAAATTCAAAATGATTTTTAAAGAAATAGAATTATTTTCAAAGAAGAAATTCACATTGGTAGTGAGAATATCCTTCACATATTGCCTCAACTGTGTTTCACCTTAGCCACAAGGTCCTGATATACATTGTAGGTCAATTACATGAACATGATTTATTAGATTTGTGCAAAACTTTCATATCTCTCTCTAATTGATTAAATTAAACAAATTGAGTATTATATCCGTATAAATCTGCACCCACTTTACAAAAGCTCATCGAGTAATCCGAATCCTCAACTAAATATTATTCCTATATAGAAAGCTATATACAAAACACATTTATTAATTTGTAAAAATGAAGCTGCTTTATTTACAAATCCATTAATCATAATTTTTTTGTTCGCTACGAGATGAGTCAATATACACAAAAAAATAAAAATAAATAAATTTAGAACTTTTTTGTTTATACAAAAATACCAAAAAAAAAAAGCTCACATCCCAAAAATGCTTATATAGGATTCTTTTAAAACAGTTTAAAAGTCATTTATCATTTTATTCTACCAACAAATTTATTTTTTTATTTTTAATTTAAAAAAATTTGTATTTGTAATGTTTGTAAATTTATATGTTTATGTTTTATTATATTTTTTGGAGATTTTTGTTTGTTTGTTTGTTTGGTGTGTAGCATGACTTTTAGTTTTTTTTTTTTTTTTTGTATCTTGAGATCATGTATAGTAGATTTTTATTTGTTATTATGACACAAAAGTATTTTCTGCTCTTTTAGGATTTTTTTTTGTTATACTACTGCTACTGCTGCTGTTGTATTGTAGGAACGTGATTTAAAATATTATGTTAGCAAATATTTTGTACTGTACGTATAAATATTTGTGTATGTATAGTTGAATCTATCTGACTCTGTATGAATGAATAATTCAGGGGAATATGTTTTGGAATTTAATTTTGAAATTGAATTTAAATAAATAAACAAAATATGTGAAAAATATTTTTTATGGCGCGCTCAATTCGAAATCGAATAAGAAAAGTACCCAGAACACATATGGCGTATATGTTCAATTCATAGTATACACTCGTACATCAAAGATATTTGGGTTAAATATTTTGTTGTTGAAATTGAAAATCTGAAAAAATGTTTTATTTACAATCAAATTGAAAAAAGAAAACGTATATATTTTATTATATAAGATTGCCATTTCTCCCTAGAACTATGTAATATTACGTATATAATTCTATAATATGCGAATGATCATGTGGATTATAATATGATTTTGGTTTAGAGTTCTAAATTATCGTATTAATAACCTCATGCCGTGCGGCTGATTCAAATCTATAATAGTGAATTCAATTTATTTATTAGTCATTCCAATTTTCCAATATGTGTATACACATATAGACATATATAATCTAGATAACAATCTGAATATAAACATACATAAATGTTTTTTTTTTATATGGGCGGTATATCTAAACATCAATAATTCATAAATATATACGTTTATCGATGTCATCTATAAAAAAAAAAATGAAATTCTATGTATATCTAAGTAAATTGAGCTACCTAATAAATTGCTGATTTAACCGAAAATTTCTAGACCAAAACAAAATGTCGAAGCTTGTAAATTTATATAATTTTTTTGTATTCGGTCCCGTTGTATCTACATATTATATCGAAAAATCGTAAATAATTTTTATAAATTGACCTATTTCCTTAACACCACATTTTATTAGCGTCCTTCCTCCCCACACAGACACATTTTATTTGAATACACTTTTATTCCCTTTTTTTTTTTCTGTTTTGTAATATGGCTTAGCATTATGATGTTAGAATCGATTTTTTTTTTGTTTAGAATACAAAAATTCGTTTACAACAATATTTACTTCTTGGTATAATATGTAGCATTGGCGCTTTTAAATACAATATAATTTTTATTGGTGTGATTCAGCCACTCGAGGATGTTTCAGCCAGATATACTCGTATGTAAATCTTAAAAAAAAAAAAAAATTACGTCTTGGAATTTTATTCGTTTGCCAACACACTATGTACATAAAAGCTTGAAAAATATTTTATTACGATTATTATGTTTGCAATGTGCAAATTGTTCAACAGTGGTGCACGTGAAATTTGTAATAAAATATTGTTTTATAAGCTTTTTATATGTTTAATTTGAGGCACGTTTTTAAATTGTTGCACTCTGGCGACTATAAAAAATACATTGTGACTAGAGCAGAACTTAATAATAAAATTTGTGATGGAAATATTTAATTAAGGAGCTGTTAAATCTAAACTTTTAGTGATAGATTTAAATTTAGCTAAGAATTCAACTAAAACTGAACTTTTAATTGCGCTTAGGATTTATTTAGTGTATTTTTCTTCCAAATTTGACGAATGTCTGTCTAATATATGATTTGTTTTATTGGTTTAATATAGGTAAGTCCCAAGCACCGAATGAACATTGACTTGAAATTACTACCACATTTCGTTCTAAAGTTTAAAACATATAACATCAGTTTTTAAGTTCTTGATTTGTATAAAACTAAATCTTTTAACGGCTTCCGTATTTAACAACATTAATTTAGATTGAAATTTTTAAACGGGACTACAAAAAATGCAATATAAAAATCAACATTTAGAACGGCACACTCAAAGATGGCGACGCTATAACAGTACATCTAAACCTGTTTTTACATGGTAGATTCGCTATCTTTGTGTAATAAAAAATCGTGTAAAAAGAACCGTGTAAATCATAACAAAAATAATTATGGAATTAATTTTATCTTTTGTTATTTGCTGGGCAAATGTGGTGAAAAATAGGTTCAGGTGTTTACCGCAAACATTCAAAAAAATATAGCACTACCCCCTCCATTTACAAATCTACAAAGTTCTGGACTTAGTTAAAGTTGCATTCCAACTTTCGTCCTGAGATCGGAATAAACGCAATGAACTGGCTCTCATGGCCTTCGAACTAAACATGTTCAAACTCAATTAAATTTTGTAAATCTTACGTAATTGCTAATGTCTAAATGCTTTACAAAATTTTTAATTTGAGGATTTGCTAGAAGAACAGAAATACTAACCAGAATTCTGAAAATGTTAGCAGAAATTCAAGATATTTGAGGTTTTCTGAAAATTTCTCAGTTGGTTGATTTTTAACTTATTTGTCTCTTGATATATTTGAGAGTTCTATACCATACTAAACGGCTATGGGTTTTACTTAGATTATCCGCACATTGTATAGCTCCAAGCCAGGTTGTATAGTACGGACATGATGCGGCCCATGAATTCTGCCAAAGCAACCTTAACTTTACAAAGACTTAATGTAAGAACCCGAGTTTTTTTAATGGAATTAGAGATAAGGAAAATTAAACTTTCCTTATAAAACAAATTGGGAATAATTTTTAATTTTAATTTTTTTAAAACGGCACAAAATCCTTAACTATGTTCTCTGAGATACCTTCTTAAATGTTGGTATTTCAACAATGGGTATGGACAACGTTTAAGAAACCCGTTTTCATTTTTATTGTAATAATTGATTTATTTAAACCAACCACAGATAAAAGAACCGACGTATTTTACTGCATCAGAGCCTAATTTGATGTATTTTGCTGTTCTAAACATTATTTTAAAATTTTGAGTTTTAAAATTCCGAATATTTGGAATAAAACAATTTGTAAACTAGAAAATTTGTGAAAGTATAGAAGTTGAAATTGTTGATTTAAAGGCTAAGCATTTTATTATTTAAGAAATGGGTTTAGTAGAGCTTCGAAATTTTAGCTTAGCAAATGTAGAGTTACAAAATTTAGAAACTCTTTCCTTACCCCAGGCGTGAATTCTAGTCTTGTTTTATTCCAAATTCCTCATTTGCGAATTCGTCCTAATCAATATCTCTTACGAGATCCATATTGTCGATCAATGATGTGTTGATTTTGTTAAGAGACGGTTCACTTTTAAAATTTATAATCGTAATGAGTTACTAATTATGAAAATTCAACAAGTGGTTTTTGAATAATATTTATTTCATTGCGACCTTGAGCGACGTCAACAGACGCGAACTTAACGGTTTCAAAAAAAAATCCAATAACCTTCCATTGCATGATGGTCAAGTTACTCTTTTATTTCATTGTTATCTCTCGCAGCCTTCAGTAATGAATGTTTGTTGGGCCCTGGATTCAGTTCTATGTCTGCAATTTCAAGTCGATGCCCAGGATTTTATGTTTTGATGATATTTTATAATTTATCGTGTGTTTCGAAAATATTTTAGTTTAACATAAAGCTTACATGAGTGATATTAAAGGATTAATTTTCGAGATTATTCGGGAATCTTAGAGCCTGGTAAAAGTATATTTGAACTATTATTCGATATTTTAAAAAATCCGAGGCCTTTTAAGAGCTTCAATATTATTCGAATTTTGTCTGCCTTTTTGTTGCGTTTTATCGTCTAATTGCTTGAATATACTGACTTTCACATATAAATCGATATTTTGACGACTTTTTGGCATTTCTAGAAATGGCCATGTGCTTTGTAGATTTTTGTTAAAGACTTACAGATTTTTCAAATATTTTTCGGGTAATGGAGATTCTCCTAAAATTCCTCCCGAAATTTATGCAAAAATCCAAGATTTTTTTGCATGGCAATGTTTTGTGCTTAGATATGAGTGCCGGGTTGTAATAGACATATACATAAATCAGAATCTTGAATTTAGTAGGTTTTCAAGATTTCCCGAGATTATTTCAAATTTTATTATTCGATATGTTCTATTTGAGAATTTCCAGGTTATTCAATTTCTAAATAACGATGATTAGTGCTTATGATTGACTTTCTATATTTTTACAAGTTTAGGGATAAATCGATATTTTTGAGAGTTTTCTAAAATTTTTAAAGAGTTTTTTGAAATTATTGCGATTGAAACTTATTAAAATTATAATCGAAATTTGTGAAGTGTTTTAGAAATGATTAGAAATTTCCGTGTTAAATAAAAAATTGTAAATTGCAAAGGTTAGTAAAGGGGCTGTGGGTATTGATGTTTATGATTCAAATAGCAAAAATATCCTCAAAAAATATGACAAAAAAATCATATTCTTCGCTCTCCACATTCCGATGAACATACCAATAAATGGCTACAAGCAAATAAATAGTCAAAAAAATTGCCTAGTAACCGGGATCTGCTTAAGATACTCTTACATTCGTGGTTTAACAAGCGAACCAAATCACCTTGACTGAGTAATAAAAAGAGTTTCCAAACTGGTCCTCAGAAAATATTAAAATATTATACTATTAGAGGACTAGGGCTTCATTCTGATTTTTTCCTTTCCCCCATGTATAAGAAAATGTTCTTTTATCTCAAATAATCTGCATATCAAGTTAGAGAAATCTCGTCGCACAAGTAAAATATTTGAGCTATCATACGTAGACCAACCAAATTTGGCATCAGACTACTAAACAAATCTTTATAAAATAATAATTACAGATGTACCATAGAGCAGACTCTTTGGGCAGTTCATGGAAATTCTGGAAACATGACCTCCCCTTTAAAGATTATAACTGATGTCTGTAAGTTTATGCTGGAGGTGGCATTATTGTGTTCGATTGCGTACGGCAAAAAAATGTTTTCGGAATAATTTCATATTTCGGCCGAAAAACCTATTTCGTTCTTATGAATCAAAGATCCAAAAGAATTTGTAAATTGTATCTCGAGTTAATTTAATTTAAACTAGGTAGCTTACTCAACGCATAAGTTGGACTCAATACCGCGGGTAATAATCTAAAGTGCCGGTTCCAGGCAATAATCGAGGTTCAGGTATTGTTCTTGTTGGTCAAAAACTGCATTTAATTTTCGCAGCTGATTTGAGATATGAAGGCCAGTGCAAGAAAACTGTATTTGGTGGCGATGAGAACGAAATTTATCGGGCCAGGAAGAAAATTAAAGAGGGTTGGGATAATGTAAATCTAAAATGGGTTTAGAACTCGCAAGCTATTTTCAATTTAGAGCAACAGCAAATGTGTTGTTATACAAATTCTTCTCAATATCTTATAAAACAAAAATATTATTTTGAATATTGTTTGAATTTTAATAAACTTTCGAACAACTGCATAAAATTACTATTAACTTTTCCAAAAGAGCGAGGCTTTCAACAGACAAGTTTCTTTCACGAACGGGCAGATATTTTTGTGAGATATGTCGAAATACTTGTTGTAATCAACGGAAGCCGATTTTGATTAAAAATCACTGGGCCCCCAGTTTATGTAAAAAAATCTTAGATTTAAAGTTTCAGTTCGATCGCTTAAACTATGGGCTGTAAAGAGAACATAGACAGACAGATACCAGTTCGAAAAATAATTTTTTAGCCTTAGGGCCCCAAAACAGGTTAATCCCCAAAATCACATCGCATTGCAAATTGAAATTGGCATTAGAATTTTATTTTGAAAAATTTTTTAAATTTGGTTTAACATAACGTCTCTGATAAAAATTTTCAAAATTCAAGCGATTACTTAAGTCACTTAATTCTTCATTAACTCAGTACAAATAGCTAGATAAAATTATTTTGTCTGAAGTGGTAATTATTTGTTTAATACATATAGACTGAATCTCTCGATAAGTGAAAATCGTGAATTTCAAATACTGAATTGAATACATGTGATGATGTGGTATTCTCAGGATCGGTTCCGAAAGACCATAATTCGTTGGCACCAGGTCAATGAATAAAAGCCCATCACGTTGATGCTCCCGATGTTCGGGAGCATAGATTTTTAGACGTGCGATTAACTCGGTAAAATCGATACAGGAAACGATGTAGGACTTATTCTTCAGCACGCGTAAGGGGTAAACACTTTCAATCCTCCCGAAATGACAGTGGCAGGATGGCGCCCAAACTGGAGATGCTTATTCCAAAATAGACCGAACAAATTAGACATACAGTGATGACAAAGTTCTCGGGTCACTAAAATCCCTAAACTTTCATTTAACAAACCCCAACATAATATACGAACTTTGAAATAATGGTATTAACATGTCTGGTAAATGTAGCGTCGGATACAAAAATCTCACCAAGATCAGAAATGAACTCATGAAAAATGGGTGAGAGGATTCGATTAAAAGAAAGAGTCTTACATTTGCTCACCTTCAGAGCCAATCTATATTGTTAATTGGCCAACTGCAAAATCTGTTTAAGTCCTCCTGAAACGCCATCAGACATAATAAAAGAGAGGCAGTAAACAAACTCAAAGCATTGAACAACATTGTTGACAAACAATGAAAACAAAAATGGGTCAATGTGTCTACCTTGATTCCTTGAGGCATGCCAGTTGGCACACGAAATATTTGGAAGTAAGAACCCAAGATCCTAACAGAATGCAGACGATCAGAAAATGAGTAAAAAGGTTGCAGATGTCTAAGGGATAACTAGCGACGGAGCTCTGGTATGGCATAGTAGACGGACCAGCCACTTTTTTCTTGGTGTTAATAAAATTCCAAAACTCCTTAGGACTAGATGTTAACTCTTCTTCAATTCGCACTATATAGTTGTTGGAAAGGAACCAGGAGTTAGGCTCTTAGGTTTGTCATTTAGGTGAATACAAATTTAATTTACCGGTAAACCCATTAGAGCCGGTTTATTTTTAAAGAACCAATTTCTTTTTTCTTTTAATTTTAATAAAATAATTAATTCAAAGCAGGATTCTCTCGATTTCAAAGAACTTTCGCTCCAATTTTAAACCCCAATGTCGCGAGATTAATAATTTTGATTACTTTCAGGTTATTCCAAATAAATCGAGTTCTAATTAGAGCCTATCGCGAAATATCCCATACTATTTGAGGGTTTAAATATTATTCGTGTTTTACCTGTCTGTTTTAACTGGCTTAATGTTACTGACTTGACAAAAATACTTCGATAATTTTACGCCATTTTTCGCAGATTTTTCGAAATGTTTCAAATTGTCCGAGAAATAATTTGAGTTTCATATTAGAATTTTTCTGGAGTAATCGAGATTATTCAAAGTTTCGTTATATGTACATTTTTTTCGAAATTATTAGAAATTTCTATGGCAATGCTTTGCACTTAGCTTGGAGTTGTAAGGTAAAAGGTAAAAATTTCACCGGTAGAGATACAAACAATTACGATTACACCACATGTTCAGGCTTTATGACGTAGAACTCTATGCATTTAATGCGATTTTTTAAGAATTAATTTTTTGTTGGTGATTTACTGAGAATAGCGTTACTGCTTAAATTAAAATTTTGTACCTTGCACTAAAATTATAGAATTAATTTTAAAATGCGTTGAAAAAATATCAAAAAACCAATAAAATAGTGGGAAATTTGAAATTCAGTTGGTGTTAAAGATTTACTTTAACTTTTCTAGTGAGCTTGAGTAAACCTTAATTGATTTAACTAAATTATATTCAATTCCTTGCTAAAAATATTAAATTTTCTCAATTCATAATAATGAATAATGGAGTTATTGAATTCTAGAAGGAGCAAGTATTGAGCAAGTAATTAGTTTTAAACAAGACAGCCTTATGTAAAACTGCTCAATCTCAGACTTTTAATTTAGTGCAACACTTTAAGCCGGTTTCATGAGCTTAACGTTATCTTTCTTAATGGACTTTGAGTAACTGTTTGATAATTTTACTTCTTTTCCGAATTTAGCGAAATTTCCGTGGGTTTCTAGATTTTCATATACTCGAATACATTATTTGAATTTTTCTGGAAGTAACGGCCAGTTCGGTCAACATTTACTAAATTTTTTGACATTTTTGGGATTATTTAAGATTTTCCAGGTTTTGCGCTTAGTTTTGAGTTACGGAAACTATTGAAACATTTTTTTATTCAGGTATTCGATTTTCTAGGTATTCGAAATTATAAGAGAATATCGAGGTTAGCCAAATTCTACATGGCGGTGATTAGCGCGCATGATTGAGTTCCTTTGGTTTTACAATCATTCGGATAATTCGATATTTTGAAACATTTCTAGAATTTGGTGGCATTTTTAAGATTATTTCGAAATTATTGAGACCCTTCAAGTAATATTTGAAGTTTGTGATACTTTATCGAGACGATTACAAATCTTCATAGGATCAGGCAACACACCCAACAATTATTTAAATGGGTTCAAGAAAAATATTAGGGTGCAAATCATTTTGTCCCGCTTTTGGCGAGTTCAAAGCTAAGTTATGTCCAGCCACAAGTCTCGCACATCTACTAACAGCAGCACGCATGTTTGATGCCTGAGACTCAGCAATAGGAGCCGTTGTACATCGGTGGTCGCAGTATACATGGCAACCACTAGGGTTCTATTCAGTTCGGTTAACAGAAGCGCAACAAAAATATAGCGCCTAAATCGAGAGTTACTGGCAGCATATCAAGGAGCTAAACATTTCAGATACCTATTGGAAGCCAGATTATTTACAATATTCACCGATCATAAGCGCATTTCAGCAAAATTTATAGCTGGATTTATTAAATCAATTCACAATAGACATACAACACGTATTTGGCATCGATAATGGAGTAGCAGATACATTAGCGCGGATTGTGCAAATATTTGTCCACGAAAGCATAAATTACGAAGAAATAGCAGATGGACCAACTTTAGATGAGGAATTTGTCGAAATTCTTCAAAATGCAAACTCAACGCTCAAGTTCGAATAAGTATCAATGGCATTTAATATGTAGTTCAAAAACCATTTATTGCGAATAATCAACAGGGAAACCTGTAGACCTTTTATACCAAAGGAATTTCGTAAGAAAATATTTTGGGCATTTTATAATTTATCGCATCCAGGTACACAAGCAATAATTAAATTAATAATTTAGGCCATCCATAAAAAAAAACATACAAAATATGTCAAAAGCACGTATATGTAGCATGTCAACGATCAAAGATCAGTCGGCATACAAAAACCCAAATGGATCTTTCAATGCAACCAACGCAAGATTGGCGGAAATACATTTGTACATCATTAGACCTCTCCCAATATCTAATGGGCAACAATACAGTATAATTTAGTGAGAAATCGCACGCCTCGCCAGCCGAATTAATCTATGGCAGTGCATTAAGAATTCCGGGACAACTATTAAATCCAACAAACACTAGTATAATTTAGCGACCCGAAACAGCTACTAGGCACAATAAAGATAAAATTTTGGTTAGTCCAGTATTAGAAAATTGGACATACGTTTTTATACGAACGGATGCTTTAAGAAAATCGCTGCAGCACATACAATTTGATACATTTTTTGATATCAAAGTAAATGCAAGAAAATAAGAATATCATTGGATGTTTTACTGAACAATGTGAAGATGATACGGTTACAACTAGGAATATCACCGTGGATGTATGAATACCAAAGCAGGAAGTCATAGCAGATCCAATAAATATTACCCCAACAAAAAAGGTCACATTTGCACCTAAGCTAAATTACAACACAACGAGAGTTGGACGCATGATTAAAACACCATCTCGTTTCCTATACAGGATGAGTAAAATTATTTTGTAAAAAGTTGGTGCCCTGCAATTTCACTAGAGGATATTGAGCCAAAAACTGTCGAAGATTAGCTTAAGACCTTATATGATCTTACCCCTAGCAAAGTATCAAAAGTAACGCCTAAAGAAATCGTAAATGGGATGAAGTTATACTATTCGTCTCATTAAAAAAAGTACAGTTAGTTTAAATAAATTAAAGGAATATAAATTTATTTATCATACTATTGTCAAATGGGGAAACGCTAATCCATCTAACGGTCCAACCCAATGCATCAAATGTCGCATGTTTGGCCATGGAATAAATAACTGGTGAATGAAGTCAAAATGTAATTATTGTGGCGTCTATCATAAAGACATGCTATGCCCTATTGAAAAAGATTTTAATAAATATCTATGGGCGAATTGTGAAAAACAAAATCAACGACATTGATATGATTGAAGAATTTACGATAGATAGGGAAATCACTACTGGAGAAATTGTTGATACTATAATGTTTGTGAAGTTAGCACGAAAAACGCAATGGCAACACCAATGGTTTACATCTTTACTGTTCCACTTTCAGTACAAGTCAGCACGAAAATGGGTTAAGAATTAGCTAAATAGGAAAATTTTACATGACATAAAGGAGCAACAAAAATACATTAAGTCTAAATATTTGAAAAATAAAACAGAAAAATACTTTTCAATTTTGAAAAACATTTCATGACCCAGAATGGTCCGAACTAAATAATACACTGTCTCGCAAAAGTAGGTTAAAAAATTAATTGAAACGAATTGAATGATTTACGAATAGTTAAAAAATACGGTAAGGAATATTAGAGAAAAAATAGTTAGCATTATTTTTTCTCCAATATTCCTTACCGTATTTTTTAACTATTCGTATATCATTCCACCACCAATTAAGCGCCACGGCCGACCAAGAGCAACTACCAAACGATAGGATAAGAAAATTCAGTCGATATCTAATGCCGACCCAAAAATATCTGCACCGAAAATCCAGGCTAAGTTACGAAGGGAGTCCCAACTAAATGTATCCGCCGATACAATAACTAATTATGAAAATAATAAGCACGGTCGAGTTGCACGCAAAATACCATTTATTAGCAAAGTAAATTTGAAGAAAAGAATGCAGTTTTATACTGACCATGCATTAAATCCCTTGAACTATTGGGATTCAATTTTGGGAATTTAAGATTGGGAACTATTGGGATTGAATTCTTTGGACCGACGAATCGATGATTCGGCTGAAGCATTAGTCATGGCAGAATGTTCGTTTGGCGTAATAAGGCGGAAGTTTTGTCATTTAAGTGCACAAAGCCCACTCTGAAGTCGTTTGAGAAAGGCATTATGATTTGGGGATGCATGTGTTCAGCCGGTGTTGGCCAAATAAAAGTGCTTGAAGGCAAAGTCACCGCTGCAGTGTACCTTAACCTTGCCGAGGACATTTTAATACCAGAAGGAAAGAGGTTAATTGGTGAGAACTTTGTGTTGCAACAGGACAATGCGCCAATACACAAAGCCAAATCAATCACAAACTATTTGAGGAGTTTAAATGTGAACGTGTTAACTTGGCCACCACAGAGCCCACACCTGTCGCCTATTGAAAACCTGTGGTCTTTGCTGAAATACCGTATAGCAGAGAGGGATCCAAAATATTTGACTCAGCTACAGTCTTTCATCACTGAAGTCTGGTCTCAAATTAGCGCTGCGGAGTGTCAGAAGTATACACACTCCTTACCAACCCGAATTGCGCGGATGGCAGAAAGGAAAAGTGGACATTGAGGTTATTAATTTTTTTAAACCTATTTTTGCTGTGCATAATTGGTTGATTTTTTTTTCTACAAGTTTTCTTAATTAAAACGAGTTGATTTTTTTAAAATATTTTTTTAATATTCAAATAAAATATTATTGAATTATGGAATGTTATAATCCAGGTTTTATAATTTTGAAAACTGACTGAATAACTGAGAAAATAAAAAATAAAATAGTTTTTTAGCCTACTTTTGCGAGCCAGTGTATATTTCTTTAAAAACAGATTTTTTTTTTGTTTTAATTAAAGCCACCCTAATATTTCAATCATTAATTTTTTACCAAAGATTTGATTTCCTCATATAGAAAATCTATTTATAATGACACAAAGTAATTTTCAGAATTATCTAATGACCCATTCAAAACGTTGGTATGGGATACTTCAAATTAGAAATTTTTCAGATGATTAATCAATAATTACAAACGTCTTTTGAATTATTGAACCGTTAATTTGTCAACCTCAGTTGTTATTTCATTGTATAGGCCGACGATTTACCATGTGACCCCTACAAAAGTTATAAACAGATTTCATTAACTCCAACTTTGAAACATTTCATATGAACATTCAACCATAAGTACTAATTGCTTACGAATTATTCAACAGTTAATTTGTCAACCTCAGTTGTTATTTCATTGTAAAGGCTGACCATTTACCATGTTCCATGGCGAAATTCAGAAATTTCTTAGGACTCCTTCATAAGTTACAAAATGGTAACTTCAACTTTCAAACATTTCATATATGAACGTTCAACCATAAGCAATAATTGCTTTCGAATTATTGAATCGTTAATTTGTCAACCTCAGTTGTTATTTAAATATATATGTAGGCCGAACATTTACCATGTTCCATGGCAAAATTCAGAAATTTCGTGTGACTTCTTCAAAAGTTATAAACCATTAAGTATTATATTCTGTGAAAAGCCAAGACATATTCTGGAAAAAAATTGAGAGCAGTTCTTTAAAAATATTTTGGAAAATGGGGAATTTACTGCTCTTTCTAGTATTATATTCCCAGGTTATTATTATCGGGTCTTTTTAAACATCTTTTGAAAAAACAACAATTTAAATTGATACTAATTTAAGCTAAAATCTATTTCCTTTCGTTTTTCTTAGTTATTTAAATTTAATGCGCTAAAATTTTTAATGGTTTAGTTCCAGGATTCATTTTTAATAAATTTTTTAGCACAGTAGTACCAGATTAAACTTTTTGATAATTTCGTGCTAACTTTTCGTGCTAACTTCCTACCGGTGATACTATAAGCCATTGTGAGCCTTTCAAATCGGTAGGAACAGATAATATCCAAAATATTTTGTTAAAACATTTACTAAATCAATTATGATAATATTTTAAATTATCATATTTTCCTAGTCAATGAAAAACTGCGAAAGTTTTACCTATTTTAAAACCAGGCAAAGATCCGACCATTGGTGATAATTATCGCTTTATCAGTCTGTTGTGTACAATTGATGAGTAGTTTGGTTTTCGATATCGGCAACATACAATCCAGCAAATTGATAGAATTGTCAGATTCATTAAAAAGAAAAGAACTAGCCGGCATTCTACCAGTATGGTATTAATTGATGTTAAAAGTGCTTTTGATACTATTTGGACTAATGGTCTTATCTCTAAATTAATTGATTCCAAATTTCCGGTTTACTTAATTAAAATTTTAAAATCGTGTTAATCAGATCGATTTTTCTATGTGCAAATTAATTATCAATGCTCTGATTATAGTCTAATTACGTCTGGTGTGCCTCATGTCCGGTGTCCTCAATCTTAGGATATCCCCAAAAATAATAAATGCCAATTAGTCCTATTCTCAGATAATACTGCTATTTATTCGAGTGAAGAGCTTTCATCGGTGGTTATTGCAAATTTAAATGAATATTTGAATGAATTAGGTAGTTATTTTAAGCAGTGGAAATTAATGATTAATTATTCTAAAAGACAGTCAATATATTTGACTAGATGCAGAGCACCAAGGAAATTACCACAGTGCAATATAGTGCTTGACGGAAATTCAATTAACTGGGATAATTCTACGAAATGCATAGGGATTTATTTAGACCCAAAATTAATTTTTAAAAAACAAATTGATAGGTTCGTTGTCATATTATTATGTAAAACCTGTTGTCATATTATTATGTATGGGAGTCCTATTTTGTGGCAGTCTGCAGATACACATAAAAAAAGTTACAAGTTTTGCAAAACAAAATTTTAAAAACAATTCTCAAAGTACCTACAAGATTTCGAACTTTGCTATTAAATAATATAACTAATATCCAACTTGTAACTGATTATGTGTTAGAATTGAACGCTAAATACATAGGAAGATTTAGTACTTATTAGTAATTTAATCAACTAATGTTACAATGTTATTAATTTTTGATTTGATGTATTCTAGCTTTAAGGTATAGGATGTAGTTTTAGGTTAAGTTTTCTTAGATAATTTTAGTTTTATCCATTTTTCGTTGCCATTAATCTGAAGTAATGCTACATATTATTAAGCAGATCTCAGTATGTAAATTTAAACAATTTTGTATATTTATGGTTATGTATTACCAATAAATAAAAAAAAAATTAAAGGTAATCATAAAATTGATGCCCATATGTCTTAAGTTTATTTAAACATTCCAATTTTGTATAACACATACCCTGTGTTAATCTTCTGAAGCACCATCACAGGTATATAAAATTCACATATTGATTTTTATTTGAAAGCTATAACAAAATTATCATGAATTAGTTGTATCCTTTTGTATACACACTTGAATTATAACACAGAAAAATAAACAGAGACGAATGGAATAACATCAGCGCGCACCAAATTGGCTTAAACTTTTATACAATTTTCGTATAGCATCGATACAAATAAAAACTAGAACTATAAAAAAAAAAATTGTTAAATTAATTATATTGAATTCGATTCCGATCGAAATAACACAAAAAAAAAATATTATTTTGAAATTAATACTTTTTATTTATTTATGTGCTAAACAAATTAAATTAGATCCACCTCACCCGCACCCCGTTCGGAATATAGCCGACATCATAATAGTTTTTTTTTTGTATAGTGAGTGTATAGTAATAACACTTTCATACCAAACATGTTGTATTTTAATATGAGTGCACAATAAAGCGGTTGAATACTATACTATACTACACTCGTATTGACAACGAAACGAATGGTTCCTAAATCATAATTTATTAACAAAAATATTATTGTTATTATATTAATATTTTGTTGTTTCTATATTATTTTTATTTTCCAAACACTATGTTTATGTTTATTTTTATCCAATTTTCCCAAATATATAGAAAAATAAATTTACCGTATTATAGCTGCTATGTCATTGTGCATACACTCGTACACGTATTTTGGCAAAACCGAGATATACAAAAATCCCAATTTTTTTTTTTATTTTTTTGTCGGTTTGGATAATATGCGAGTATGATATTCGTTCATACAATCCATTATTACAAACATATCATATATAGCAGCAGGTGTGGCTTATGACTTTTCAACGATTCAGTCATATAATATAAGAGTGCTATATACATACATATGTGTATTTTATATACGAGAGAATTCACCAACAAAATTATTAAATATATAACAACAACAGCCACCAAAATAATTTTATGTTCAATTTGGTGTGTTTATTGTATAATATGTATGCGAAAAATCGGTTATTCGCCCATTTTAAAATAAACGGGTAGTTAAATTTAATTTTGCTTTTAACTTTGTATACTGTATATTGTATATAGCTATGTGTACGAACAAAAAAACACTTAGGAAAATAGATTTTCGCTCCTTTATTATTTTTTTGTATTTTTTTTTTTTGTCTATTTGATTATGAATTTTTGTTTATGTTATGTCTATAATAATATCGAATGACATAAACATTTTGAATTTTTTATTTTTATTTTTAATATATTTTGTTGGACAAATTTATGATTAAAAAAATAAAAATACTAAAATAAATAAACGTAGGTTTACAAATTTAATTTGGTAAGGATGTTTCGATTTTAAATATAAGTATTTAGTTTTACAAAACAAAATTTGAACAAATTTTATAATTACTGTAAATTTATGTACATTGTGATATTGTGAAGTTCCATCATACTAGAAATAAATATAAAAATTTATCAAAAAAAAATTTAATTACTTTTTAAAAACAAATAATAAAATTTATTTTTTTGTAAATAATTTCATTTTAAAATTTTCCAACTACCTATATTCAGTTGAACTTTCAGGTAATTTGTTTAAAAATTAACTATTAATATGGAAAACGACACAAAAGCTTTTGTTAAGCTTATTAATTTATTACAAAAAAAATAGCCATAAGATAATGCTTTAGCATCGGACAATTAAACAATTTTTCACCAATTGAATTTTGACCATAAAAATAATTTGTCACGCTTGAATTCGTTCGAATAGTTATGTTCCCACTAAACACAAATTCAAATTTTTAATTTAGAATTCTTCTAAATTTTATCCAAAAATATTAAAAATTTCGTCTAATTACAATTTTGAGAATTCACTATAAAAGTAAAATATTTAAGTATATTTTAGAAATTTAGAAATTTTAAAACAATCTGAAAATTTGAAATTATTTAAAGAAAATTTTTAAATTTTCGTACACACGAATAACGCTGCGTGATGATCGCATTCAATCCTGCTGAAAAATTTTCCGCAGAATATTGTCGCGAACTCGGATTTAGCCTAACACTTTCGAGCCTGATCCATTTTTTCGATTTTTTTACTTAACCTAATTTTTTCGGGTAAAATTATTTCATTTAATGTGACAAATTAAATCAAAATTATAATATAATAAATTATTTTTAAAATCTTAATAATTAGGCAGGAAAAATATGGATAGTTCAACATAATTGTTTTATTTTAAATAATATGCAAAATTCCGAAAAAAAAAAATTTAAAACCAACATTTTCAATTTTTTAACCAAATTCTGAATTGATACTATCAACTTGGTACCCTCGATAATTTTTTACCGAATTGATACTTGAGATCGAATTGATACTTTTGTATAAATTGATTCTTTTGAGTTATTTGCTTGATACTTTTAGATAAATTTTATGATGTAATTTTTTATAAATTTAACCAAGCTTCTCTATTCATATTTGTTTAAATCATTTAATCAAACTAAATTAATTTTCATATAAAAAAATTTATCAGTGAATTTTATGATGTAATTTTGTTTCAGTAAATAAATCTTTATTTGAAAAATAAGGATTTAACTCCAATAAATAATTTACACAAATACGAAACAAGAAGATTTGGTTAAAATAGCTCAAAAGGATCAGTTGTTCCAAAGTATCAATTCGGTACAAAGTACGATATCAATTCGATACAAAATATCTATTCGATATTTGATCAAAAGTATCAATTCGGTATTCGCCTTTAAAGCACCGGTAGAGGCGCCACCGTCATTAGAGCCAATGGTGGTGAAAAAATTATTTTTATGTCAAATAGCATATAAAAATGGTGTAAGGTAAGTTTTATTCTTAAATTATTATTAATTCACAATACTTATTTCCCAAAAACTTATTTTGTTAACGGTGACAATACCTATAAAATATATGCTTACATTATTTTCACTAAATCAATTAAGAATTAATTACAAAATGACGGATGAAACATTTGACATTTCAACTTCATTAGTAATTGATTATTGCGGTGGCAATATGAGACTTTGTTTGGTGGAAGGCAAAAATGTAATTTTATGTGAAATTCAAGGTGTTCCTATATCCCTGTCTGTAATTGAATCCAAAATTATGGTTGCTTGAACTCCACTATCAACGAATTCTTTTTCTTTGTGTTCTTCAATATAGTCTTTTGACGATTGCTATTTCGTCAGTCGCTGCGATTTGCAGAACATGAGTTTTCACAATATTTTGCTCTTTCTGTAATCGCAAGCTTCTTGGTTTTGATGGTAGTTTCGAAAATTTTGATACAAGTAGGTTTTTAGAAGACTTTTTATTACAAAATTCTTACTTTTGTAATTATTCACAAAATGGCTTGAGCAAACAAAATAATTTTTCGTGATGGGTTTGGTGTCCGAGTTACATGATGCCATTGTTTTTTTAATCCAGCATCCTTCGGAAATTGAAGTAGTATAATTTTATTTAATTGGTCGCAATAATTATGACATTCAGGCACATTAGGTTTAGCCATTCTCAAATAAATTTAAACAAATTAGTATTAGTACAACAAAACCGCAACTGTCTTTTGATGAATTAATTGATTTTCTCTAATTAATAAAAAAACAAATAATTTACATGTGTAATTGTGTATAGTCTTGGTTCTTATACAACCAAGACAACAGATAAATTTATTTTATTAATTATACGCACAGGGCATTTTTTTGGTATCTCCACAAAATGTCGAATCATAAAATTTCGAAAACATAAAATCCCGACAAAAAAAATGTATTGAAATCCCGACTCCACAAAATTTCGACAGCACAAAATCCCGACTAAACAAAATCCCGACTCCAGACAATCTCAAGCTAATCAAATTGCTTATAAAAGCGATTTTTCGAGTATGTTTTAATTAATATACATTGTATGATAGGGAAACGGGAATTTATTGAAGAATTAATTAATAAATCATCATAATTTTTTTTTATTTCTAATGAAAAAATTATATTTTATTACTATTAAAAATTTCATTCAACATAAAACAATAAAATACACATTTTCCGCTTTAAAAAAATTATGAATTAATCCAATCGCATATTATGGGCAACCCCTTAAGAAAATTTAGTTTTGATTTTTCTCTTAAAACTAACTGCAATCGTTTAGTTCTACCAACATATTCACTTTTGCTGGCACGCTCTTCACCAGCATTTAGACGAGTAATGCGAGTCTTTACCACAATATGCTCTTTTCCTAGCAGCTTAATCAACTCGTAAACACCAAGATGAGGCTTTGAAGTAATTATTTGGAGACGTCTATGCCAACCCTCGCCACTGTCCTTGGCAAACTTTCTTCAAGAAGATCTGCCACTGACCAGAAATACGGATGATAAGAAGGTTCTATAAGTTTTTGTTGATTATTAATATTCATTTTTCTATTAGTTCCAAATATATAATTTGTTTCAAACCATATGGCAATTTTTTGGCAATCAGAATCAAACTCGTTTTTCAATTCATTATAATAAATTTATAAAATAAGATTAAATTATATAAAATTTATTTAATAAGATTTTACTTAGGCGAGTATTTATTGGATCGAGATATGGTTCAGTCGGGATTTTGTGGAGTGAGATTTTATTACTCCGGATTTTCTGAATCGGGATTAACTACCATACCCCATTTTTTTGTATGCAGTTTGGCACATAAATAAATCTTCACCACCATTGGCTCTAGTTCGAATAAAGCCCACCAAATGTCAGCCACTTTGCGTTAAAAGGCGAATAAGTATCAGCTCATTGGGAAAGAAAAACGTAAACTCATATATGTATGTTTGATCTCTTTTGGTGCATTGATAAAATTGTTTGTGAGAATGAGAAGCATCTAGGTAAAAATAGATTAAAATTGAGAGATGAATAGATTAACAGGTATAAATATTTTGTTGATATATCCATAGCTATTTGTCTCTCTTTTACAATAGAAAATACATCCTAAAATATTTTACTCGATATACAATTCACTCTTTCTCGCAAAGCAAATTATATGAGGAAATAAACCATATCAACTGTTTGGTTGTATTCTATTCGAACGTCAAATGTATTAGTTGATAATTTTATCCTGATACTTTTAAAAGTACTCAATTGATATTTGGAACCTTTTGAGTATCAGGTTAAAAGTAATTGGTTCGACTCAGTCCGAACATCACTATTGTGGTACAATCAGTCCAGTCGCCGCGGCCTGATAAGAAGATTGCGTTTTTCATAATTATAAGCTCATCAGTTCGAAACTGGATTAAATTCTCTTACAATTTTCAGAAGTATTAACTTCAAATAAATTAAAAATTAAAAACATTGAAAACCTGTCAGCTATCTATGGGTTAGTTGATAAATATTGTCGTGTAAATAATACTAATGTATTTCTACGTGTTCATCTTTAGGAGATGTATGGTGATTACACGATTTAAATATTTAATTAATTATTTTTATTTATATTGAGCCAATTTTTAATATTTAAACAATTATTTTATTGGTATAGGGCTCTTTATTTTTATTTTTACTTAATAAAACTTGAGCTATCAATCCTAATTCGGGATCATTTTCAAAAGCATATAATTAATTCAAGTTAAAGTAGAAAAAGAAAATTATTAAAAATTTAAGTTTAGCAGTTAGTATTTGAGAATTTAGAATGTGAATTTTGAAAATGTTGATTATTTTAATTTAAAAGTAAGCACTTTAATTGAATTAAGGAATGTGGTTACTTTTAAATCTATCATAGTTGTTTTGGTTCAAAACCTGTTGAAAGTCCATTAGTGCGAAAAAGCAAAAACAAAAAAAATTCCGTCAATCTGTCTGAATGTCTGGACGTCTGGATGTCTGGATGTCAGTTCCCATTATATCTCGAGAACGGCTTATCCCATTTAGAATTTTTTTACCAATCTGTTTCTATGGAAAAAGCGGAGAATTAAAAGGCTTTTGGAACCTGTACGTGATCAGGCCCGACCTGCCGTATGAATTGACCAAAAACCACCTGGTTATATAAATATTTACCAGTTTTTTATGTATGCTGGTTGGAAGATAGAGTTAAAGTTGAGTTGAAGGTTAAATTAGGGATCATTTTGCAGATTGAACTGAAGTTGAGTTGAAGTTGGTGTTGGTTTAGGATGTAGTAATTAGGATAAGTTGACCAATTTTTTATATTTTTATATTTTAAAGCAGTTCGGTCGTTCTTGTATATAACGTATACAGTTCGATTTGTATTTTTGTAGTTTGGTCGTAGCTACCTGATGAGTAGATCAAACTTTTCAGTACGAAACCAAACTACCAATGGAAAAAACTTAAGGAAATTTCTTGTTTTTCTAAGGGTATGTGGGGGAAATTGGTATTTCTACTTTTTATTGGAGTAGATCTGTAAGTAGATAATGGAATGCTATAATAATATTATTGTCTATGGGAAAGCCGAAAGAATGATATTATTATATTTTTAGATATGGTGGTTTGAGAATTGAATTGCACATTGAGTTTGCGATTGAGTTGGGTTCCATTTGTGGATTGAATTGGTTTGGAATTGGGGTTCGATTAGGGTTTAGTGAGCAAATGAGCATGAGTGTTTGTATGCATGTATTTATGTATATGCGTGTGACATTGATACAAATCTACATGCTTTGACCGATTGGAATCAAACTTTACAAAAATATTGTTTAAGATTTAAAAAAATTCACTGATAATAACTAATACCTCCATCTCCTTCTTGGAGAATGATAATCAGGTTCAAAGTTTCTATGGAGGAATTTCTAAAACTTCACAAGTTAAGTTGATTCTTGAATATTGATAATTTATGATGGTATGATGGTGTCATAATAATTTGATGATATAATGGAATAATGGTGTGATAGAATGATTGTTTAATGGTATGATGATACGACGGTACATATGCCGGTGTGATTGCACGATGTTATGTTGTTATGACGGACTGGCTTTAACTTTAGCATCAGTTGAACGTGTTTTTATTTTCTGTGACTTTTTTTTTAATATAAATATTAGACGAAACCAATTTATGAAGCATTCGTAAAAGCCGCCTTCGGAGGTATGTCAATGAAATTTCAATAAAACGCGACATCATCTGCCGGGTAACACGGGGTATACCAAATAATTTATTATACATATATGCTGGTTTGAGGATTTAGTTAAGCATCTAGTTTGCAGTTGAGTTGGCTTCCATCTGCAGATTGATTTGGGGTTGAGGTAGATTTGAGTTGAGATTGAGTTGAATTAGAGTCAGCGCTTAAGTTAGTTGGTAGTAAGCTTGATTTGTTTAGAGTAGAGTTCATGTACAAACGCAGCTTTTCGAATGGCGTTGATTTAAGGATTGAGTTGGACGTTGAGTTTGGGGTTAAGTTGATATTGAGTTGGGAGTTGAGATCATGTACGTATGTAATTTTTTGGATCGTTTGGGTTGGTTTTGTTAGGGTTGTATATATAGGCTTGGAGTTGAAGTTGAGTTGGATTGGAGTGAAGGGTTCGGTTATGGATTAGTTTGGGGTCGAATTTAGGATTTAGTGAGATATTAGATTGAGTTGATTTGAGTTGAGTTTATACACTCTAATAGCTCTCCAATCGAGTTTATTTTGGGGTTGGGTTGGCCTTTCAGTATGGAGTTGAGTAGATGGTTGAGATTTGGTTCGAGCTAAGTTAAGCTGAAGTTGAGTCAGGGTTTAGTTAGTTTGCGTTGGGGTTCCGTTTAAGTGAGTTGTTCGGCTGACTAATTATTTAAGAGTTGAATGGGGTTAGGTTAAGGATTGATTTGGTGATTGGGTTGAGGGTTGGATTGCGGTAAATTTCATGATTACAAGTTGAGTTAAACCTTTATATTTTTATTAAGAATAATATTTTAATATAGAAAAACTGGGTCTTAACGTTTTTAAATGAAAATTTGTGAAATTTAAAAATTCAATGAAAACGTCAAATGATCAATTTAAATCTCCTCGAATTTAGTAGAAGTATTTTGTAAATTATTATTTTGGATTCTAGATTTCCTAATCTATTACTTTTAAAAAAATTACAAAATTAAAACTTTTTCTAGATATTTAGAGAATTTAGGGTTTTGTACTATTGGACGCTGATGAGAACATGGAGCAGAAGTGCTCTACTTAAAGTAGAAATGTCTAAATTAGCGTATGCTGGCAGAATGTTTATTATTTTATAATTTGTATGTTCAAACCTCATAGGAAAATGCAAATTTCTGGCCTAGAAATTTTAGTACTTGGAAGTCGTTTTAAAAGATAACTGAGAGCAATTATTTTGAGGCTTTCGAAAAATCCAACCAATATACGGAGATATGACTTGATATATCTGTCGAAGTAATATAAGGGATTTAAAGGCTCTAGAAAGAAAAATTGAATCCAAATTATACGCTTGGCTGCTTTATATAATGAAAGACAAATTGGATGCAGAGACTCAAGGACTATGGGGACATGCTGCTTATAAAAACAATTTACCCACTTTAGAAGATTTCTTGAAATTTTTATTAAACTGCATCAAAAGCTGTAAAGTCGTTGAAACTAGCTGCTACTAAACATTTGATAAACCAAACAACTTCTAAGGAGTTCATCATAGCTGAAACCAATAGCTGCCCCTTATGCAAAACTGAATAGCGTTATTGGAATGCGATAAATTTAAATGATTTGGAGCGTCAAAAGTATCGTTAAGTTAGACAACCGCTGTTTCAGCTGCTTAAACCATATGGGATTTGAACACGAATGTACATTACTCATAGATTCTGAATCCAAGTCTAATGAATCGATATGTTGAACTTAATATTGTATTGAAATAACCTCGATGAAAACTTCGCATTCTTGTAACTGGCATAAGTGGCACAGAGCCTTGACCTGACTAAACTATGTCCAAATTTGCTAATAAAGTCGTTTGCTAACTGACATCCTTTTTAGCATCAGAAACAACAATAAGCAATGGGAGCCAAATTGACACAGAGCAATTGAGAGACGATGATATGCTTAAACGATTTTGGGAAATTGAAGATATTTCAACGATAAGAGAGGACTGACCGGTGAAGAAGAGCATTATGAAAGATTATTTGCTGAAACAAATTCAAAACCCTTGAAGGTTGGTTCGTTGTTCAATTGCCTTTGAAACCTAACTGTGAAAATTCCATTGGAATGCTAACTTTAAGAATTTTTTTGTGCAGTTGATGGTGCCAGTAGAAAGTTGTGGAATAGAAGGTCTTAATTACCATAATTATTAAAATTTTGAATGGTTCCTCTCTCAACGATTTGCCTGAATTCCTTTCAGAGCTGCACCATAACTGGCAACAAAAGTGTTAAATGAGACAGAAGCTATGAATCGCGAGTCGCGTTTAGTTAGTCTTATGGCGTTTAGGAATTAAATACTTGCTGTTAAGTAAATACAGTGGAGGAAGCTGCATAAATAAAGAATGCTCTCGTTGTTAGTTTTGATAATACCTATATGAAATTAAGAGAGCGGTTATGTAATTCAGATGAATTTTTATATATGATACCAGAAGAGGATACAGTCGGATGCTTTTGCACTTTAGGAAGGCATATTCTCCTGTCTATGAGATATTACACAATGATGGTTGTCACACAATTCGAAAGGGGCTGCATAACCATGCGTAATGAATATACGATGAAAAAGATTGAAGCCATTAACAATGAACACCGATCAAGGACCCTCTCAAATGTTTAAATCGTTTACCGGTGATGCGTGAATAATGCGAGTCAGAGGACGAATACAAAATTCCAATTTGGTATTGCACACAAATACAATCCAATTACTTAGACGCTGATAAACACTTACGGCAAATTTTTACTTTTTTAAAATCCAATACTAATGCCACTCGCTTTGTTGTTGGCGAAAGTATACTGAAAATCGAAGAGCTGTAAACGCATTTAACCGATATCGAAGCAATATTTAACTCATGACCTATTGGCACTTTACCATTCAATACTGATTCTGACATTTAATCTTACTTCCTGATAAAGAATAGATGTGAACTAATGACAACCTGCAACCGAAGTAAAGTTGTACCAAAGAAACAGCTCTTGTATGGTCCCAAAACTCATTATACTCATTTAATTAATATTATGTTACATTACAATTATTTGTTGTGCTCATTTAACAAATAATCCTCTATTACACAATAATTCAATTTAATCAATTCACTTTTTAATTTAATTATGTAAATATATAACATTTCATTATATTCAGGTATTGTTTACGCTTTCATAAAAATGTCAATATGTCAAAATTAATAACAAGTAATTATCTAAGTACACAAAATTGTAATTGTAATAGATTATAATCGAATTCTGTATGTAAGTAATAAGGATATGTCAGGTTGATGGTTAAAAAATTGTTAGTAGGGTTCTATATAAATATATTTTAATGCGAAATACATTTTTATTGTGCACGCGATTTTAGTGATTTGACCAAAGATCCGTTAATAGTTGCAGGTTCTGGGCAATCATTGCTGCAGTAAATAGCCCAGTAAATTATAAGTACTGATATTGTTTTGATATTTTTGCTAGAATTTAAATTCTGCGATTAAAGTTAGAAAGTTTGTGGACAATTAATTTTAAAAATTCAACAACAAACTTTGTGAAAATATTGAACAGTGTTGAATATTATTGAACTTTTATTAGGTGTTATAATAAAATTTTACCTTCCGGAAATTAATACGGTTCTCTCGTTTGCCTTCCGGTTTCATTCCTAATTTTAAAAGAAACGCTATTGGTTTTTAGAGTAAATTTCTGAATAATAATTTTGACTCGGTTAGAGTATTATGCTCCAATTTAGGTACGCACCACCCAGAAAATATTTTTTAGGTATCACAAATATTTTATCTGATCAATTATCACAAACTAGGTTGGCGGAAACTCGGGTTTTACCAGGGTAACCGGGTTTTTCAAACCTGAAAACCCTGGTTTTTGCAAACTCAAATTTTGGATAGAATTTATTTTGAAATATAAATCCGGGTTTTAAGTAAAAAAAACCGGGTTTTCGTGTTCATCACATTTGGGAAAATCTGGGTTTTTGGGATCAGGTAAACCCGGTCTGAAACCCTGTTAGTTATACTGAATTATTATTTAAATTTTAGCGCACTTTATTTTTCCAGGAAGTTGCTTAGTTATCAGTCCACATATAAATTTCCCCTATTAGATTCTGCTGCTATTTCTATCTGCAGGTTTTGGGATTGCATTTTGTAGAGATATTTCGAAAACATTCGCATAACTCATATTAGACCTGGAAAGTTATCGATGTTGTGATTTGGTGGTTAGCGGGATTTTACAAGATTATTTAAGATTTCTAATATTTTTACACGTATTTAGATTGGTTTGAAGTAAACAGAGCATTAGGTTAAGTGAGATTCTCAAAATTCGAGATTTTGAGATATTTGAAATAATCAAGATTTTCAGGTTTTGATTAGTAAGCAATATTTCTGAGAACTTTAGAGATTTTCCAGTTATTTATTCGAGAAAGAAGTTTTTTTTTTGCTTTTGAATTGCTTTGCATTGAGACTTTTCAAAATTTTACACGATTTTAATTTTAACAATTAACAATTTTTTGGTCTAATTAAATAATTCTTGTATTTTCTAATTTGCAACCGATCCTAAGATCATTGTAATGTGTTTTGCAGTTACCACGTAGAATTACATTATTTCGAAAGTAAATTGTGAAACAAACAGTGCAGTCTAAAGGGTTGTTCTAGGGAATTCCCGCGGGCAAATTTCGCAGGAAAATATAGATAAGTTTGGGTGAACCTGACTTCCGGGATTTTCATCATAAATCCCGTGAATTTTTAATTTAAAATTTTCTTGGTGTTATGCTATATAAAATAATTTCTAACTGTTTCAAAGTTATTTTAATCTATTTGATTTATTTTTTTACAATAAATAAATTATTTAAAAATTTTTTTATTGAATTTAATATCAAAACTCATATTTATCAAATGAAAAGTCTTCAAAGTGGCAATACGGAAGTTGTTTCAAATTATAACCGTAACAGTTGCAAGTTTATTAAAATAAAGAAAAAATTGAAGGTGCTACTAGAGATCGGGATCATTTTATTACACCTGCCTTATATAATATTTCGATTCAATTTCTGTCTTAACAAAAAGATTGTGCTCAACGTTTCCCAATATTTTCAGTAATGTTATCCTTACAGTACCTACTGCAAATTTCTTCATCTATCTTCCCGCATATTACTAGATACGAGCTGTAGCTATAAATTGTAGATGGAGCATTTCAAAGCGTTGTCATTGAGTTTGTTTTGCTTTGGATTTGTGAAAAATGTCTCGCTGGTCAACGGAAAAGGTGAAATTTCAAGATCTCTTGCAAATATATTTCTGGCTTCCTCCATTTTTCTAAGTTTATATTATTAACCTAAGTAATACTGTAATAAAATGGAACAAATTGAAGCGGTGGCTCATCAGTCGAAAACTGGATTAAATTCTCTTATATATATTAACTTCAATAGAATATTTTGATTTCGAAATTTCCAACACCGCTTTGCTTCAGTTGGATTACCTTTGTTTTGACAAACAAAAAAAATCCTAAAAAATCAAGTTGTTAATTATAAGACGGAAGGAAAGACGTGTTTTTGTCGTCTTCTTCATGGTTTTATTTGCAGGCGTAATAAGTAGTTTCGCTTAAATTAAATATATCGCTTGTGATTTTGTTTAATTAATTTCATGTGCGAAAGTGAAATTAATGGAAAGTGGATGTGAAATAAATTGAACAAGGAGAAATGTGTTCTAAAAATAATAAGACGGTAATGCCCAGGTACCGGTAGACAGGTATTTTCATACCACATGTATTGGTCAATATACATATATGTGATATGTACTGTGCAATAACAATTTTTTTGTTGTTTGTTTTATTTTATTATATATGATTTTGCTTTGGTTAAGGGTTGTGTGATATCCAGTTAAATATTTCTAGTCTAAACAAGGGCATTTGTAGATCTTATAATTCTTTTTTAATTTTTTTTGCTCTTCCTAATAGTTGTTTGGATGTGTGGTGTAAAACTGGAAATTGTTTGTTTACCACAAGTGTGTTTGTGTGTACGCAGATTAAATGTATATGTGTTCGATTCAAGTGGGATTCTTATACTTCATGTAATCGAGTGCATTTGAGTCGAATACAGATGTAAGCAATACGTATATAACGAATTATTTATTAGTGCATGCCAAATTATAACAAAATGTATCGGTTATCGGAATACGTCAAAAAGTAGAAACACAATAATAATTTAAGTTTGTATATTATATTTGTGATGGTAAAGGGAAATGTACAATGCAACAACAATAGTGTTAAATTGGTTGTATTTCTTGTGATCGTATATTGCTCGGCATAGTTGAATTGTTCCTATCGGAATAAATATTGTATGTTATTGTATTAAAGCAACTGTTATTTCTGGTTAAATACATCTTGTTTTGAATTTCATTGCAGGTAATTATATACCTATTATATATCTTGAGTTGGATGGATTTTTCGAGGTGTGTGCGTGTAGGAATATTAACTATTATATTGTTGAAGAATATTGTTAGTATTTTAGATGTGCATATTGCTCGTTCTTCATAGGAAGAATTTTCGGTGGTTTTGTGTTGTACCTAAACGTCGTATTTTGAATCATAGCTTGTTCGTTTTTTGTGCTTCGAGCACGATCATATTGCTATTTTTTTTTCTCTATAGAAATATTTGAAAGTGTTTTGTAGTTGAATAAGACGAAATATTTACTCACAAGTAAAAGTATGTTTGGACATGGGTTGGAAACAATTTTAATCAAATTCGTTGAAAAAATATGTATAAAATTTGAAAATTAGGATTTTGAATTTAGAGTTTGAAATTTGGAATTGGGAGTTTGAAATTTGAAATTTGGAATTTGGAATTTAAAATATGAAATTTTAAATTTACAATTTGAAGTTTAAAATTTGAAATTTAAAGTTTGGAATTTGGGATTTGGAATTAGAAATTTGGAATTTAAAAGTTGAAATTTAAAATTAAAGATTTAAAATTTAGAAATTGAGCAAAAAAAAAATTTTTAATTTCAAATCCCAATTTAAAATTTAAAATTTCAATGTTAAAATTTCAAATTTCAAGTTTCAAATTTCAAATTTAAAAATTATAATTTAAAATTTGGAATTTGGAATTAGAATTTGGAATTTGAAATTTAAATTCAAGATTTTAAATTTAAGATTTAAAATTGAGAATTTGGAATTTAGAATTTGGAATTTGAAGTTTAAATTTAAACATTTTAAGTTTGGGATTTGAAATTTGAGATTTAAAATTTAGATTTATTTTTTTAATAGTCCAAGATGAAGAGTTTTTGGATTCAAATAGTTTGTTCATAAAATTGTTGGTTGGGGCAAGGTTAATAAAGTTTCAGATTTCTAAATGAAAATGATTCTGTATTTCAATTTATATATCTTCTTGTATCGGGCATTTTGTTATTTTACTTGTGATTTTGAAGGTAATTTCTAGTATAAATAGCTCTACATAGCTATAGATTTGGAAATAACATTTTGTGGAATTTTAGTTATTGATGTTAGAATTACTTCGGTCTAAAAAGACCAAAGTATTGAAATCCTGTCAAAAAAGACGAAAAATTTGGTTGGTCCAAAACCACTTTTCTCGACGTTTTGAAAGTCCCTGAGTCTGAAAATGCAAAAAAAAAAATGTCCGTCCGTCTGTCTGGATGTCTGGATGTCTGTGTGTCTGGACCCATGGTATCTCGAGAACGGCTTGTCCGATTTTGAATTTTTTTTCGCCAATCTGTTTCTATGGTCAAGGCGGAGATTTGGAAAGCTTTTGGAGACTGTACATTAAGAGGGTGGGGTACCTGCCATACGAATTGACCCAAAATACCTGCTTTTATAAATATTTACGAATTTTTTATGGATACAGGTTTGATTATTATTGAATTGGGAATTGATTTGAAGGTTAAGTTAGGCGTAAATTTGAGGGTTGAGTTGAAGTTGAGTTGGAGTTGAGTTGGGGTTGCATTAGGATGTAGTGAGTAAATAGTTAACAAATTTTTTATATGATGGAACTTGTGCTTGCCTATTTATCAACCGATTATTATGAAATTTGACATGTGTGTCGGCAATGGGAATTTAAATTGATTTTTGGATAAAGCTCTGGAATATGGCCAAGTATGATGGAAGTTGCCTATTTTTCAACCGATTAAGATGAAATCCGATACGTGCGTTGGAAATGTGATTCTAAAATGATTTTTGGATGAAGTTTAGGAATATGGCCAAGTATGATGGAACTTGACTATTTTTCATCACATGTGCGTTGCAAATGGGATTCTAAAATTGTTTTGGATGAAGTTCTGGAATATGGCCAAGTATGATGGAGCTTGGCTATTTCTCAACCGATTTCGATGAAATTCGACATGTGTATTGGAAATGGGATTCTAAAATGTTTTTTGGATGAAGTTCTGGAATATGGCCAAGTATAATGGAACTTGCCCATTTCTCAACCGATTATGATGAAATTCGACATGTGCGTTGAAAATGGGATTCTAAAATGTTTTTTGGATGAAGTTCTGGAAAATGGTCAAGTAGGTGGTACTTACCCATTTCTCAACCGATTATGATGAAATTTGATATGTGTGTCAGAAATGGGATTCTGAAACGAATTTTGGATGAAGTTCTGGAATATGGCCAAGTATGATGGAACTTGCCCATTTCTCAACCGATTATGATGAAATTCGACATGTGCGTTGAAAATGGGATTCTAAAATGTTATTTGGATGAAGTTCTGGAATATGGCCAAGTATAATGAAACTGGCCCATTTCTTAACCGATTTAGATGAAATTCGATATGTGTATTGGAAATGGGATTCTAAAATGAGTTTTCGATGAAATTCTGGAGTAGGATTAAACTTGGCAATTCCTTAATGGAGTATCATCAAATTTGAGATGGGTGTTGGCAATAGAATTTTAAAATAATTTTTTGAAGCTCTGGAAAATGGCCAAGTAGGATGGAAATTAGTTATTCCTTACCCGATTGTGATGAAATTTGACATGTGCGTTGTAAATGGGATTCTAAAATGATTTTTGGTTAAAGTTCTAGAATATGGTCAGTTACACGGTTAGAAATATCAGTATAATTTTGTATATTACTTTCGGTATAAAGTTCTAAACAACGATTTTTCGTGTTATATTGGATTCCTGTTTCCCTGCTACTAAAGCTTTTGACCCCATTTCTAGTTAAAATAGAAATCAGTACTGTCAAAACTGTCACATCAACTTTATAACACAGGTGACAGGTGAATGCAATCCTCATTGAAAAAACCAAAGACCGAAGTTCTGATCACCTCGTGAGGTTTCAGCTCTTTATATTTTATTTTAGTTTGAAATATTGAAAAAAACATATTTAGTATTTAATATTCATAAATTAGAATTAGAATTTTTTATACATCTCGAATTTCATATTATTTAGTTAGTGATTAATTTGCTGTCCTTTTAATTTACAGAGAGGGACTTTTTCTGATGAAAAAAAATACACTGCTACAGTTGCTAGTGGCATAATTTGGAGGAACATGGCGTCATAAGGTCGAAGCGAAATTTTATGGCGGAAGTGTTATGGTATGAGGAGCATTTTCTTATAAAGTCCCCCCATATGCTTTATAACGACACGAATAAACTTTTGGAAAACGAAAATTATATTTTTCAGCAGGAGAATGCTTCGATCCATGTTTCACATAGTGGTTTCTCGAGAAAAACATCCCCCTTCTTGAATGGCCCGCTTGCTGTCATCTGTGCAATCCCAATGAAAATCTTTGGGGTCCTTTCCGGAAAAGTATATGGGAATGGACGGTAATATAATTCAATTATCGATTTGAAAAGTGTCATCCTTAAATGTTGGGTCAAAATTGACCCGGAAACTCTTAAAAAGTTGACAAGTTCAATACTACTACTACTCGAATTTTCGAAATTTTTGAAAAAGTTGAATCCAAACCAAATATTAAATAAAGTAATATATGAAAAATTGGTAATTTTTAATTTTATTTTAGTACACTATCAGAAGTGCTTTTATACGTAGGTCTATTTGAAATTTAAATTTATTATTAATGAACATATTATTCGATAATTAGCATCCTCAGTGTGTTTAGAAAAGAAAACCACCACTTTTCACCACTTATACAATCAAACAATAAAATTTCTGTTTACTGGAACAACAATCTAAAAACAAAACAGGACTGCTTTGATAAAATCATCATAATCGAAATAAATCATAGAGTTATAACTCTAGAGCTTGAACAACGTTTTATTCCATAGAAAATCGTCTATTTTAAGCCTACACTGTTGAAGAGAGATTGTTATATATGTTTATGCTTTATGCCCTTCCTTTTATCTAAACAAACCATTTACTTTTTATTCTTGTTAATAAGTGGTTAGTTAATAAACTACGAACATTTTGTGAAAATTCAAAATTATCAAACAACACAAAACAATTAAAAAATATGTATAAATAATTATTATTTGTGAAAAATTATTTTAAAAAAAATATGAAAAATAAAGTGTTTAATCTTAAAATGTCGTAACAATACCCGGAATGAAATTAAAATTATGATGAAATTATTGTAATTTGAGTTGAAAAAAGTGCATTTTTAATTTAAATTTATTACATAAATTAAAAAAAAACAAATTTTGTTGTTGTTGGGTGCTTAGGAAACTTACGATTTATTAAAACAACTATTTTTACCAGGGCCACACTAAAAGTGTAAAATATAGACGTCTTTTACGAAAAATTATTTTTAATAATAAAATTAATTTTATTAAAAAATTGAACTAAATAATAATTATCCGTGTGTTTTCAACTAAAATAAAAACATTTTTTAAGCTTTAAATGTTTAGTTTAAGCAACCCACTCTATTTGAATGCTTTAAATAAACTTCTAAAGACGGCCCTATACTATTTTAGAATTTCTCTTTTTCGCACAGAATTTTGTCGCCGTTTGTCGTTTGTTTATTTCTTCTCTATAGTTTTTATCTCTATGACATAAATGCAAACGGCGAAAGAGGGACAAAACTACACATTTTATTTCCTGCCCTATTTTTTAGCTTTACCACTGGCATTTTATTATAGTACCTAGATGATGACATCCAATGAAAGGCGATAATGGATCGTAAACTGTCGTAATCCTATTAAGCAAATAATTAAAAAAATTTAATTTATTGAATCTATTCAGCAACCATTCATTAACAGAAAACGGCAGCTTTGCCACCCGCACGAGTATTGTAAGCCAAACCATTTATGGTGTATCTGATCTACAATAACATCCATTTTTTTAAATTGAATATTTTGCATTAAGGAAAACAATGCAACCCGTAATAATATTAATGCCCGTTTTAATAAACGATTAAAATGAAACCTATTATTCTTAAAAAATAAAAAATTAAATAAAATCTTGTGAATCATAAATTAAAATAATCTTTAAAAATTAGAGTAATATTTTGGTGACATTTTTATTCCATCAAGCATGTATTTAATAAATGCTTTTGAAATAATCCTTTCGAAAAAAAAAATCGCTGACAATAAATTACAAAATCTGTTTTCAACGAGTTTTAAACTAATTAAAAATAATTTTTCAAAATAATATTCAAATAAATATAATGACATAATACAATTATATCATAGTCTAAACGAGAGTATTTCTTTTATGTATACAGAAAATCTATCATAATGTATATGTGGTACTCCACTTGAAATAATATCTAGATTAGCTTTTGTATGTACATAGATAGCAAAAAAAAAATGTTTATTTTTTTCCCTTTTAATATAATCTTTTATCACTCGAGAACTCATATAATTTTAATTTAATTAAAATTCAAAACGTACAATATCGTAAGACGAATAAATAATCATTATTAAAATAATATTTTTTTTTTTAATTACGCAAATTCATTTTTTATACTCTTGTGCTCTATATAAATATTGTATAAATCTATTTACATGTACATTATACTTAAGTACATTTATATACGACAGTGAAATATTTATTAAAACGTTTAAATACATTTATTACATAAGTAATATATATTAGCGACTTAACACTTAACATATACATATATATATATTTATACTATGGTACATAATAGAACAAAACAAAAACTATTTAAAACTTACCGGCATAGTTTGACTACCGTGTAGACTTGTAATAGCTGCTTGTGCTTCCTGATGTGAGCTAAACTTAACAAAAGCACAACCTGAAATTAGATTAGAGCAAAATTGTATCGTGGTTAATTGTGCAAAAACTATTTGGGACTATATATTTATAAAATATTTGTTTAGAGATTGGGCGAATTTATTTTTATTTGATTTTTTAACTCTTGTAAATAATAAAATTATAAATTCTAGACGAAATAATTAAATAAATAAATAATAAATAATCGATTGTTTTTTTATGTGTAAAAAATATTTAATTTATGATGAATAAATTACAATATTTATATTATTATGGTATATTAAGATATATGCATCAGTTTAGAGATGGTTTTGTGTCTTTACATTTTAACAGGTATTACATAAGACATTTACGTAACATATTATATATGTGTGTGTTGTGTATATCCATTAAATAATATGAACACACCTGATTTCGGTTGTCTTCATTTATATAGAGGAAAATATATATGTATATAGGATTTTCCTATGTAATAAAAATAAAATAAAACAACAAACATCCCCTTAAGGAAAATATATAAGTTTTTTTTTTAAATTATATGAGCTTTTATCTGTACACACATTTTTCCCGAGTTTTCCCATTTTTATTTTATGTGTGCGGAGAAAAAAAAAAATAAATAACAAAAAATAAAATTTAGCACAGGTATCAAAATTTGTTTACTCCAAAAAATTGTTTTCCAGATCCATTTCGTTGTTATTTTATATATGAATAAAATGGGAATAAAAGGAAAAGTCTTCTTATACTCGTACACGGATATATGGTTAAAGATAATGCATTTCGGGGTATTTTTCCACCGCACAAGATAAAATAGAATTTTTGTTTTTTGTTTTGTTTTTATTTTTTAAGTGCCAACAGTAAAATGTATAGGTTATGTGTATATTGTGGTATACGTTCTTATCCCACATCTAAAAACATAACCGCACATACACAGATAATGGTTGACAATTTAACAACATCACAGATTTTTATTTTTATTTTTTATTTTTTAAATTTATTACGAGCGGCTAGTGATTTGAATATTATTTTGCGTTATACCTACAGTTTTTGTTGTACGTACATATCTGACCGATAAAAAATTTATTTAAATATGCCATACGGGGTGCGTCACAAAGCAGTCACACATTACATTTTTATATATATATGTTTAAATAAAATATTTCAAAATAAGCTAAAATAATAAAACATCGTCTACTAGTGAACACTATAAATAAACTACTTATTAAGGATCTGAGATAAATTTCGCGCGTTGTCGCGTCTTCCAGACAAGAAATATTTATTATGTGCGTTAAATGTCTCATCTTTGTCTAAATTTTTTTTTTTTTTTTGTAAGAAAGATAAAATATTTATTTAGTCTTATAAAGTGTATCACAAAATCTCATTACAATACAAATAAAATTACAAAACAATGCTTTAACTTTTTTTTTTTTTTTTTTTTTTTTTAACACAATGCATACATCTTAAGTGAGGATTCATAATATAATAATCATAAAAAAACAAACTGATCATTCAGTGAAAAACAACATCAGGATCATAAAATAAAATAAAGTATTGGGATGTATAAAAACAGAACCAAAAAACACAATATCTTTAAAAGCTTGCTAACTAAATTATATAAGTAAATAAAATAAATAAAAATAACTCTAAAAATAGTAAATAATTTATAAAAGTAAAAAAATAAAACAAGAAACTCACCTTTACTAGCACCGTCTGGTCCCCGTAAAATCGTACACTCTTCAATCGTTCCGAATGGTGTAAACAATTGTCTTACATCTTCTTCAGTTTGTTGTTTACTTAGCATACCAACAAATAATTTACGATCTGTATATTCATGTGTGTGTGTGTATAAATGTTTGAAACCATCATCAAAATCACAACATTCAATCATAATTTGATTTTTACATTTTTTTGTCGAAGTCAGTCAGAAAGGTTTTTTTATAATATAAAATTATATTTATGTCAAATAATTTGTGTCAATTTTTTTTTATAATTTGTGTGTTGGATTTTTTTTTTTATATTATTTTTATTTCATTTGACATAAAAAAAAGAAGAAAAGAAAAAAAGAAAAATATAAATCAATAAAATATATTTTTTTCTAAATTTTTTTTTTGGTATATATAAATAAATTTGTTTATTTACTTTTTATTTTTTAATTAAATAAATAATGTTGTTAATTAAATTAGGTAAATAAAAATATTAATTAATATTTAAATAAATAATAATAAAAACAAAAATACTCCAGTTATTGTCTTTTTTGTGCTCATAATCCACATTAAGCAGTAAATATACAATACGTTTGTATATTTTGTTTGTTTATTTTCGTTGAATGTTAAAATTAATATTTTAATTAATTAATAAAAAAAAAGACACAGGTAAATCACATTTATTGAACAGGTTTATATTATTTTAATGGTGTTGGAGGGGGTTCGCACCCTATTTTTCATTGTAACTACCTAATTAAGCTTTCGCCATTGATTAGCTAATATTTACTTTGTCAAGAATTTAGTCAATATAAATTTTGTAGTTATTTAGTAAAAGTTCTCAATTTATAGTTTCCACTAAGTCAACATTTTAATTGGTTCGATTTTTTTTTTGAAATTTTCATTTATTTGCTTTATAGGTAACCGACGTCGGTACGATCGGTCGTTAAAATATAACCTGAGTAGGTCAAAGTTAATTTTGATTGATACAATCTACATTTTTCATGTCCCTAATAAAACTATAAAGTAACTTTTTCTTTGTAAACAAATTTGTTGTTGAAACAAAAATTTAAAAAGGAAACAATAAAACTCAAAATGTCTTTCGATTTTAATTTTTTCGTTGAACCAACAGTCACAAAAGAGAGCTTTTATACTTCAAATAATACTATAAAGAAAGACGTTGGCCGAAGAGATACAATCAACCTCATTTTGCTGACGGATTCATATTATATTTTCGTAAAAAAAAGTAAAAGCTTTTACTTAAATTTTTTAAGATTTTACGTGAGAACTAATCAATTTCTTCAAGCATTTACTTATTGGAAAATAACAAACTAAAGTTCAAGGTACTGCTTGTCTTCGATTTATTTCGACTACTAACATGAAATATTTTGAAAACATTTAAGTAAAAGCATTTACTTTAATTTATTTACCGCATCGCATGCAAAATTAGAATTTCTTTTTTCTTAATATAAAAAACGAATTTAAAATTTTACATGTGGTAGTGCGTTACATTAAAAAAATATTTAAATGGCCTAAAATTGACTTACAATTTTTGTTTGGTTCGCTTAATAGTTGAAATTCACAAAAATAAGCAAATACTTGTTTGTTACCGGAAATTGTTCTAGTAAGGGTTTTATTAATTTTTATGCATTCCAGATATAACTAGGGATGGCTATTGAAGCGTTCTTTTATTTTCGACAGTAACGTAAGGGCAACGCGTTAAACATAAAAAAAATCACAAATTTGGTTCTTAGTGACAAGATCATTACATATTGGAACCCCAATACAAAATAACGATAATTTTTTCTTCATGCTTGTGTAAGTAGTACCAAAAAATTAAAATGTATGACAGAAAGAATCCAATTTCAATCGCACTTGTCGAATTTCATTATAATTGGTTCAGAAATAGCCAGGTTCAATCCTGATTGTCTTTACTCCAGAACTTCAATTGAAAATCATTTAAGTTCTTGTTTCCGTCGCACATATCGAATTGTATGAAAATCAGCTAAGAAATAACCAAGTTCATTCTATTTGGCCATATTCCACAATTTTACCTAAAAGTAATTTTAGACTTATATTTCCATCGTATTGGATTTCATCAAAACCGGTTAAGAAATTGCCCAATTACCGCCAATATATCGGTTTTGTATTCTCATTTTGTGAGAAAATTTAGATGCCCCTGGTTTTTGGCTCGATTTTTTTTTTCAAGTTACCTCGCTATATAAACATTTTGATTGTTAAAACTAGAACCAGAAGTAATTGCAATTTTCGCGCCCAATCAATAATAAGCCCAATCGACAAAACAAAAGACAAAAAATTACTCGTTAAATTCTTTAAATTTGTTTTTTATCGATTGTGCTTATTATTGTACTAATTATAAAATAATTATTTAAACCGAAATGTAATTAAATTTTCCGATTTTATTTCTAATTCGAAATCTCCATATTGGAATTCACATCATATCAATTCTTTGTAATAATCCAGCTTCTACAAACAACCGTAATAATCATTTGAAAAAGCAATAATTAAAAAAAACTCATACGATTTTGAATGATTCTTAATTTTAAAAATGGTTTCCTGCAAAAATGCGAATTTTAGAGTTATTCCCTTATATCATTATACCACAGAAATATAAACGATTATCAGTAAGTTAATGAAATTTTCAATAACTGGCAAATATTTTAAAATTTATTTTAATTATCACTATGTCGAAAATGGAGTTTGTTAATGGTGCGTCTACAATTAAATAACAAGATATACCTAGTCAACCTCATCATCGCAGATCCCAGTTAACGAGTTGATGGTGGAATTGACGCATTTAGTTTGTATTACGAAAAAATGGTTTCGCCACTAGGGTTTGGGAGCTTAACCCCTTAAAATACTAACACGACGCATTTTTTGGGCAAATTTATTCGCATTTATCTTTAAAGTATACATTTAATTTTTACATTTTATTCAAAAATTGAGTAAATTTACATACAAATCAAAAATAATATTTTCCATAGGGTTAATTATAGGGGTTGAAATTACTTTTAAGTAGCTCAAAATTTAAAAATAAATATTTTTTATTTGTTTGCTTAAGGGTCTTTTGTTGCTATTTATGTTGAAATTTTCCCCGAAGAGGAGTGAAAATTTGAAATAATTGTAGTTAAATTCTTTCACCCTTCTGTTAAAATATCAAACTCCAGGAGGGGGGGGGGGGGGGGGCGGTGTGAAATACCAACAAAAATTTAAATAAGAAATTTTTAAATTTTTTGCATTGTACGTTAAAGTTGTTATAATTTTGATAAATTTTAATTATAAAATTAATATCTTCTATTTTTGTTTGAATATGAACCCTTAAAGGGGTAAAACTTGTATTAAAACTCATTTGAAATTAAGGAAAAATATATTGTGTCAGAAAAATAAAGATTTGTTTTTTTAACCCGGTGAAGTGATATTGTAGCTGAGAGGGTGGGCATTTATTTTCCTTTGAATTATTTCAAACTTCATCCTAATTATGCTTTATATCAGAAAAAAGAGATATTTTGCCTTATAAATGGTAATATTTTTTTTATATATGGGATCCTGATTATTGTTGCAAATAGCAACTAAAAGACCGTTAGCAAAAAAAATAAAAATTAAGAAAACATTTCTTCAAAAATTTTGAGATATTTAGGGATAACTTAAATTCCTAAAATTAATCCTATGAAGATTTTTTATTGTTTTCTATGTAGCTAAATTTACTAAATTTTTGATTAGAAAGTATAAAAGTTAAATTGGGCTACACTACTTTCAAGGCAAACGAAATAGAAAGGGTTCTTGTATTTTTAGGGGTAAAGCCCCTCCCTATGTTTCCAAGCCCATTTTTTCGTAGTCTGGCATTTTCGACCCATTTGTACATATTTAGAGGACTATAAATAGAATTTATTTACTTGAAAAGCAGTTCTTGCTATTTAAAAAAGGAAATTCTTCAGTTTAGAATTTAAAAAAATTTATCTTAGATGTTTGAATAATTTTATATTCAAAATTTTTTGAATTTTGATTTTGCGAATATAAAATCCAGAATTTATTCAAAACAAATTTAAAATCAAGATTTTCCTGATAATATAATGTTTAAAGGATAAAAAATCCCAAAAATTAAAATTTTCTAATCTCTTATGCAAAGTGTCAAACGCAAGTTGGCTGAATTTTGGCCTCTTGGTGAATATTACAAAATTTTAAAACTTATAAGTACAAAATACGAAGAGAAAACTATACAAAATTGTTAAATTTTTACTGTTTGCTGGGCGATATAATTTTACTTTGAAATCGTGATATCAATATTTATGACGGGATACTGATTTATAGTAATAGTCGATCTGTAGGGTTTAGAGGTTGGATTAAATTGGACTTACCTATAGTTAGTCGTTAGTTGGGTGTATACCCAATATTTGATTTAACACTCTTTCAGAACTAATAGGAGAAATTTAACGGCAGCTACACACAGTTACAGAGTTAAACTCCAAAATTGAAAAGTGCCTGAAATCACAAATGTTCATTATTTGTGCCTTTAAATTGAGTATTTTTTAGAATTTAGTTTATGAAGTTTAACTGAGAAAACAATTTCTAAAATCCAAATTTTCAAATCTATTATGCAAACTGTGCGAACAGGTTGAATTTTGGCATCTTGGTAAAGGTTCAAAATTGAAAATTGTCTGAAAGTACTAAAAGTGTTGGACATTTATTGTGCATTTAAAGTACTGATGGGGGAACATTTTAAAAGTCGAGCTAAAAGTTTATTGATTTTATTACAGTTGGGACCAAATTCTTTTAAATTTGGTTTTAATTAAGAAACTGAAACGAAGCTTTTAAACTAAACTGAAAATTTGCATTAATAATATTTTACAGGATACAGCTTTTTGTGCTACTTCTACCAAACGCAACTACCATGTGACACAAGTGCTGTTTTAAACAGACTCTTTTGAGTGTTTAAAAAAATGCATATTTTATGAAATTAGTTCGATAATAAATTTACAGATATGATGAAAACTCAAAATTATTTGATTTCATTCTGGAACTGTTGATCAAATTTATCTGCAGAATTTCGAATAATTTTTGTCCCAATTACAACTAAACAACCTGAATGGGATGGTGTTTAGGAACAAACGGAGCATGAGAACAAGGCATTTAACTAAATTCAAAAGCAAAAATATAAACGATCCAATATTTTAATGAAATTTCCAAAACTAGCATATTTAGTTGGTTTTCAATTAATTTTTTTTAATGATCGGCAATGAAGTTTGTTGGTTGGCGTCTACAATTAAATAATTAACGAGAAGCTAGATATGTTCACCACATCATTGCTGACCCCAGCCAAAGAGTCGATGGTAAAATTAGCGCGTTTGGTTTGTATTATGACAAAATAGGTTTTGAAACTAACTGTTGGTAGCTTCACTCTTAAAAATGCTAACAAACCTTTTTTAAGTAGTTAAGCTTTAAAGTAGTGCAAATATAATTTGCATACATTTTTTCAAAAATTGAGTAAATTAACATAAAACAAACCAAATTTTTTTTTAGCAAAATCCCTTACCCTTAGTAAAAAAATTAAATATTAAAAAAATGCTTCTTTTGAAATTTTGAGCTATTTAGGGGTAACTTCAACCCCCATAATTATTTCTATAGAGATTTTGTTTTTTGGTTTTTATGTCAATTTACCCAATTTTTGAAAAGAATTAATAAAAATGACATTTGGGTACACTACTTTAAAGCTAAAGGAGTATTTTTAGCATTTTCAGGGGTGAAGCCTTCAATGCTTCGTTGTGGGACTCATTTTTTCATAATCTTCGCAATAAAAATAACAAAATAAAAGTGATCAGAAAGCGGCAACTGAACTCTCGACCCCTTGAGAATCTTCTTATGTGAAAAACAGTTCTTGCTATTAAAAAAAGGAAATTTTAGAGTTCAGAATGAAAAATATGATCCTAAATTGTTTGAAAGTTTTAAATTTGAAATTTTTGGAATTTCAAAAAGATTTAAAAATTTCATAATTTTGAAAAATTTAAGTGTTTGCTGGGCAACTTAGTTTTATTTTCAATCCGTGATATCAATGGAAGGTAACGCTCCTACTGGGATAGATGGTATATATTTTTCTATTATTTCTACCTTAAATCGTTTCTGCTCGGATTTTTCATATTTTAATGATTCCGAATGGGCTGGTTCTCTTTATAATACTGGCCGCAGATAAGTATAATTTTTTTAAAGCTTAACCATATATTTATACAAACTATAGCGTTTTCAATGAAAAATTGAACAAATATGTAGCAATTAAATTGGGAATCATGATCTTTAATTTACAGTTTATTCAGATAAATAATTATCAAATAACTAAGCGGAAGCATAAATTAAAACTGAAGAAGATATGATGTAACTAGCAGTGTTCGCAAATAGTTGGTTATTGGCGTGCTAATAAAATTATTTCTTTAAACAATTGATTTTATGCGTGCCATAAATCCGTAACATAATTTTTTTTTATGTGTAATATAATACGCCAGATTTTTATTTTTACTTTTCAACGGAAATTTTTATAGGAAGAGAGCGAATCAAATAACTTAAGAATAATGTTAATATCTAGGAGTCGGGTTCAATATCTTAACTCCAGAAAATTGTTTTTGTCCGTTCGGATCCTAATTATTTGTATAATATTAATCTGTAAAAATAATAACTCACAACGATTTGTTGAAGGAAAATCAGACAAATGTGTGTGTTCCAGTTGGTGCTGGAGGAGGAAACAATTGATTGGATTGGTGAATGGAAAACTAAAATTAGCAAGTTAATATCAAAATAAAATATCATTAGTATGAATAGAGTTCAAAAATACTATTGTATCGTTGGGCCACAAATAATAGGTTTTATATTAGGAACTATTTATAATACTATCTACAACATATTTCAGATATAAAATGTTACTAAAATATGTCAACAAATATGCTTGTTACGTTTGATGCTGGAGACTGAGAAGAAAGTGTGAATTGGCCAGTAAGTAAAAATAAATTTGGCGAATATAATTTTTCACTTGTCATCGTTGGAGGTGTTCCGCAATATTTCTTAAATTTCATCCATGGTTTAAATAAGAAATCGGACCCCAAATGATATGGCCGGAGGAATTATTCAGAGCCGGAATTCCTTTTCTTTCTCTAACTATTTAAAGAATTGATTTTACATTTCAAATCTCAGAAGTAAATTTTTATTAAAATCCATCCACAAAAGTGATACCTAGTTCCATTTTGAGCTAGAGGCGTAGCAAACTGCTTGGATTTGTTAAGCAATTTTTTGATTAATGGTACGAACTATAATATCATTAGCAGTGTTCCGCAATATTTCTTGAATTTGGCTCTTATTTTATTTAAAAAATCCGACCCCAAATGATATGACATAAGGAATTCTTCAGAGCGTGAATGATTCCATTTTATATTAGGAGCTACTTACTGAATCGACTTTATATCGAAATTTCATTAAACTCTATTAACAAACGTGCGTGCTCCATTTGGTGCTGGAACTGTAAAAAAGGCCTAGATTGGTTATGTACTTAAAAAACAATTTTTTTTTGGTAAATCTATTGTTTTTGATTTAAATTTAAATACGTTTAAATTTATGTACCAAAATATAATTTGCAGTGTCCTGGAATAATTGTTGAATTCTGGCCATGTTTTATTTAAAAAAAACTCCATTCCTGCTCCTCCAAACGGAACTTCTGCGATTATGTACCAATTCCATTGAAATTTGTTATCTGACTTAACCAACATATTTGATAATAAATGAATTAGTTGAGGCATACTCAAATGATGAATCGAGGTGGCGGGTTTAAAAACTTTCCTAGAAGAAATGTCACTACAAATCTGTTTTCTAACCAATGGTCGCCAACACCAAACCAATTTTATAAAGAATTTGTTTTATCATAAACACAACAAATTTCGAGACTTAAAAACCGTCTTGGGTTTTTAAGTCGAAATGTTCTGTTCTTTTAAAATTTCTCAGACTTCGTTCAGGTTAAGTTGCTTTTGATAGTAGGTGACAACTCTCATTGGCTAAAACTATATTGACAAGAACCTTTTCGACAGCCAACAATAAATTAAGCATCCAATATAGCTACAAATGTCATGATACGTCAGGGACAAGTGTACAGCAATACAACAAAAAAACTTGGAACAACATCCCGTGAATTAAAATTTCCTCGATTTTTTGATCAAACCATATATGTATTTTGTCGCCTAACAATTTTCTTTCAACCTTTCCGTATTTCCCGAAAATATTTGTTATTCGTAAAGGTTATATTAGTTTAAAAGCATCTTGTCCATTTTTTTGTAAGAATGACTGCAAAGAAAACCGAGTTCTACTCGGAAAACTCAAATTTTTTTTTTTTTCGTGCCGGCAAACTCCTAAACGTGCCAAGTTTGGCATGCGTGCCACGTATTTGCGATCACTGAACGAAAGGAACAAAAATATCGTGCTTTATTCATTATTTCGACAAAGGTTCAAAATTTATGTTTTTCTCTTTAGGTTTTGTTTTCATCTTCTAATCAGGTCCAGCAAACTTTGGAAACATTTGGAAGTTTTCAACACTTTAAGATTAGCGATCTAAATAGAAAAATATGCATTAATTGATTTAAACAAATCTTGGTTACTACCCCAGAACGCGAAGTTTTTTCGAGATTTTTGTAAGTTTTCAAATATTTTGTGAAAGTTTCTAGTTTTTTGAAAGTTGTCGAACTATTAAGTTTTTTCAAATTTTTGAAATACTTGGCTAATTGAATCCTATTAATTTTGAAAGATGTCCAAAGGCTTATAGCCAGCGCGAATATTTCGAATTACATTTTTAATTATTATAAAGTTCCGCTAGGTAGCAATTATAAAAATAATTATTTAAATATTTATTTTAAATTGGTGTAGTTTTCAACAAATATTTGGAATTTAATTAATATTTTCATAAAAAAACGTGTTCCATTAGCACCGGTGAAAGGTTTGAATTTGCTAATAATATTACTCTAATTATCCTAGTTTCAATGGCTATTAGCCCAAATCAATTTATCCAGTCACTAAAACTACAAAGATTTTAATTGTAGATATGACTAAGAAAAACCAATATGCTAATATTAAATTTTCAAGTTATATTATCCAAGATATTATCTAGCAACGAACCTACAAATTATAGATCGCCTGCAGCATTATAAGTTTAGGTAAAATAATGTAGAGTTTTGTCAAACACTAATGGAAGATTACACAGAAATACGTCGACTATATTTTAATCTAAGAACATTTTTTTGTTTCAAACTATGGATTGTAAAGATGACGTAGAAGGATATCCTGCGTAAGAGTCTGAAATATCAGAAAGTAATTTAAATTCAAACAAGTCGGATAGAGAAAATTTTAAATTTTGTAAAATTTAGAGATTTATTTTGTTGAAAATTCGAATAAAAAAATTAGAAACAGCTCTAATAGGTGTCTTGTGTCAGACAACATAGTTCAGTTAAAATTAGAAAACTTTTCCGAATTTCGAGTAGGTAATATTGATAATAAATACTTAGATTTTGTCGACGTTGTCAATTTATTGTTTATTGCGTTGACAAAATATTTTTTCGGATCAAATTTTGAAGAGTGCATATTATTTTAACTCGATGTTTACAAATTGTGTATCATCTAAAAAAAAAACAAAACAAAAAAAAATATTTTGTCGCGGGTGCGAACCCACTAAATATTTAAAAAAATAAAAAATGGTAAAAATGTTATACAAAACCAAAAAAAAACGAACAAAATTCACAGAAATAAACCAAAAATAAAAAAAAATACAATTAAAATGTGTAATATTTGTATTGTTATGATACTTCTTTTTTTTTGTAAAATATATATTTTATCTAGTACAATAGATAACACAGATAACAAAACAAATATATATATATAGCAAATATTACAAATAACACATCAAATTTGACAAAAAAAAAAAACAAACATTTTTTGTAACTTTTATATTTATTTTTACGAAGAGCATTCATTATAACATGTTTTTGAATTGATTTGTTTTCTGGTGATTTAAGGGGGTAGGGGTGAGTGTTTCGGGGAGACATTTTTGAATTAAAAACAAAAAATTGTGCCATTGAACTATGATTGTGATATACAATAATAAAGATAGTTGAGAAATACAATTTAATTTTGAGTTATAAATTTTATTTTTGGCAAAATAAAATTTATATAATTAAAAATTTTGAAAAATGCTCTTGTGAAATTCTAATTTTTAATAATTTTTTTTTGATAAATTACAACATTTATATATAAAACAACAAACCGGTAAACTAATATATTTCATGCTAAACTCACTATATTATTTACCTGTTTTTTATTGTTATTTAGTTTTGTTCGGATATATTTTGAATGATCCTAGATTTTTATTTTAATTAACTAATTTTTTTTTTTTTAATTATTTGATATATCTGTGTTTTGTATAAAATTTCTTGTCTGGATAGTTGGCGACGTATTCGTTGTTACTATAAGAATAATAATTTGGAGAAGAATAATGGGGGTCAAATATTTTTTTGTTGTTTAATTTAATTAATATATAAATTAAATAATAATAATAATGTGATGTGATTTACTTTTGTCTTTTTTTTTTATTATTTAATATTTTTTATTACATTAAATCCAATTTTTGAACTAAAAATATTTTAATATTATTTTTGTTCATAATGAAATAAAAATGTATATTATTATGTACGTAGACAACAGCTATAAATTATATAATTAAATAATATAAATAAAAAAATTATTAAAACTGAAAAATTAATTAAAAAATAATAATTAATAATAACATCACAACGACTAGCATTTGTGAACTCTCGTTTAAAATTTGCTTTCCACAATAAAATATAAAACAAAATCAATTAAATTAAAAAATAAAAATAAATATTAAATAACAAATATATTTATATATTTTATTTTTTTTTATTTATTTCGATAAAAAATACAACATTAAATAAAAAACTTTATATTTTTGGTAATATTTTTTTTAAAATTTATTTACTTTTAATTTGCTTGAATATATAAATATAAAATTTTTAATTAAATTGTGATGCATATTTCGACGGGGGACAGTGCAACATGATATGCAACACCATGCAACATTTTTGGTATTTACCATTTATTTTTATATATTCAGGCAAAGTAAAAATATTTATTTTGGTAAAATACGGTATAAGAAATAAATAATAATTAAAAAAAAACTACATTACAAACAACATCCTAAAATCACGAACGACATCATAATACTGATATATAAAAACATGTAAAGTCCTCTTTGAATGTGATACACAAATTTTGGAACGCACACAAAAAAAAATTTTTGTTTGATCATAATTAACGTAATTAAGCGAATAAATTTATATATTTATTTATAATATTGTATCACATTAAAATGAGGCGAGACACAATCCCATTTATAAAAAACGAATCTTACATCGAGTGAATACTTATAGGTTTGTTTGGTCGCGCGATTTTTTGAAATAATCTTTATTTTTTGTTTATAGAAGATTAAAAAATTATTTTGGTAATTATATAGATATGATTTAATTTTTAAAATTGAGATACGATAACAGCATTATTGATTTGCCATTTTTCATTATAATTAAAGATGTTGTTTATGGTGCCATCATCTTCATCAACTTCATCATGCATTGTGTTTAATTCTGGAATAAACATTTTACGTTTATTTTTCATGATTTTTAATAAAAATTTTTGTTTACTAAATTGTTAATTTTTCTTATTAAATTAAATTATAAGTAAAAAAAAAAATACTTTTTGTGTGATTTTTATAACTATTTACTCTGCACTTCTCGACTCTTGACAATATCATCTTAAATAACTATAAAAAAAAATCGTATATACTCGTACTACTATTATAGTATGTTGCACTTGATGAGAGAGAGAGACTTCATTTTTTTTTGTTTTGTTATATTCTTTATTTGAAAAGATTAGAATATTAACGTGCTGTTGGAAAAAAAAATTCTTTATATCCTTTTTATTTTTTGTCATCTTATTTTACACTTTTAATATTTCAGTTTTGCTTGTACAAAAAGTTTTTTGTGCTTTAAATTGTATACTCGTCGTATTCTTATTCATTTTAAATCTATACTTCAGAACGTCAAAATAAATATACACATACATGAAATTCAAAAGTGTATAATAAATAAGAAAATATTATATTTAAGGTTACAGTGTTCCGCGAAAATATTCGCATTAAATATTTAAAATGGTTTTAATGAAAATGTAGAATATAAGTGTTATATTCAAAATGGTTTTAAACATCTACTCGGCTTCGATAATTTATTGGCTTGAGAAGTACCACTAAAATATGTTTCACTTGAATTCACTAAGGTTTATTTTATTCATCGATTGATCAAATTTACAGTTACAGGGGATCCAAGAACGCAGACTACATTCAAACTAAACAACTAGCACGTTGAATACTTCTTCTGCTGATTGTAGCAAACTCTAGATTTAAAAATAGGAAACTACATTAATTTGCCTTAAGAACGAAAACCAATTGATTTTAAGATTACTGAGAATTTTAACAAGAACGTATTTATTTTAAAATAAGTTCAATTTCTTACTGAATCGCAATAGCCCTATACAATGGAAATGTCCCAAACCCATGTACACAGAACTGTCAAACAAATTTATAGATTCAATAAATTACGAGTTTTTTAGAATCAAACTCATAATCAACCATTTTATGGTTGACTGATTAAAGTGAAAAGAAGAATTCAACCCTGTTGAATTTAAATAAAAGGCAAAAATGTGTTGTGTATATTAGAAATCAGTATTTAAATATATTGCTCAATTCTTGTTGCTTATTTTAAATGTTCTACCTAGCCCTACCCCTTTGTTATAAAAAAATATGATTTGAAATCATAAGTCACTTTCATATCGTACCTTATTCGGATATTGCCCAGAACTTCGGAGGCTAAAGAGGACTTCTCACATTATTCAATTATCAGATTTATTCATAACGTTTATAGCATTTGTAAAATGTTTAATTTTATTGAATTAATAAAATTTAGAAAATTTAACAAAATTTATCGGATTTATAGAATTAATTGAATTTACAAAATTTGAAAATACAAAATATTTAGAAAATTTATTGAAATTATTAACAGTGTGGAATTTTTAGAATAGGTAAAATTTGAGGATAAAGAATTTATAGAATCTATAAAACTTGCAGAGTTGAAATAATTTAAAGAATTCATGGAATTTACAAAATTTGACGAATTTATAAAATCCATTAAATGTATAGAATTTTTAGGATTTATAGAATTTAAAGGATTTATAAAATTAAAAAAACTTTCTGAACATTTAGACTTTAACGAATTTTAAGAATTAAGCAAATTTACAGAATTTAGAATTAAAAAAATTTTAATTTATAAAATTTGTAGAATCTAAAGCATTTATAAAATTTAGAGAATGAAATTTTTTAATAAGTAAAATTTTGGGTTTGTAAAATTAAAAGAATTTATAGAACTGACACTGTTAAAACTATATAGAGAATTCTTAGAATCTACAAAATTTATAGAGGTTATCGAATTTGAAACATTTAAAAAAAATCTTATTGAATTTACAAGATTTGTAGAGATTGTAGAATATATTGCATTGACAGATATTACAGAAATTAGAAATTTTTTAAAATTAGTAGAACCCAAAGAATTTAGCAACTTTAAAGGACCTATAGAAATCATGGAAATTTTAGATTAAGCAAAAATTTGAGTTTGAAAAATTTATAAAATTTGTTGACCTGACAATTTATAAAACTCAAATAGCCTACAAAATTTAAAGAACTTAAGGGGTTAAATCACCTTGGCTGGCGCTCGGTAAAATATTTATAAAAACAAAAACAATTTTTGGCGCAGCTATTTAGTATATAAAATAATTTTTATTTTACACTAATACATAACATAGTAGTTTTATGAATAATTTTAAATATTTTTTCAAAGACGCTGACGCCGCACGGTTTTTCTTTTGCGTTTTGCTCGAAATTACTTTTTTCAAACTGCTGTACAAGATATCTCAAGATTTACTCAACCAATTTTGTTAAAATTTACAACACGTATTCTTTAGAATATTATCTAAGGCGTGAAGCAGAATTTCCTTGTTTGAGTGCCATGTTCATAAGTTAAATATTTTAATTTCAAAATTTCGACTAAAAATTAATTTTTATTGAAATTTTGAGTTTACAAATTGTGTATCTTACGAACAGAATACGTGTTGTAAATTTTACCCAAACCGGTTTAGTAGATCTTGAGATATCTTGTACAGCAGTTTGAAAAAAGTAGTTTCGAGGAAAACGTAAAAGAAAAACAGTACGGCGTCAGCGTTAAAAAAAATATTTCAAATTATTCATAAAACGACTAGGTATGTATTTGTGTAAATTAAAAATTATTTTATATACTTAATAACTGCGTCAACATTTTTTTTATTTTTATAAATATTTTTCCAAGCACCAAGGCGACTTAAAAAACCATAAAATTTATAGAATTAATACAATAACTAGAAATTGTAGAATTTAAAGAATCCAGTAAATTTCTAGGATTCATAGAATTAATAAAATTTGTAGAAATTATTGAATTTAAAAAATTTACAGAAAATGAGTTTATAGGGTTAATAAAATTATTTAAATTTATAAAATTTATTGAATTTGCAAAATTTGTGGAACCCACAGAATTCAGGAAATTTATAGAATTTAAAGAAATTATGGAATTTTCAGAATAAGCAAAATTTGGGCTTGTAGAATTTATAATACTGACAGATTTGAAACAATTTTAAAGAATTCATAGAATCTACAAAATTTGAAGAATTTATAAAATTTATAAAACGTATAGAATTTACTGAATTTATAGGATGATAGAATTTAACAGATTAATAGAATTTAAAAACATTTTTGAAAATTTAGATTTTACAGTATTTATAGTATTATTCACAGAGTTTATGGGACTTTTCAATTTATAGGATTTCGAGAATCTAAAAAAATTATATACTTTTAGACTATACAAATGTCAAAGAAAATTCATGGGATTTAACGAATATTAATGAGATTTTAAAATTTGTAGAATAAAAAAAATATAAAAAAATTATAAACATTTTAGAATAAGTAAATTTGTGTTTGTAGAATTAATAGAATTTACATAACTGATACAGTTGATAGCATTTATAAAACCCATACAATTTACAAAATTCTAAAAGTATACTGAATTTATAGAGATTATAGGCTTATTAGAAATATTAACATTTATAGCATTTATAGACTTTATTAGAATTTAGAGAATATAAAAAACTTATTGAATTTTTATACTTTAAATAATTCATAGAATTTACATGATTTATAGCATTCATTCGATTTAAATAATTCCTGGGTATTAAAAAATTTATAGAATTTATAAAATATTTTGAATTAATAAAATTTGTGATATCCAAAGAATTTAGCAAATTAATAGAATTAATAGAAATTAGGCAATTTTTAAAATATTTAAAATTTAAATTTGAAGAATTTATAAATTTTGTTGAACTGACCCAGTTGAAACAATTTATAAATGTCATAGAATCTACAAAATTTAAAGAATTTATAAAATTAATAGAATTTATTCAGTATGTAGAACTGTGGCACTATTCTGGTTTTCCCGGGGAATTGGAAAATGATTTATTGTGACTTGTTTTAGTGTGTTTTGGTATCATTTTTTTCAAAGCATATGCGATTGGCATTTTGTTCCAATTTTGGGAAAAAATAATTCCATTTCAAAGCATTTTTGCTGCTTATTTTCCCTAAAAATTTTGTTGGGAACTACACAGTAGGCAGTAGTATGAAAATGGAATAATTTTTTCCCAAAATTTGAATAAAATACCAATCGCCACAGTATACTTTGAAAAAAAAATGATACCAAAATAGACTAAAACAAGTCACAATTAAATCATTTCCCAATTCCCAATTCCCCGGGAAAACCAGAATAGTACTACTGGTATAGTTTAGAGAACTGAATAAATTTCTAGAATTCATAAAATTTATAAAATTTTAAAAAATACTGAATTTATAAAATTTGTAGAATCCAAAGAATTCAGCAAATTTAAGAATTTATAGAAATTATGAAATTTTTAGAATAAGTAAAATATGAGTTTGAAAAATTTCTAAAATTTGTTGAACTAACAGAGTTGAAACAATTTATAGAGGTCACTAAAGAAAATATAAATTTGACCATACAATGAATGTATAGAATTCATAAAATTTATGGAATTTATACAATATCTAGAATTTGTAGGTTTTATAAGTTTAGTTTAATTTATAGAATTTATAAAATTCATAAAATTTCTAAAACTTATTGGGTCTATAAGCTTATTAAAATTTAAAGACTTGTTGGAATTTGTAGAATTGATAGAATTTATAAGAAAAGAAACTGGGCAAAAATATATGAATCCTGGCCCAAATAACATATACTAGTTCATTGATCTTTACTAAGGACTTCAGAAAGAACTTTCGGAAGAAAGGATTTTTTCAAATAAAAAGATGAATAATCTGTAAACAGTTAGCGAGCGAATCCTAAATTGTTATTTTGGTTCATCAATTATGACATAGTCTAAAAATTACGCTGTAGCATTATTATTATCTTAGTTTAACGGATTAGTTATTCAAAGCATTTATGAAATTTGCAATTTTAAAGGATATCAAAAAAACTTGGTGAATTTTTGTCTTTAAATCATTGATAGATATAATAGGATTTATAGAATTTACAGAGTTTAACGAATTTATTAAATTGATAAAATTGATCGGATTTACAGAATTTATAAAATTTATAGTGTTAAGAGGAATCAGAGAATGTAAAAAAAATTATTGCATTTTAGAACTTAAAGAATTTATCGAATTTACATAGCTTGTAATGTTTAAAATTTATAGAATTCAATAAATTTTGAAATTTTATAGAAAATATGAAACTTGTTGAATTTGTAGAATTTATAGAACTTATAGAATCTGCAAAACTTAAAAGATATATAAAATTCATTAAATTTATAGGATTTATAGAATATTCAGAATTTTATAGAATTTACAGAATTAAACATATTACTAGAAATATACAATTTTAAAATACGAAAAGTTTATAGAATTGATAAAATTATAGAATATATTAAATTTATAGATTTTATTAAATTTAGCGAATTTACAAAACTAATGGGATTTATAGAATTTATTAAATTAATCGAATTACAAGGATACCAATTATAGAATTCAAAACTTATTGAATTTTTTGAATTTATTAAATTTACCGAAACTGGAGGAATTTTAAAATTTATAAATTTTTAGAATTCACAAAATTTATAAAATTTATGGAATGTATGGAATATTTGGAATAAGTTAAATTTGATGTTGGAGAATTTATAGAACTAACAGGGTCGACAAAATTAAAAGAATTCATAGAATGTACAAAATTATAATTCATAAAATTTATAGATTTATTAGAATTTGGAGAATTGGTAGAATTAACAGAATTTAAGAGACATTTGGAATTTCTCGACTTTAAAGAATTTAAGAATTCATAGGATTTATATATTTTATAGATTTATTGAATTTACCGAATTTGTAGAATTTATAGGATTGTAGAATTTAAAATGTCTATAGCATTTAAAGAAGTGACATAATTGACCAAATTTAAGAAATTTATAGCATTTATTGAATTTATGATATTTATAAAAAAATTAGAATTATAAGAATTAATAGAATGTATACAGAATTTATCGAATATTTACAAAAGTTTATAGAATACAAAGAATTTATAAAATTAGTAGAATTTGCGAATATGATGTAGAATCTTATGACAGCGACTCATAAACGATACGATTGGTCGTACAATAAGTTAAATGACTTCAGTCGATGCCACAGGTTGAACAAAAGTTATATCGTGACAAGAACGATGCATCCGTACAGAGCCTTCTAGAGTATAGAGCCATAATCATTATGACGTATTTTTTAGAAGCTTTTTTAGTGGTATAACTTTTCAGTGATTTCCATAGGAATCCATAGTAAAAACGGTGTTTTTTAGCTTCAAGTTTTTCAATGAAAACAGCAAAAATGTTACAAAATGTTTATACAAAAGTGATCTACATACCTTTAGCAGCAATATACAAGAAGGGTATATTGGTATTAAGTAAATATTAATTGCAGAAATATTAAAATTAAATTATTCCTAAAATATATTTTTCGAACTTTCATTTTGAAAAATACATCAAAGTTGGCTCTGAGGAATTAAAATAATACTTGCTAAATTTATCTTTAGTTCTACTAGTGTACGTTAGATGTCTATAATTGTTGGCAGAGAAATACGAAAAAAAATTATTTAATCACACAATTATAACACGTTCATAATATTTTCTGAATTTGTTTTGCTTTTCCTACAATTTTTGAACTCAAATGTCCCCAGGTCGCAATTTTTGCTACGATTTTTCAAAATGTTTACTACCCACTGCCATCTATGTATATTGACTTAATGCACACGATTTGTAGTAAGCTTTTTTTTTTAATTTGACCAGAAAGCTGTTGTTATGAACTTTTTTTTATATTTTGGTTTAAATAAATCAATTATTACAAGAAAATGAAAACGATTTACTTAAACGAGATTTATATATGTTGAAATTCAAACATTTATGAAAATATTCTAGAAATCATAATTAAGAATTTGCAACGTTTTCATTTACAAATTTGTCTTAGGAAAAAAAGTGATTTCCCATATGTTTTATGTGTTTTACTATGGAAATTTTGGTTTTTTCCTCGTTTCTAATTCCCTTATAAAAGCTTCGTTTTTTAGATTATGGCTTGTATAATCAAGGTTGCTTTGATCCGTATCGTTCGGTGCTAAAATTTTTTAGTACAACTTGTAGAACAACTAGACAGCTTTAACCGATTGTGTTTATTCATCAACTTGTTGATACGATTTGTCAAGTTGTGCCCTTTTATGAAAATCATACATATGTACCTCAAGTCATAAAATCAGATCGTACAAATAATTGGATAGAAAAATCTTCTCATCTGTACAACTTCTTGTACAACTACTCAGTGCCGGCTCTAGAACGCTTTGCGCCCTATGCAAGTTTTTCTTAGGCGCCCTTTTTATAATTCAGGTACTAAAATTTAGCTTTTCTTGCCTTTAAAGTAGCAAATTTATCAATCATTTGACTTAAATCGATTTTGTCACCAATTTCTTTTTTAATTGCTATATTCGATAATCCAACCAACCTTTTCTGAAATATATTTGATCTCTAGTAGTTTTTGATTATTTTCAGTTTTGAATATAAACATTCACCACTTGCTACAGAAACTGGAAAACTTAAAAGTATTCGTAAAGCAATCGTTACGTTCACAAATGTGCTTCTCAAACTGTAAGCCGCAGCCCCCTAGGGAACCGAGGAGCTGTTACCAGTGTGCTTTAAAACATCGCCTTAATATCTATAATAAACTGCACAATCGCACAACTTCTGAATCTGCATATTTTCAGTGACCGCTGTTGTTTTCTGGACTGTTAATGGTTTTTGTAAGGTATGTGGTGTGTATATCAATTCCATAATCACGGCGATTTTGATAGGTAAGTTCTTATTCTACAATGAACATGAACAGAAATTTCAGATCGCAAACCTTGATCTGCGGGACAAAAAATCATGGTTAAAATAGAGTCCTTTTACTAAGGAACAACATTTTTAAACCAGAGGACGATATTCTCGGAAATTTTGAAGCTAAATTTGAACTAAAACTATTGGAACTTAGGTCTATGAAAATTTGAGAAATTGGATATTGAAAATGTACCTAAGTATTTAGTATTATAATTTTAAAAAGTTACTCGTACTTTAATTTAATTTGAAATTTCTATTGTCAGCTTGCCAAATTTGGCTTCAACAATTTCAATTTGATTAAATTGTATATCAGGTTAGTATTGAGAATTCCAAATCAACAATTTCAGGATTCTAATGCGGAGTTTTTTGTAGGGAATCCAATACCAATTTTCGGTAAAACGGTTGATTACCGAAATGTTGGTAAATTTTTGGAATGAGCTATCTTTTTCTATACTATGACACTTTCAAAATTTCAAATTTTGGATATAAAATTGCTAAGAGAGGGCCAAAGCTTTCAAATTCGTTGATTACGTTGAAAATTGGTAGTTGAAACAATCTATAAAAAATGTTGGATAACTCCGAATTTTCAGAAGAATATATTAAATCCAAGTGTGGTTTTAATTAGTAAAAATAATTTGACACAAAAATTAAAAACGACCCAAATTCGGGTCGGGTTGGCGGTCAAATTAGAAAAACTAGCAAAAATTAATTTTGACAAATTTAGAATAGTCGTAAGCTCAAAAATGTTTAGCTTTAACTTTAGTTTAGTCATTTCGGAAACTGTTCTGCTCCAGTCATAATGTCCAGCTAAAATATTTAGTTCCTGAGTTTTCACAGCTACATCTAATTTTTAATAGTTCCTTATGTAAAATTCTCCCATGTTTTTTCAAATCAAGCTTATAATTTTCTGGAATTCTACAATTTTTGCGTATATGAATATTTTTACCTGTAAATCGGATAAAGCTGAAAGAATATTTTGAGTTAGTAGAACATTTTTTTATTTTTTTTAAATTGGCGGGACACCGATATGAGACATCTGAGGTCCTTGAACAAGAATGCCCAAAATGCATAACTGTAAATTCCTTTTTATTGAATAAAATTTTTGGGAGTTCTGGATTTTATTTTTTCGATTTCGGTGGCCGCAGTACTAAACAGTTTGAGAAGTACTGCTCTAGTGAATTCGAGTAAATGTATTGTAATATAAACAATGGATCTTAGTATTAGTATTAGTACAATTTTTCATTGTTCAAATAGTTCTACCGCAAAAATATCTTTGTTATCGCTATCAGATAACATATTATCTAACGCGTCACAATGTGCTTTTAGTTCCTCGTCATTCGATTTACAAGCTCCTTTAACATTGGTTAAAAACTGAAAATTATTGATATGCGCATTTATGACCTCAAATCTTTCATCTAACGAATTAAGTGCAGTAGCCAGTATAGTAAACAAAACGAAATTTTAAATTTATAGTGGAGCAGAGGGAGTTTCGTCGTAGCATTCGTAATCAAAAAGCCTTTTTCTACGTCTTCGCAGAGCATTATCTTTAAGCTGAGGATTCATTTCTAAATCAGTTGCTAATTCTTTTGCGGTTTTTGGAACATGATTGAAACGTTCATCCTCATTTATATTTCGGTTGGGATTTTGAAAAATTATTAGTATTATAACCACCAATCTCGACGTTTTGAGAGGTGAGCTTTTTGTATTTTTTGGTGCGTTTACTGTTCTCGCACGACGAGTATTGAAGCTATTACTCTTATCATGTTTCGATGTAGTTTGAAAACGAGTTGGAGTTCATAGAAATAGAGTTGAGTTAGGTTTTCGTTGAGCTATTTTAAACTCGATTAAACTAGTGTAATCGAGTTGTAGTGATATTTTTTAGTAGTACATACAATTTAATAGGAAGCGTGAGAAGAATTGTCAGCGCCCCTAATTGGTAGGCGCCTCTATGCGAGGCATAATCTGCTTAGTGGGTAAAGCCGGCCCTGCAACTACTATTATCGTGTATGGGCCGTTTAAGATAATTGGCAAAATTTAAGGAAAATATGGAATTTTAAAAACTTAGGGGTTTTTTGATTTCAATAACAAATTTTACCGTTTTAGGGTATACATATCTCAGCTCGTTTTATAAAATTTTATGCCCTGGATATTTTAGCATTTTTTACAAAATAAATTATTGAGCTCATTGGACTGATTTGGCCCGTGGTTCAACTAATTTTTTTCTGACAGGTGTTATGTTTGAGATTACTTATTTATTGAATATGAAAATAAATTTGAGCAACTGGGTTTGTTTTATACAGGTTTCACTATAAATGTATGCCATTTTTTTTAATTTCGTCTTTATGTTTAAAGAGCTAAGAGAAGGTAGTTCTACTACTAAAATTAAGAACTGAGCAACTTTTCAATTGTTCCAACTGCGGAACCTAAAATGGCTTAGTTACTTTATTTCTTGTGCAATTAATATTACATTCGAATATTTTAACCAATTTTCCAAATTACTCTAAAATTAGAAGACCTTCGGCTTTAATAAATTTTCCATTAGAGTTTTTTCCCTTATTTCAAAACAAATATGTTTTTAAAAAAATTATTTTGGGTAAAACTTTTATATTTTGCGATAATTCGGGTGGTGAGTTATTATGCTTTCAAAAAAATTGAGCAAGGTTTATTTTTTTTAAAATGCAACTTGCAATTTTACCACATTTCTCGATACTAACTTTTTCATAAAATTGGTAACAATTTAAGATACTTATTTGTTCGAAAAGTTATTCGCCAACAAAACGTGTAATTTTTCAAGATGTACATACAAAATTAGATTTGTAGGATAAATTAATCATCAAATGTATGCTTGATTTATAAAATTATATGATTCGCAATTTTGGTAAGTTTCATGATTCTTATTTTAAGATTATTCTTAAACATTTTTCTAACGGAAACATTTTGACATTAATAAATTCGCCGACAAAACAAAATTACAATAATTTTTTCATTACATTTACGAAACCATAAATTAACTTATCTTCTTAAAGTGCGCGCAAGAAAGCAAAAAAGTTAATAACAAATTCTTGTTTTTTTGTTTGGTATACATATATAAATACATACATACTATGATAGTATATAATCAAACTTCAGATCCGATAACATAAGACATTAAATTATGTATATAGTAGATATATGAGATATACGGTTAAGGTCGATTAAATTTAAAATTCTACTCTCAGATGATATCTAGATAAATACCAAGCGAGCAAGTATAAACCATAAATCTATCATACTACAACATTTATTATTGTTATTATTTTTTATTGTGTGTATATCGTACATAACTATTAAATAATTCATAAAAATATTATTTGGTGTGAAAATAAATAAATAAGAAAAATAATATTTAAGATCAATTTCTATCAGCATCCAACATAAAGTTATTTATACGGAGGAAAACGGAACCAAATAATTAATGTATCTTTTTGTTGTGTGTTATGTGTGGCGATAAATTATGCTACCCCTCTAAACATACACAAGGCTATATAAGGTGGTAATAATAATAAACAGTTATAAATATTTCCACCACTATATATTATTATTATTATTATTTATACCATTTCGCCGGTATAATTTATATTCTAAAAATATAAAAGTTATTTTTATGTATACACATACACTTTCTGCGCTCTGCGATAATAATCGCTGACATGACATTTTGATTTTGAACAATGAAAATTGTTAGGAAAAACTTTTATATTTTTGTATTTTTTATGTGTTTGTATGTGTGTGTGTGTGTATATGTGATTGTGAGAAAATACCCACCAACAACAACAAAAATTAAAGTGATAATACATTATAATGAGACATCAGTCGAAAAATGAAAAGTTTAAAAGTGAAAAACCACACCCAAAATTATGTCACTTTTATTACTCACACAATAATTGTGATCTTGTCTAATTGATTGTAACACGTTAAAATCTGGTTTTCGATTATCTTGTGCGCATAACATTTAAATTTTAACAATCTAATAATTTGACTTTGCTTTTAATTTAAAAATTGATTTTCTTTTTATATTTTACATCTGTTTGTATTATACTTGATGACGTGGCTATTTTATTTCACCGCAGTGGTCTCAAAACTGAAAATGTAATAAAATTTTATAACCGAACATAAACGGTATTTTATTTTATATTGGCGGTGTGTGTGTGTTATTTATGATTTACGACAAATTACTTTAATAGCTGGAATAAAATGCTGAACTACCAGCCTGCCACACTAATTAATTTCCGCTAATTCATTCTCATCATCTCGTTAATAAACAAATCTCTACATATTTAAGAAACAACAACACGTGAGTGTAGCGAACACTTAAAAATTTCTTGATTGTCTTCATTTTATCCATCATCATCATCAGCATCATCTTGTTGTACTCGCACAAAAACGCCCCTTCCCTCTTCCCTCCAAAAAAAAACTTAATGAATTTTCTTTTCGTTCCTCATTTTAATTTTTTAATATATTTTCCATTTTATGTTTCTTTATTACGTATACTTTCTCTTCTAAATATGTAAAAAAAAAAACTTCAAAACAACGTTTTTTTTCACTTTATTATTTCATTCAAAATGAAAAAAATAAAATAAAGAGGAACAAAAAAAAAACGAAACAATTCAGAAAAAAAGGAAAGAAAGTGGAAAATTTTCACTTTAATTTACATTTTTAAAGATTTTTTGCTTTATACGTTTTATGATTATTTAGGTTATAAATTTGTATTGTGTAGGATTACAGTGGGTGCGAAAAAGTATGATACGTGTGCATTTTTTTAACTTTAACCATCGAATCAAGCAGCATTAATATTTAAATGGCAAGATTTTTATTTTGGGCTTTATGAGAGCTTTTCTTTAAAATTAGTTAAAACTTTATTTTTTCTCGATTTTCTTGCTGTGTTGAATAATAATTAATTTTAAGTTCGACACTTTTGAGATTTCTATTCAACACACGACTTTAATATTTGAATTCAGATCTTCCTCAACTCTAACTTGCAAATTTGTTTACATAAAATTAAGATATTCATTAACCTAATATAATCTGAGCTTTTCAATGCTTCCTTAGAATTTTTGGTGGTAAATATCGATATTTCTTAATTCACTTTGGAAAGTAGAATGGTTTTATGGAAAACTTTATTAGTTCCCATTTTGCGTTTTAAATCCGCACCCAAGAAAGCTTTTACCTGAAAAATATCATTCCATTGATTAGGAATGAAATCTCAAGTTTACAAATTTTAACAGTAGAAAAATAGTGGTAAAACAACATTAAAATAGTAAAAAAGCTCATTATCAATAAGCTTTTCATAAAGTTTGTTAACTTTTCAAACATAATACTAAAAACTACAAATATGACCCTAATATGATCTGGGATTTTCAATGCTTCTAATAAACAATTTTCGAAATTTTGTGAAATTAAACTTGCAAAAGCTTCAAAAATTGATTAATTGGCCAGCTGATTGGTTCAGTTTTTTTAGCGAATTTTGAAAATTTGAAACGCTTTTTGAAATTTTCTGCTTTTGAAACACGGTATTCTATCAAGCGAGAGTTTGATTTCCTTTATGCAAAATTTTACGTGGAGGCTCCCATTCTAAAGTTTAAAACCAGATTAGGATTATAAATCAGAGGCTCAAAGCTTTATAATGAACAAACTTATGTTAGATTTTATGTGGAGCTCTTGCAGAGCTTTCTGCTAAAATTAGCTCAACATTTTATTTTTCTCCTTTCTCTTGATGTATTAATTAATTGATAATCTTAAACTCTTGTTATTAAGCGAAACTTGTTATGCTTAAGAGCCGGCTAGATATAATTACTTAACTTGTTTAATCGATCAACTACGATGCTTTCAACATCTAAAATTAAAATTCTTACTAATTCTTTCCAAATAGGATAACTGCGGTAGTTATTTTGTTGGGTAAGTTTTTATGTGAATTTTTAAAATTTTTAATGCTTTTTTAGAACTTTCAACTTCTAAAAATAAAAGCAGCAGGAAAGTTTTTTTAAAGTTGATTTTTTGTTTAAAGTTTAATTTTTTTTTAATAATTTTAATATAATAAGACTTTACTTTGTTTGGTTGGGTAGGTCTGAGATCAAAACCAATATCTTAGTACAATTTGAGCTTTTTAATGTTTCTATAAAATGTTAGTTTTAACAACGATCTGAGACGAATTAGATCCGCTTGATGTTAACTCTGAAGTTGATTTGAAATTTCGTAAGATTTAAGCATTTGCCAAAGCTTTAAAAAAGGGCAAATTGCAGTTAGTTGTGTGAGATTTTGAGCGATTTCTTAAACCTTGTATAGTTTCTTCGAGATTTGCACTCTTTACTCAGATATGAAAAGGAATAAAGAGAATTAAGTTTCAATTTTACATTTTGAAATATGATTAGCGTTAAACTGCAGAGAAAAGCTTTTCTTAAAAAAATAACATTCCAGTATTTAAATACAATTTTTGAAAAGCTCTTTTAACCTGATCTATTTCAAAATTGGTTTATTTTTTTATTTATGTTAACAGTGCACGTATATAACTTGCAAATGTGTTTTGTGTTTGTCGAGTTAACAACTTACACTTTATGCTTTATGCATATCTTGAGAATTAAGTTTGTTTTGATAAGTTTGATAATCGCCGCTTAATTCAATTCACATAATATTCAAGTTTAATAAAATTTATTTCTTACTTTTAAGCTTTCGAAATTTTGTAAAGTTTTGTAAATCCTGAAAGGACTAATTGTTAGTTTAGTTTTACGTTTATTACAAATTTTTTAGTGATTTTCAAAACTTTGAGTTTTTGAAACAAAACGTCTGAAAGATGAAATTTTATTGGTCTTTGAAAAAGATAAATTAAGCTTTATGGGAACTTTTCATGTTATTTTGCTTTTTAAAACCTGATAGCAAGCACGTCGACGAAAATTTTAAATTAAGAAGACTCACGTAATAAAATAAAATTAATCAATTTTAATTTGAGCTTTTCGAATTTTTTATTTAATCCGTATTAAAATTAACATTTATTTAATTTGTTTTCAACTCCGAAGCTTGTAAAATTTCGTAAAATTAACTTTAGCAAAGTTTTAAAAATTGGTTCGTCTCTTTGCTTAATATTTCTAATTTTGATTAGTCTACTGAACTTATTAATTTTGTGATATTGCGTTAGTTTATGTGAAAACTTTGCTTGATAAAAGATGAAAGCTTAAATTTATTTTAAGTGGCAACTTTTAATTTTACATTTTTGATTTTGAGCTTTTGGGAGATTACATTAGTTTTTAATTTATTAACAACTAATAAGGTGTAATGGTTGATATACCTTAGGTTCGCTATCTTTTAACTGTCTATTTGAAGCAATTTTTACTAGCTTTCTCATGTAGAACTTTAAAAAATTAAATTGAACTAATTAAAATATTTTGGATAAGCTGCTCAAATGTATTACATTTTAATTTGTTTTTTTTAAGTTGGTTAATTTCCTTTATTCATGTTTATGTTTATTGTTTATTTATGATAAAGTGTATGGATGAATTCGTAATCAAAATCATTACTATAACTTAAGCATTTTAATGAATTCCTTAATTCTATGTAGAATTAAAAAGCGGTCTTATAATAATTTGAGACAAATACTTGCTTCATATAATTTTGTAGTTTTGAATCAAGCCATTTGAAAAATCATGGTTGATAATGAATGGTTTATTAAATTTCATTCGATAAGGTTTTATATTGGCTATTGCAAATTGACCTTATATCCTAGACCTACGTTATGCGAAATTTTAAATTAAAGTATATACCACACGTGATGCAATGCTTTTGACTTGTTAAATTTATTTAAGAAAACGCGGAGCTTTTAGGGATCTTTCATTAGTTTTATTTGCTCCTTTATAAAGTTTAAAGCATGATAAATAATTGATATTTGGTTCAATAAATACTGCTTTGAAACTTTCCAAAATCCATGAGTGTGAAGTTTATGCTAAAAAAAATAACAAAAAATTACACTGTTAAATTAGTTATTTTTCCAATTGGAATTTAGATTATATGAAAATTTAAATTTTTTGTAATTTTAAATTTTTCGTACTATCAAACCCTGCAACAGGTTATTTTCATCATTTTCAGATAGCTGGACCATCTGTTTATCTCGTTGGCCAAAAGCATTCAATTTTGTTGAACCTTACTGTATTTTAGATAATTTAAACGTTAACTGATTTTTGATAATTAAACAATTGTTTAGCGCCAATCCTGGAGAAATCTGGCCATATAGCTGTATATGTATGTTCGTATAACTTGGCCATGTGCCAATATACGTCGCCAACCTGAATCCTGATCCAATTGTGACGAACTTTACTATACTTCACAGAATTTAGAATTTTTAATAATTTTGGTGGTTTAAAAGTTTTTGTATCTCCGATCCACTGTGCGACCAACCTGACCCAATTGTGACGAACTTTACTATACTTCACAGAATTTAGAATTTCTAATAATTTTGATGGTTTTATAAATTTTTCTGTCTCCGATCACAGAGATGTCCGCAATGTCTCGCCCATATTTTCAGATAACTTGGCCATATGAAAATATTCGTGGCCAACCTGATCCAATTATGACGTACTTTACTATACTTCACAGAATTTATAATTTTTAGTAATTTTGATGGTTTTATAAATTTTTCTGTCTCCGATCACAGAGATGTCCACAATGTCTTGCTGACATTTTCGGATAACTTGGCCATGTGCTAATATACGTGGCCAACCTGATCTAATTATGACAAACTTTACTACACTTCACAGAATTTCGATTTTTTAATAATTTTGATGGTTTTATAAATTTCCAAAAATATGGGCGAGACATTGTGGACATCACTGTGATCGGAGATACAAACATTTATAAAACCATCAAAATTACTGAAAATTGTAAATTCTTTGAAGTATAGTAAAGTTCGTCATAATTGGATCAGGTTGGCCACGAACATTGGTATATGGCCAAGTTATCTGAAAATATGGGCGAGACATTGCGGACATCTCTGTGATCGGAGATACAGAAATTTATAAAACCATCAAAATTACTAAAAATTGTAAATTCTGTGAAGTATAGTAAAGTTCGTCACAATTGGATCAGGTTGGCCACGAATATTGGCATATGGCCAAGTTATCTGAAAATATGGGCGAGACATTGTGGACATCACTGTGATCGGAGATACAAACATTTATAAAACCATCAAAATTACTGAAAATTGTAAAGTCTGTGAAGTATAGTAAAGTTCGTCACAATTGGATCAGGTTGGCCACGAACATTGGCATATGGCCAAGTTATCTGAAAATATGGGCGAGACATTGCGGACATCTCTGTGATCGGAGATACAGAAATTTATAAAACCATCAAAATTACTAAAAATTGTAAAGTCTGTGAAGTATAGTAAAGTTCGTCACAATTGGATCAGGTTGGCCACGAACATTGGCATATGGCCAAGTTATCTGAAAATATGGGCGAGACATTGTGGACATCTCTGTGATCGGAGAAACAAAAATTTATAAAACTATCAAAATTACTGAAAATTGTAAAGTCTGTGAAGTATAGTAAAGTTCGTCACAATTGGATCAGGTTGGCCACGAACATTGGCATATGGCCAAGTTATCTGAAAATTAGGCGAGACATTGTGGACATCACTGTGATCGGAGAAACAAAAATTTATAAAACCATCAAAATTACTAAAAATTGTAAATTCTGTGAAGTAGTAAAGTACGTCACAATTGGATCAGGTTGGCCACGAATATTGGCATATGGTCAAGTTATCTGAAAATATGGGCGAGACATTGTGGACATCTCTGTGATCGGAGAAACAAAAATTTATAAAACCATCAAAATTACTGAAAATTGTAAAGTCTGTGAAGTATAGTAAAGTTCGTCACGATTGGATCAGGTTGGCCACGAACATTGGCATATGGCCAAGTTATCTGAAAATATGGGCGAGACATTGTGGACATCACTGTGATCGGAGAAACAAAAATTTATAAAACCATCAACATTACTAAAAATTGTAAATTCTGTAAAGTATAGTAAAGTACGTCACAATTGGATCAGGTTGGCCACGAATATTGGCATATGGCCAAATCATCTGAAAATATGGGCGAGACATTGCGGACATCTCTGTGATCGGAGACAGAAAAATTTATAAAACTATCAAAATTATTAAAAATTCTAAATTCTGTGAAGTATAGTAAAGTTCGTCACAATTGGATCAGGTTGGCCACGCATATTAGCATATGGCCAAGTTATCCTAAAATATGGGCGAGACATTGTGGACATCACTGTGATCGGAGATACAAACATTTATAAAACCATCAAAATTACTGAAAATTGTAAAGTCTGTGAAGTATAGTAAAGTTCGTCACAATTGGATCAGGTTGGCCACGAATATTGGAATATGGCCAAGTTATCTGAAAAAATGGGCGAAACATTGTGGACATCACTGTGATCGGAGAAACAAAAATTTATAAAACCATCAAAATTACTAAAAATTGTAAATTCTGTGAAGTATAGTAAAGTACGTCACAATTGGATCAGGTTGGCCACGAATATTGGCATATGGTCAAGTTATCTGAAAATATGGGCGAGACATTGTGGACATCTCTGTGATCGGAGAAACAAAAATTTATAAAACCATCAAAATTACTAAAAATTGTAAATTCTGTGAAGTATAGTAAAGTACGTCACAATTGGATCAGGTTGGCCACGAATATTGGCATATGGTCAAGTTATCTGAAAATATGGGCGAGACATTGTGGACATCTCTGTGATCGGAGAAACAAAAATTTATAAAACCATCAAAATTACTAAAAATTGTAAATTCTGTGAAGTATAGTAAAGTACGTCACAATTGGATCAGGTTGGCCACGAATATTGGCATATGGCCAAGTTATCCGAAAATATGGGCGAGACATTGTGGACATCTCTGTGATCAGAGATACAAAAATTTATAAAACCATCAAAATTATTAAAAATTCTAAATTCTGTGAAGTATAGTAAAGTTCGTCAAAATTGGATCAGGTTGGCCACGTATATGGGCGCATGGCCAAGTTATACGAACATACATATACAGCTATATGGCCTAGTTATTCTAGAAAATGTGCGAGACCTTCGGGACTTCTCCAGGATTGGCGCTAAATAATTGTTTAATTATCAAAAATCAGTTAACGTTTAAATTATCTAAAATACAGTAAGGTTCAACAAAATTGAATGCTTTTGGCCAACGAGATAAACAGATGGTCCAGCTATCTGAAAATGATGAAAATAACCTGTTGCAATCCAAAATTACAAAAAATTTAAATTTTCATATAATCTAAATTCCAATTGGAAAAATAACTAATTTAACAGTGCAATTTTTTGTTTTTTTTTTAGCATAAACTTCACACTCATCAAAATCCTCACATTCGATTTTTAAGTTTAAGTTGGAATATTTTTGACAAGCAGTACGTTTAATTTTTTTTTTTTTCAAATATACTTTGCATGGATATCTTCAGGAGCAAAATCATTACAATCATTTGTAATTTTTAGTGAACACAATAACATTTTAAATTAAATATCGCCCTGGAGCTTTAAAAATGAGATAAACTGACAGCTTCATGATTTCAAGCTTTTGGTTTAACATTAATTTATTGGTCTTGACCTTCAAAAAAGTTAACGTACGATTTTTAATAGTAAAAAGTTGAATTTAAATTTTTTGGGTAAGCTTTCAAATTTACAGCTGACTCTGAACTTATAGAAACTAGCAACTTTTTAGTAAGAAATTTTTTATTCATGTCTATTTAATTTATGATTCAAATCTCGTAATGAAAGTCTTGTAAATCATAACGATATTTTGAGCTTTCTAGCTCAAAAGAATTTTTAAAATAAAACAATTTATAAACTAACAATCTCGATCTTACAAAAACTAAAACCGGTTCATCTTATAAATTAAATTTAAATTCATGCCAAAAGCTTTAAAAACTGAATAAATTTCTACATGTTATTGGTTTTGTTTTTTAATTTTAATTTACCTAATTTTGATTTATTTGGCGAATTTTGCGATTTCGTATTGATAAACTTTCGTGTGTAACCAGAGCCTTCTAGAGTATAGAGCCATAAGCATTATGACGTATTTTTAGAAGCTTTTTTAGTGGTATAACTTTTCACTGATTTCCATAGGAATCCATAGTAAAAATGGTGTTTTTTAGCTTCAAGTTTTTCATTGAAAAAACCAAAAATGTTACAAAATGTTTATACAAAAGTGTTCTACATATCTTTAGCAACAATATACAGGAAGGGTTTATTGGTATTAAGTAAATATTAATTGCAGAAATATTAAAATTAAATTATTTCTAAAATATATTTTTCGAACTTTCATTTTGAAAAATACATCAAAGTTGGCTCTGACGAATTAAAATAATACTTGTTACATTTATCTTTAGTTTTACTAGTGTACGTTAGATGTCTCAGATTTATACAGAAAAATACGAAAAAAATTGTTTAATCACAAAATTATGACACTTTCTTAATATTTTGAGAATTTGTTTTGCTTTTCCTACAATTTTTGAACTTAAATTTCTCCAAGTGGCGATTTTTGGTACGGTTTTTCAAAATGTTTACTCCCACTGCCATCTATGTATATTGGCTTAATGCACACGATTTGTAGTAAGCTTTTCTTTTTAATTTGACCAGAATGCTGTTGTTATGAACTTTTTTTTATATTTTGGTTTAAATAAATCAATTATTACAAGAAAATGAAAACGATTTACTTAAACGAGATTTATATATGTTGAAATTCAAACATTTATGAAAATATTTCAGTAATCATAATTAAGGATTTGCAACGTTTTCATTTACAAATTTGTCTTCGGAAAAAATGTGATTTCCCATATGTTTTATGTGTTTTACTATGGAAATTTTGGTTTTTTCGTCGTTTCTAATTCCCTTATAAAAGCTTCGTTTTTTAGATTATGGCTTGTATAATCAAGGTTGCTTTGGTGTAACGCGAGATGACAAATCCATTTTACAAGCAAATTAGAGATTTTTATTTAATTTTATTACTTTTCTACGGTTGTGCTCGTAACACTTCCTTTTAGATTTTGATCAAAATACTTTCAAATTGGTAACTTAATGCATTCCAATTCGAAACCGTACAAGAAAATCAAATTAATTAAAAGCTGTGGTAGCTTTTAATTGAGTTTAATTTTAGTCGAATTTTAATTCGTGTCTCACGGGTAAACGGCATGCCCTTTTTTGAATTAATTTTAAGCATTTGGAGCTTATTAAATAATAAATCAGCTAAAAGTCAACTTAAGGTGATAACACAGCAATATAGAAATTTCGAGCAATGAAGAAATGTACCAACATTTTTCTTATTATACATATATTGATATAAAAGCTCTGTTCTTACATTGACTTCAAAATCTTATAAACTCAAGTTTACAATAAATATCCCACTAATCTATCAATATTCCAACGAAACACAACCAAAAGACATTAAAACTCATCATTTTTATTTTAATACTTTCGAGATTAGTTATTGATAAAATAAATATTTCATTAAACAGAGCAAGTAGCTATTTTTCGTTTTCTTTTCTTGTGTAACTTATTTTTATTCTAATGAACAAATCTTTCTGTTTTATAAGAATATAAATGATCCAACAAAAATACCAAAGAAGAAGCAAAAAAAAAATTATTATATTGCCAAGATGAAATCCTTCACTTATAAAATACGAAAAAAAAACAAAGTCAACATATTATATATTTTATACTACTAGAAGAAGATAATAATTTTATTGTTGTAGCATTCTTAAGAAAAAGCTCGCTGAAAAAAACCCAAGAAAATAAAATATATATATATATATATATAAGATTTATTATTTTTAAGCTTTTTCGAAGGAAAATAACAACATTTGTCTCTCCTCAAGAAAATTGTACACAACAAAAAAAAATATTAAACCTAAATCCAAGACGTTTTTTTGATGAAATATATCAGAAAAATAACGAAAAACCCTGTTGCTTTTTTTTTTCTTTTGCTCTGCTATTTTGTGTATCCAAGACAAAGTACTTGTTATTTTTCCTTCCAGCGCTAAACAACGAGCGGGACAAGCGCTTTGGGGGGTGGGGGACGAACAAGAAAAGAAAATGGTAGCAAACACAAGATTGAAAATGAAAATCATTATTTTTTTTTGGTATACAAAAGAAGACAACAATTTTTTTTTTGTACCTTTTATTGTGTGTATGTTGTTTTCGTCTTAAGTCGAACATAATTATTTTTAATTATTGTTTGAGTGTTTATAATGACTGTGAAGAATATTATACACAAAACACAGGCAGAGTATATATTTTAAATAGTAGACTTGTTTAAATTTTTTTTTTTGTTTGTGCTTTAGTTGTTATATTATGTAGTATCTACTTTGTGGTTGTGTAATTTGTAAGATAGAGCCTTTACAACGTTTTTTTTTTTTTGCTCTTCTTATTTTTTTAATTTCATTAAATTAAGTATAAGGTAGTTGTATAATTAATTTCTGTAAAATTTATAATGGATTAATTTTTAATTGAAATACTTTGTGATTTATTTATAGTTTTGCTGTATACACATTGTGGAGGGATATAATTTAATTTCTCGCTTCAATCCATAAATTAGTCACAGCCGTTTCATCACTCGGATTACACAAAATTATTTATTTTTTTAATTAAATCATTAATCAAAAATGATAAGTTTGGTGTGTGTGTGTTTGTATTATGACAAATTAGCAATAAAAACAAATTGTTATAAAAATAACTTCGACACGCTAAACAAAATTTCACATCAATCTCAACTAAAAACTCAAACAAAACTCACACAATACACAAAAAAAAAAAACTAAAAAATTGAATTTCGATAATACACTTTTTATACAAAAGGTTTATTACAGGATATTAAAATAAATAATAGTTTATAATTTGTTACAAATAGGCTTTCAGAAAATAAAGCTTTTGACTGTATAATTAGAAAATTGCATGACATTTTGAATATAAAAAAATTCATAAAAAGCCGTTATATAATGATACTCATATAGTGAGCGAGAGTGACAAAACAGATTATACTGTAGTATAAGTCCAAGATCAAAATAGTAAGATTAGCTGCACGAATACGTAAAAAACTAGTTTATAGTATTGTTGTACAAAACTATTTTTAATTTTGCTTATGAATTTTAATTTCGTTTTGTGATTGTTATAATAAAATAGGAGATTTTATGGAATTTAAAATGTCGTCTGATATATGTTCGTATGAATGGTATTCGATTGAACGCTGCGTGAGGTAGATATTAATCTGAAGTGGTATGCTTATTTCCATAAAACAAATTGTTAATTGAATAACTGCATGGTTGTTTGCATTGTATTTGCAATTTTAGTAAATAATCATTCATGTGAGGGAAAAAGTTCAAAACCCACCTATATCTATAATCTAATTTTCACAATAATATAATCAATCTATAATCTAGCCATAAAGGTCGAAAACCACAGACAATTTTATTGTCATGCAAAACACGATTAAACTACTAACCGCAAATATTCTAATTTATTGGAATTATCTCGATACATAAATGTTAAAAATCTTGAAACATTCTTAATTAAGTCGAAAGTTCAGGCAATCTTCCATATAATCTGGTGAACTAAATTATAAACAAAAATCTTTAATAATCTCTACACTATTATCCGTAAGTCTGCCAAAGAAATTTAGAAACCCCCACTAGGTCAAGCTTTAAGCAAATACCAAATAATAATATTGTTTTGGTTTTAAAGAGCTTTTATTTTTATTTTTCAGAGCTTTTCAAAATCTGTATTGATTGGAATTGTGTCGGTCCAGTCGGTCTGAACTGTCGAATGCTTAGTTTTTTTTAACTCCGTGATTGCGGTAATAGTTCAGTTGCTTTGCGACTCAAATTCTCGCAAATCTTGAATAATTTCACACACCTCGAATTTTGAAAATCTCTAATTGTTTATGAGACGGGTATATTTTCGCGTCAATAGAAAAACTGGTGGGTGGCTTAAGTCGGTAGGCTGGTTTTTATAAGACTTTAACTATTATGTTTAAATTTAAGTATTTTCAGATAATTTTAAAGTTTAATTTCTAAAATGTGGGAAGCTTAATATTTTTGTTACAACTCAGCACCTTTAAAACATCGGGTTACCAAAAGCCCTAAGTTTTAACAAAAGCTTACCTATTACCTCATATAAGAAATATCAAGTCGGCCTTCCGAAAACAAGGAAACATCCGATAAAATTCTGAAATTTTCTGAAAGCTTTTAGAAAATAATCCGCAAAATTATTTAAAAATAAAAAATATTTGTTTTAAAATGTAACTTGGTTTTTAAAAGCTTTCTCCTTTTTCAGAGCTTTTTACAATCTGTATTGATGGGAACAGTGCTTAGATCAGTCTAAAATTTGATTTTCAATACCGGAACTTTCGAAAGCTTAATTTGTTTAAACACTTTGAGTAGAACACTTGGAAGCTTCTGCTCCGATAAAACATGTAAATTATCTATGATAATTGAATTAATAATTTTATTGTTTTGATAATAAATAAAAGAATCATTGCGAATAATATAGCAACAATTTAAATCAAATCCTGGGAAAAAATTTATCCAGCAAGCTGTTAAAAGTTTTCAAATTACGTTTCAAACAGTTTAAAATAATAACATAATTTTTATTCAAATCGTGGTTTTAAAATTGTTTTTTAAATTTTCCGAGCCTGCGACAATCTTTATTGAGGCGAAAAACTGGTAAGAATCTCTAGTCAGTAAGTTGATATCGGTAAATCTGTAATTATTGCATTTATGTACCTTTTTTTTAATGTCTAAACTGTAAGAAGCTTAATATTTATGCTCAAATTTAGGACTTTTGATGCACATGTGAAAAGCCTTGCATTCTAACAAAATTTTTAAGCAGTCCACAGTTTAGAAATTAAATTTTAAAATTATTTGATAAAATGTATAATGTTGCTTTGGCCCTATAGGCCAGTGTTCGCAAGTAGTTGGTTATTTGCGTGCCAATACAATTAATTCTTTAAAAGTTGTTTTTTTTGCGTGCCAAACTAATTCGGTAAAATATTTTTTTTTGTTAATATGTGAGTTAACCTTTCTGCTAATCGCATTTCTCTGGTAACTTTTGGTTCAACGCTTCTTCAATAAAATGATATGCAAATTCAATTAAGGGTAGTATTCAATTAAGAGTAACAATTAAGGGTGGCCGGATGTCCTGGTTTCTTCAGACATGTTTTGGTTTTTAAAACTTCTGCGGGCATCCGGGAAAATGTCTTATATTGTCCTGAAAACTCAGAGGAAGAACAGAAAAATAGTAATTGGTGATTTAATCTATTTTAGATGTTGAACTATTTATAGAATTGGCGTAATTTCTCAAATATAAAATTTCACAAAATTACATCGATAAATGTGTTTATTCCATTTGATGCTGGACGTGGCAAAATTGACCGCATTGTGGCTGTGTATGGAAGAATAAAATTGGCAAATGTATAATTTGTGATTTATGGTATCGACCGTAACACCATTAGTTGGACCATGTTTTAATTTATAAATTCTGATCTCAGCCCAACCTTAGGGCCGAAAAAATCCGTCAGGTCAATTATAAGGTTTGTGAGCTTATCCTATTTGGAACAAGAGTTAAGATAGTCTGAATTGGCTCAGTATGTAAAAATACATTTGGCGATTATAATTTTTGATTTAAGATATCGACCAAAGCATGATGATATGGCCGAAGGAATTCTTCAGAGCCGGAATATTTTTCATTTTGCATTAGGAACTACTTAAAGAATCGACTTTACATTTCAAATCTGAGATGTAACATTTTATTAAAATAGATCCACAAACTTGCCACTTAGTTCGGTCGTAGATTGTTTGTTCATGTAAAAAAATATTGGTGAAACAAGTTTTGATTAATGGTACCATAATTTCAGTAGAGATGTTCCGCAATACTTCTTGAATTTGGTTCTTCTTTTATCTAAGGAATTCGACTCCAAATGATATAACCCCAGAAATTCTTCAGAGCGTGAATATTTCGATTGTATATTAGAGAGATATAAAATTTCACTAAAATTTATTGACAAACGTGCGTATTCCATTTGGCACTGGAAGTAAAGAAAAAGCCTGGATTGGTCATGTATTTAAAAAGCCAAGTTTCTCTGTAGCAAATTTTTTTTTTTTTATTTATGGCTTGTATTTATGTACTAAAGTATTTTTAGCAATGTGTTGGAATATTTGTTGAATTCTGGCCATGTTTCATTTAATAAACTCCATTCCTGCCCCAAACGGAACTTTTGCAATTGTGCACCAATTCCATTATAATTTGGTATCTGACTTAACCAACGAACTTGGTGATAAATGAATTGGTTTCAGCACATCCAAATGATGAATCAAGGTGGCCGCTCTTAAAACTTTTCTAGAAGAGATTTAACTACAAATCTGTTTACAAAATGTATCGCAATAAAAATTTGCGATGGTTTATTGTGGCTGCTCATTTTGAAACATTTCGGTATCTAACAAAAAAGGGTTTCAGGCATGAAACGTGTGACAGTAAACCTACGTCCGAAATGGTTGAATTTCGCCCAAAAGCAGTGCCGAAGTGCAGAAGTTGCTGAATGAAGTCAACGACGATCCAGAACTGCTCAAACGGGTCATAACAGCGCTGATACAATAGGAGTTTAAACAGAATAACTGCAAAATAGGTCGATTTTTTAAAATTCAAAATTTGTTTGACGTGCCGGAAAAAATTTTAAACGTGCCAAGTTTGGCACGCGTGCCGCGTATTTGCGATCATTGCTATATGCCCTTTGTTTTGAAATAACCTAGATATTTAAATCATTATCACAGTTCCTGTTTCTAAAAATCCGCTTCATCAAAAGAATAAATCGGATAATAGTTCAGTTGTAGCCGTTCACCTAATTCACCAATACAACATATTCAAACACAATAAGTTTCTTGGCTCCACTCCACACAAAAAATGCAATACTGGAATGTTCGAAAGCTTACAATTTTTTAATACTCAGAGCTTCTGGTGATTTTGAAATTAGATCGTTTGTACATTTTTTAGCATAAAAGAATTCGTAAGTTTAATCAAATTCTAGCATACCTCATCGATGAAAGCTTTTGGAAAGTGATTTGCGCCAAATTTGGAAACAGTTGTAAAAAACAAATCTTTAAACGTCAAGCAATTCAATATTTTGTAAATCTCTGATTATCTGTATAACATTACCATGACTTAACTCGATTATTTTTACAGGGATACAAATGTTATCAATGAATCAAATAGGATCAATCAACTAATCACTCATTATCCGTTGCAAAAATGATTACGAAACTTCACTATGAAGCGGACAAATCCCTTTATGGGATGTAGCACCAGCGAGCGAAAAAAAAACAAATAGTTGGATACTATGAAATTTGAGTCCCTACTAAATTGTAAATTTTCTGTGATAACAAATGCAACATCCGATTGCTAATAAAAGTTAGCCTAAAAAATTTAAATCAAATTACATCAAAAAGCTTTTTGAAAATTTGTATGTTTCGCTTGAAAAATTATAAGATACATCTTAAAATCTGTATTCAAAATGGAAGCTTAGTTTTCAGAGCTTTTCTAATTTTTCAGAGCTTTTTGGAAATTTTTATTGATGAAACTATTTATTGTGTTTACATTTTTAGTTTTCAGGTAATTTTAAATAAAAATGTTTAAAATGGGGCAAGCTTAATATTGTTTAAGGAGCTTACGTAATTGTTTTATTTTGACTTACAATTACTTTTATTCTTTAAAAGCTTTTTAAAAATCTGACATTAATTAAATAAACTGGCCGATGTTTCCTAACCGGTAAACACATAAATTTTGTTGACCTATATACATATGTGGGTATTTAACTATTCTGATTACTCTTCAGGAATTTTAACAACAAACAACTATTTAGTTGTTAAGTTTAATAATAATAAAATAACCAATTTTGTTGTTTTTTTATTTTAAATGAAGAAAATTATTTCTAATACAAGGAGGTCTAACAAAACCGAAACCAAATTAAATTCATTGGGAAAAGTTTTTTGAAAGCTTTTATGTTACAAGTTGTAAAATAATTTGTATCGTATTTAAACAATTAAAAAGTTTAGTTTCAAACCTTAATTTTGTTTTATGGTTCGCTTGGATCTTATTTTAATTTTTATTTTGTAGAGTTATCACAATCTTCTTTGATTGTAAAACTTACTAGTCCTTCATCACTGCGCATACTAAGTTAAAAAGAGGTAACACGATAGCAATGAAATTTTAACAAAAAAGCTCATGGCGGAAACATTTTGACATTTTTTGGTTAGAAGTGTGAAAATAATGCAATTATTTCAAATGTGGCACACTACAAATGTGTGGGGATAAAAAACGCAGCATTGGACTGCATAAAAAATTCTAAAAATTTATGTTCGTTTTGCGATAATTGTAATGACGTTTATAAAATGCATGTCAATAATATTAGTGTAATAAAAAGTATGGTGAAAAATATTGAATCATCTGTGATTCCTATAAATAAAGTTCAACCGGAAGCGGATTACGAATTGGAAACTAATTTACGCCTTTCTAGGGCAGCGTCACAGAAATCAGCATTAGCTGTTCCCGGTAATTCAAATAATAACAAAACAAATAATGTTTCTTCACCGGTTTGCCAACCTGCTTCAGATGTTATTGGATTAAATGGTTTGCCAATTTGTTGTCCTCTACCTGACATTAGCTCATTGTCGACAATTCAGCCTGTAACGATGAACTTACGCAAGAAAATTATTAGTGCTCCCACGAGCATGAATACTCCAGCCCAGTCTACATCTTCATTTTCAAAATCTGTTGTGAACAACTGATTTTTGTCTCCAGACTTCATTCGGATCTTACTGAAGCAAATTTCAGCCAATATTTTCTAGACAATTTCAATTTGTCTGAAGTATTTGTTCATCGTTTTACTCCAAAATTAAGTGATAATTTCAAGCAGGATTACTCATCATTTAAAATAAAAATTTCCGTTAATACTATGTTTGATAAATTGATGGATCCAACTTCTTGGCCAGCTGGTGTTCTAGTGAAGGAATTCCAAAATAAAACGAAGAGTCATCCTTTTTTAGGGCTACGTCAACCCAATCCACAAGGTTTTTAGATTGTATGCTTTAAAAGTCTGTAAATTATTTTCTGGCACATTTGGAAAAGGTGAAATTTTGGCATCTAAACTTATTGGACGGTTTGGAAAAATTCTTATTTTGATTGTTTATAACCCGCCTCCGGCTTGTACGGAGGATATTAATAATTTGTAAATAATTTTTTCTCAATATGTGTTACAGTATGAAAAAGTTATTTGCTGCGGTGGTTTTAATTTTAACATGTTGACTAACAATAAACTTAGTGATTGCTTGAGTTCGTACAATTTATATTATTTACCTTTTAGACCGACTAGATTGGACAACAGCCTGATAGGCATAATATTGTTTCTTTTGGGCAACATGCTGTTCCTACTATTTCTGATCACGACTTAGTTTTTGCATGCTATAAATTCTGTCGAGTCAGGGATAAAATTTCCTATACTATTATTCCTGATTGTAAAGCGATTGAACGTGAGAGTTTTGTAAGTTGTTTCTTTTCATTGGACTGGTTGAATTTTAATTTTTTATCCGGATGTGAATGATATAGTTGAGGAATTCAACTTAAACATTTTATATTTAGATAATATTTGTGTGCCTTGTAAGAGAGTTATAAATAGATGTCCTACTGCTCCGTGGTTAAATGCTTATATTTTGGAATTAGTGGAGCGTAGAGATTTAGTTTCCTTTCAGTACTATAGAAATAAAACCAACAAATGCATTAATGAAGCTAAGCATTCATTCTATTTTGGGAATGTATGCAATTCTAAGACAACATGGGTCAATTTAAAAAAACTTGAAGTTTTAGGTACATCAAATGAGGCAGTCATTATGTTTTCTGCCGAGGAAATTTTGAATGAAATTTGTAAGTTTAGTGATTCTTTTGGTGTTTTACCTTTACCTGATACTAATTTTATTAGTTCGGTAAGCTACGCGTTTGAATTTGATTGTGTCGATAAGCTTATGGTGCTGAATGCGATTCGTGCTGTTAAATCGGATTTGATGGCATATGATAATATAAACTTTAAAGTACTGAAATTGTTTATTGAATTATTTCTGCCTCATATCACGTTTATTATTGACCAATGTTTAACGAAATCGGTGTTTCCTGATTTGTGGAAGGTTGCTTCTATCATTCCTCTACCTAAAAAGGATGTGGTTTCTGGTATTGGTGATATTCGTCCGATAAGTATTTTACCGGCCTTATCAAAGGTACTAGAGACAATTATGCAACTCCAAATTACCGAGCACCTTATTCGGTTTGATTTTCTAAGCAAATTCCAATCAGGATACAAGCTTGGTCATAGCACTACCGCACTGCACTGGTGCAAATAGTTGATGATATATCAACTATTCTGGACAAGGGCAATTCATTTGGTATTTTGGTCCTTTTAGACTTTTCTAAAGCTTTTGATTGTGTTAACCATATCCACTTGCTTCAGAAGTTATATTTGTATTATACTTTTTCGAATTCTGAGATTATGTTGCTTCATTCTTATTTGAGTAACCGCAAACATTTCGTAAAGCATGGAGAAGTTCAATCTAGTATTCGTGGAGTATTTGCAGGGGTGCCTCAGGGTTATATATTGGGGCCTTTGCTTTTCTCCATTTATATTAATGATCTGCTTTGGCATATTCGGAATTGTTGGTTTCATCTTTAAGCTGATGATTTGCAATTGTATATTGGTGGTGACTTTTCAGAGTTGGATGTTATTGTAATGCGACTTAATGCTGATCTTAAAAATGTTTCCTTATGGGCCAAGAATAATTCACTTGCTATTAATCCCACTAAAAGTAAAGCATTATTGCTTTCTAGAAATAATCCTCATAATATTGCACTTCTGATTTATTTAGACAATGATATTATCTCTTTTGTGCCTACAGTTAATAACTTAGGACTAATATTTAACCCAAAACTCACTTGGATTGATCATATAAAATCCGAGTTTATACTCGCTTTCGTTAATAAAAAAGTTTTGTCCAGTGAATTTACGCATATATCTTGTTAAAAGTCTGATTATACCAATTTTTACCTATTGTGGTGTAATATTTAATAACTGTGATTCAAGGCGTTTACCTGTGGTTACGTTTAATAACTGCATCCGATATGTTTATGACCTTAGGAAGTTTGACCATGTCTCTGAATTTAAGGTTTCTATTATTGGATGTGACTTGTTTGAATTTTATTGTTAAAGAACTGTGGTTTTTATTTTCCGTATTATTAAATCGGGTATGGCATTGTATTTACATGAGACGTTAGATTTTTCTATATCATTGCGAACAAGAAATATCAACTTGCCTATCAATAGGACAAAGGTTTACAATAACTCCTGTTTGGTGAACATGATTGTCATTTGGAACAGCCTACCACTGGAGCTAAAAAATATTGGTTCTTTGAATATTTTTAAAGGATTAATATTAAAATTGGTAAAAGATAATCAACATTTTTGATTGATGGGGTGTCAATAGTATGTATATAATGTATATATGTTTATGTATATATGTATGTATTTTGTATATAGATTATATTTGTATATTATTTCTTTGTTATATTCTAAATGTTAATTGTAAATTTTGTGTGTTATTCTTTACTTTGATTATTGTATATGTATATTCATGTTCTACAAAAACATTATGGTTGGCTAATGGATAAATAAATAAAAATAATTAAATAAATTTTGCAAAATTATTCGCTACAAAAAACACAACTCAAATTCCTGCAAAACCAAAACAATCTCAAACAATTTGAAAATTTAGCAAAACCTCGAATATTCAGAAAATTCCTAAAAGATAAGGAACACAAAATTCAGCCTAAATCGTACGTAATTATATATTTCTCTAAACACAAAAGGTTTTGGCAATTCGCACACTTCTTATTACTGTGGCTTTGATTGAAATTTATTTTTTTCCATGGAATATTGAATATCATTAGAAAACCACTAGAAAGCTCTGGCAAAATTTTAAAATAATAAGTAAAAAATTCATTCTAAATCAAATTCTGATTCATAGAGAAAAGCTTCATGTACCCTGTCAAGTTTCAAAATAATTCATAGTATTATTTAAAAAATCTTAAAATAAAAAATCTAAATAAAAATGCAATCGACTAGTTGAAATAAAAAATCAAGTCGCTTCTCATTATCATTTGTCATTGAACCGGAATTCGCGCCCTGGGGCCCTAGTCTCGAATTCCACATCCAATTTCCACATATGGACATCTGTCAAAATTCATTATGAACATTACACATGCAACCAAATACCGTACATGGTGAATTTTTTCCACCTGCTTATGCCCATTCGGAAATATTCCCTTAGTACCGAAACAATGCCATTATTCCATTAATTTTTATGAATTTTGATAGATGTCCACATGTGGAAAATGGATGTGAAATTCGAGAATAGGGCACCAGCACTAGGGAAAGCTTACATTTATTTTCGAATTCAACGCTTTTGATAATTTGGGTTTAGCTGCAAACTTTGGATTGGTGTTTTGTTACCTGTAATCTCACTAATATAAGTGAGTGGGCTTTCATACGTAAATACATATATGCAAAAACTTCCAATTCTATTAGAGCTTTGGTAAATTTTCTGCATAAGATAATTCATAATTTTTTTTGATAATAAAAAATAAAATTATTATAATTACAAGCTAAATCAAATTGTAGCGAAAGTTTACCTAGCATAACTTTTTGGAAGCTTATTACAAGTTTAAAAAGAAAAACGATAAATTATTTAAACCAATCATACATTATAAATTTAAAAAATTATTTTCAGTCTTATAGTTTTGCATTTTTCAGAACTTTTGACAATCTGCTTTGGAGGGAATGACCTGGCACCTGATTATCAGTTGACAGAATTCCATTTTACGTATATGTTTTCAATTATTGTAATTTATCATTATTTTTTTAGGTGGTAATTTTGAGTTTCAATATATGAGCTGTTAGTCAGCATTACGTGAACTCTAGAAAGCTTTCAATTAAATTAGATCCTGTGTAAATTTTCTGTGAAGATAGCGTAACTCTTTTGATAAAAATTCATTGATAATAGTGAAACTCGTCTAAATAATCTGAATTTGTAAACAAATTCCAATTAAGCTTTTTAAAAGGTGTATTGTCACATTTTTGCAAACCATTGGTTTTTATCGTTCCCTTGTCAGATTTTTGTTAGAAACTGTTTAGTTTCTTTAAAAGGACTGTCAACACTTTTGATTATCTGCATAGATGATTTGATTTGTAATTCCTTATTGCATGCAATAATTCAGTATCGTAGTTTCGATTTCCACAAATTAAATTTAAAAAAAAATCATCATCATTAACAAAATAACAAAACTTATAATTATAATTTGTTAATTCCATTCACCTCTAGCAGTCACCATTCTTCAATTTATAATACACACATAAATATTTAACGCTTTTCCTCGCTCAAAATCTCCCTCGTGTGTTACATTAAATTATCATAAAAATTGTATACATTTTTCAGAATTTTTAATAAATTTTCCGAATTGAATTATCTCATTTAAAAATTGTTTTATTTATTTAATTAGACAATTTTTTGATTAATTACCAAATAATTTATTTATTTATATTTTTTTTTTTGTTAAATACATATGAGACACAATTTAACAAAAAAAAAAAAAAAAAGTTTTAATTTTTTGTTTTTTTTTTTTGTAAAATTTTAAAATTTAGGGGAGACAAGGGAAAATTTAATATGTTACATAGTATAAAGTATCATTTAGGGACACAAAAGGAACCTTTATACATCTGGGCTTGTATGTTGTGATGTCGTTGTAATGTGCATTAGTTTATTAAAAATAAAATAAAATTTTCTAACCTTAAAAGATTGGAATTTTTTATTTTTGTTATCTTGTTTTCAAACAAAAATTAATTTTTTTTTTGTAGTGTGTTGCTTGGTAACACACAATATCTTTCGTATATCAAGCACACAGCAAATATATAATCATGTTTATTAGAAAAATGGAAAAAAAAGCTTTTCCAGAAATATATAAAGTCAAAAGTAAAATGAAAAAAAGAACTCATTCGACTGGTGATGAAGTATGAATAAAACTTTTTTTATTTTTTTAATATAAATATAATAAGTTCTTTCAGGGGTGTCAGATATGTTATATGCCAGTTTCAATCTATATGTCTAAAACAGGTATATTTCTAATATTAAACATATTATATTTGGTAGGAGATGAGGATGTACATATATGTACTTTGTACGTGTATAGCAAAGATGTGCAGTTTAATTTAAAATTATGGTGTATTTGATTTGAAATTCTCCCTCCTCCAAAAATAATAGAAAATATATTTAATTAGCAACGAGAAACTCAATAAAATGCATTAAATCCACTCGTTCAATATATATAACAGTACACGTAATTGAAACCATAAAAATATATTTTTTGATATCAATAAAATATCAATAAATACACTTAAAACGAAAATAAAATTTGGTTTGTGTGTCGTGGCTACAAAAGGAAGGTAAAAAATTGACGGTGTCATCAAATATTAATTTTCCTTTGATTGTTAAAAATATAAAAAGCTTCTTTTATATTACATAAATTTTATTAGTATCATTATGTACAAATACGATTGAGATTTCCCAATGTACATACAAACATCATATAGACGTTTCAATTGAAATTCACACAATCATATAATATTAAATTGAAACCTTACAATAATCTTTTTTGGAATAAAGCCATGTTTTTTATTTGTGTATACTCGTAACAAATCTATATACAGAAATTTGGTTTTGTGTTCTGTTTTTCAAATTAAAAATCAAAAAATACAAAAAAAAAAACGGAAAATGATGATGAAAACCTATAATGCTCGAAATGTAATAAAAAACAATAATATAAAAGAAATAAATAAGGGTTTGGTAAATAGTATATAACGACATACATACATATTTATGTATGTTTTGAAATATAAAAAGACCGAAAATTCACAAAAAAAAAAAATCTATATGTGGGAGAATGGGGTGCATCTATATATACAATATATACATATATGTATGTTAGGATAATCAAAATAATATTGATTGATTATTTCTATTTTTATATTTCCCAATATAATCACACTGTAAATGTACTTAAAAGGGATGTGTTTTCATTTTTATTTTATTAGATGTTAATTAAAAAATATTATGTTTGGTGTCAGTGGGTGGAAATTTAAGACATGATTAAACTTATTGGCCTAGAATAAATCTAATTCATAACAACCACTTCACCGCAAAATTAATACCAAAGAGCCAACAAATGTTTAAAATAATTTTCCTTATAATAATTTTGTTTTTATTGTCAATTATTATCCTAAAAAAGAACTGGTAAAGTTCTAGAGTTTTTCCAGAAAGAGGCATACAATTTTCTATTATGAAATTGTTTCCTAAAATAATGACAGATTGAGTGACAAGATGCTGTAGAATTCGATTTCTTGTTGAATCCAAACTGATAGTCCGAAATAATTTTGTTGGCTCCCAGCAACGATTTAGTTTAGGTTACTTTCAAAATAAAAATAGGACCGGTAACTACTTTCAATAAACGCATTGCCATTTTAAAAAATTGGATCCACTTTGGCTATTTTTAAAGACTCTCTATTAAAGAAACCAGAAGCGTGGGTGATTTTATTTTACAACATCTTGGAAGAAAAATAAATGCAAGTAGGCACGAATGTTTTATTCGTCGTATTAAGCATAATTAATTTGGAATTCGATTGTGAATATGAAATCGAGGTGTTTTGAAGTAGAACCCGCGACAATTTTGTTAAACGATGTCAACTTGCAATATATAATAAAAAAATAAATTTTAGAAAGTTATATCCAAAATATTTCTATAACCATTATAATTTGTAAAATTGTAATATTACATACAAAAATTGAGACATCCCTACAAAATCACAAGTATTTACAATATTAATAAATTTGACAACAACAACGTTTCATTTAAGATTTTGACAACAATATCCCGTAACATTAGTCTCAATGAAAATGTTATCTAAAACAAATGTTTTAAAAAAATTCAACAACTCGAAACAAGATTATTTGCAGTATGACTTAAAATGATTTAACTGATGTTTGGTTTTAGTTTTTCTAAACTTAAAAACTCATAAAGCTCTATACAATGCTTTATAAACTATGTGATGTTATTTCTTACACAAAGCACGACCGAAAAATGAAGACATTCCTACAAAATTTCAATTTTTACAATTTTAATAGATTTTGCAACAACCGCTTTCACTTCACAAGGCGCTGTGCCAGTTGTATTAATTTCAACCATGGAACTTACAACTGTAAATCGCAGATTCGCTGCCGATACTGCAACAAAAGACATCACACTCTTCTGCATACTGAAGCCGATAAATCAGCTCAAGCACAACCAGAAAATCTACATCCAATGTTATCGTCAAATCCACAGTCATGCATGTTTCTTCTGGGGAATCACAGGTGATTTTACCAACTGCTTTAGTGAATATAAAAGACGGATTTGGTGGCTTCCGAATGTGTCGAGCCCTTCTAGATTCAACATCGCAGGAGTCATTTATCACCGAGAGATGTGCTCAAAATCTAGGATTACCTCGTAGTAACGGTAGGCTTTTAATGAAGGGGTTAGGTGACTCAAAATTAGGCAGCTCAAAAGGAAAGGTGGAACTAACAATAAGACCGGTCGACGGAGAAGAATTGAAGGTATGTGCTTTTGTAATTCCAAAAATTTCAAATATGCTCCCATCCTATGGCTTCGAAATATTACAGTGGAACGAATTGCAGAATGTGTCACTTGCCGACCCTAAATTTAATCAGCGCAGCACAATTGACTTACTGCTTGGAACCGAAATTTATTATCAAATTACCCAATGTGACAAAATTAAATTGGGAGATCGTCTTGTAGCCGAGAAAACGTCATTGGGCTGGATCGTGGCAGGTAGAAGTTATGAGCAAGAGAGTGTCATTCAATCTGCATGTTTTAGCGTAACAATGGACGTTGACGAAAGCCTACGAAAATTCTGGGAAATTGAGTCAGTAACAACAGCTTCACCTCTTAATAGCAGAAGAACAAAAATGTGAAGAACTATTCGAGGCCACAGCCAAGCGAGCTAGTGATGGCAAGTTCATAGTGCATCGGCCATTTCGAGAAACTGAGCACCAATTAGGATCGGCGTATAATGTAGCAATGTCCAGATTGTTGGCCATGGAGAAGAGATTCAAGCGAGATCCCATCTTTCATCAGCTTTATAACGAATTCATGACCGAATACGAAAGTTTGGGACATATGGTCGAAGTTCCTACTGATTTAAGCTTGTACTACCTACCGCATCACGGAGTCCTAAAATCAGCCAGCACCACTACGAAGCTTCGCGTAATATTCGACGCATCCGCAAAGTCGTCAACAGAATTATCATTAAATAATCAGCTGTGTATAGGACCGACCGTGCAATCAACCCTTGTCGACATAATATTGAGATTTCGTCAGCATCGATTCGTGGTTACTGGGGACATTGAAAAAATGTACCGCCAGGTTTGGGTAAGCGACGCAGATAAACGGCACCAAAATATTTTATGGAGACAGGATCCTCGCCACCGGCCAAAAACTTTCCGTTTGAAAACATTGACATACGGTACAGCTCCAGCATGAGAGTGAATGAGGTGGCAATACAATCTAGAGAACAATCGCCAATCGCAGCGGTAACAATACTAAATGATATGTATGTTGACGATCTCATGGCCGGTGCGAATACTGAAGCTGAATTAATTGACCTGAAAGAGGAAATAGTAACCATCCTAGACACTGCGCGCTTTCATTTACGCAAATTCTCTACGAATAGCAATGAGCTAAGAAAACGATTGGGAATCACTGCGGATACCATAAAGGAAATTAACGAAAATCCAGCAATGACAAAGCTGCTCGGTCTGAATTGGGATCCCATAACTGATTATTTTTAATTTCAGGTAAAACTAGAAGAACGATGACAACATACAAAGCGATCCTTGTTATCCGAGGCCAGTAAAATTTTTGATCCCATAGGATGGCTAGCTCCAGTCATTGTTAGGGTAAAAATATTATTCCAGAGCTTATGGTTACAGAAGTTGGAATGGGACGATCGATTGCCACCTGAAGTAGCAGCTGAATGGGTTAGTATGCATTCTGATCTGATGGAGGTCAACCATATTCACATTCCACGCTGGCTGGGGACGAGCGGCAGCATCGAACTACACGGGTTTTGCGATGCTAGCGAAATGGCCTAAGCAGCGACGATTTTCAGCAGAGTGATGACCGAAACTGGAATGCGAACATCCCTAATGATGGCTAAGACAAAGCTAGCACCACTAAAGACGGTAAGCATACCGAGATTAGAGCTCATGGGTGCTCTTCTGCTGACTAAGCTAATGAACAAGGTACGCTTAGCACTTAACAAGAACATAGATCGAATCGTATTATGGACTGACTCCAAGATCGTGTTAGATTGGTTGGCAGCACACCCTCGACGATGGCCTACATTTGTCGCCAACCGAACGTCCGAAATACTAAGTTCTTATAACCGAGAGAAATGGATGCATGTTCCGTCAGCAGACAATCCAGCTGATTATGCCTCCAGGGGAATGGGCGCCATAGATTTAGGTAAATTCGAACTGTGGTGGCATGGACCCAAGTGGCTTACAGAATCGGAGACCAAGTGGCCAGTTCAAGCATCGTCATTTGGTACAAATGAAGAATCTAAGCATAAGGGAGTAATATTTAAAATCAGCGTTAACAACGATATGCAGGAAAATCTCGTTGCGAAATACTCCAGTTTTTTTTAAGATGAAGAAAATTATGGCTTACGTTCTGCGCTTCATAAGAAATTGCCGTTCATTGCCAAAGGAACGTAACTTAAAGCCTCTTAATCGGGACGATGTGAGTTTGGCAGCTGTATGTTTAATTAGATATATTCAACATCAACACTTTATTGAAGAATTCCAATGCCTGCAATCTAAAACGGTTTTGCCAAAATCCAGCCAGATTAAAGCATTAAATCCCTTTATCGACAATGATGGAATAATTTGCATCGGCGGTAGATTAGAGCACTCAACCTTATCGACATCGATAAAGCATCCCATACTACTACCTCACAAATCTGAAATAACAAGCGCTGTTCTGCAAGACATTCATCACCAATTTTACCACGCTGGAATTAGCTTTATGTTGAACTTCTTGCGTCAGCAATTCTGGGTGATTCGTGCGAAAGACGTAATTCGTCAGGTAGTCCGTAAATGTGTAAAATGTTTCAAGCAGAGACCATTAAGGCAGCAACAACTAATGGGCGATTTACCTCCAGCGAGAGTTGAATACGTGCACCCTTTCCACAAAGTAGGCTTAGATTACGCTGGGCCATTTAAGGTACAAATCACCCGAAGAAGAGGACAGATTCCCGTAAAAACGTATGTATGTATATTCGTCTGTCTAAGTACAAAAGCGGTCCACATTGAATGTGTCAGCAATCTTACAACGGAAAATTTTCTAGGTGCATTGTCTCAATTTACTGACCGGCGTGGACTATGCAGTGATATTTTTAGCGACAATGGCACAAATTTTGGCGACAATGGCGCCAATAGACAATTAATTGAGCTGTTCAATTTTCTGAAAACGAACACTAATAAATTATCTTCTTCTCTTCTAGAAAAAAGCATAAACTGGCATTTTATTCCTGCAGCCTCTCCTACTATGGGAGGAATTTGGGAGGCGGCTGTGAAATCTGCAAAAACACATATGAAAAGAGTCATCGGTGAAGTCATACTCACATTAGAAGAATTCACAACGCTAATGACCGGTATTGAAGCAATACTAAACTCGCGTCCACTATACGCTGCAACTTCCGAGGAAATTGAAGTGCTCACCCCAGGGCACTTTTTAATTGGGCGACCACTGTCATCTCTACATCTCTACCCGAACGCTCCATACCAGATAATTATTGTTTATCAAAACGCTGGGACACGGTGAAACGGATCAAGCAACATTTTTGGCATCGCTGGCATCGCGATTATCTCACTACTATGCAAGTTCGAAGCAAATGGAAAGATAAAACGTCGAATCTGCAAGTAAATGATATCTTGCTTATTTGAGATGAGCAGCTACCTCCGACTCAATGGGCTATGGGCAGAGTAATTCAAACCCATCCGGGCAATGATGGATACGTTCGAGTGGCGAGTGTCAAAACTTCAACTGGAAATACAAAGAAGCACATAAGCAAATTGTGTAAGCTTCTAATTTATTGAATCAAGTGATTCAAGGCGGGCGGTATGTTATGGCAGCACAAAACAATTTATATTAATTTAATTATTTTATCCTTACCTTTCCCATCCCAAATTATTAATCTCGAGCAAAGCCCGAGTAATTGGCTTATACCCACCTTAACACTTAAAAAACATTAAGCTAAAACATAAAATATGTACAAAAACATAAAATTTATGAATATGTACATAACATTTGTTTGTTTACATTTTTTATGTTTTTATTTTGACATACGGAAATTAAGTACCATTTATTTTATGTAATGCCATCTAATGTAAATTATTATAACAAAAATGTAATCCACAGGATTGATGGTTTGAAACTTGGATAATTTATTTACAATTTGTAATATTTTGCCCGAACTAACATTTAAAATGTTTTAACCGATAATTGTATTAAATAGCCAATCAGATGCTGCCAGCATTTTTTAAAATAGTGTGTATGTGTAAGAACAATTAAATTTAAGAGCTATTTCATAATTGTAATTTGTATTGTATATAAAGTTTTTTGTCAGTCATCATTCAATAATCATACGATTCACTACATGTAAAAGCAGCAACAAAATTAAGTTAAAGTTAAATTATAAAATAAAAAAGTTAAAAATTGTGTCAAATAAATAAGTTTGTTAAAATTAAGTTGAATTTAGCCTGAGTTTTCATTTATTTGATTCGCAGAAAACAAGTGACTGGGTGTTGGAATTTTCATAGCATTGCTATATAATATATTTAATGCTTTTTTCAGCCATATTATATTGCAAATAGTTTTCGTTGAGCGAATAATTAGCCCGGCATCCACTCACAGCATCACATGAGGTCCTTCGAGCCGGATTGTTAAAATTAAGTTGAATTTAGCCTGAGTTTTTATTTATTTGAATCGCAGAAAACATGTGATGTTGTTAGTGGATGCCGGGCTAATTATTCGCTCAACGAAAAATAATCTCACGTAGCGACATCTAAATGTCGAGTCTAAGAATTAATTCACACACCCAATACTATCAACAAATTAACAAAATTAATTGAATCAAATAAAAAGTATGCAAATTGTATTAGATTGGTTTTCTTTTATGTAATAGTCTACCAATATGCATAGAAATTGGAAATAGACGCTTTATGCTGGAAACACATGAGCAGAATTTCTGCTAGCATCGCTAACGGCAGAAATTAGGGTGAAGTACATGAGCGTCGTTTTTGATAAGCAGAATTTTTTTTCTGGAATTTATTGGATACATATTTAATTTTAATGTACCATATTTTTAAATTAATGGTGCCTTATCTTGTCACACATTAATTAATTTGTATCCTCCATTTTGGTACTCGTCACACAAAACTTATTTTCTGTCAACAAATTAAAAAAAAAATCATTGAAAAAAATTAAAAGTATACAAATTGTACTAGATTTGTTATCTTTTACGTAATGTAGCCTACTGATTCGCAGCAAAATTAGAAATAGGGACACAGAGCAGAATTCTGCTCGGAAAGCAGAATTCATGTATTTCATGCCGTATAAATGTGTGAATTCTAATTTTTCTGCTAGCAGAATTCTGCTCATCTGTTTTCAACATTATGCGAGAAACAGATGTGCATAATTATGCATGTATCAAAATTAGAATGCACTAGTGTATATGAAATGAATTACAATGTGAATTAAGGGATGTGAAGTTTATCCTAAATTTCTCCTAAAACTACAAAAGCAACAATTTGTTTGCTAGTATGTGTGAAAAGTAAACATTTAGGCGTTTTTAAGAAAATTACGATATAATGATATGAAAATTTAAATGAAAATAATATATTTTATACATTAATTTAGTTAAACTAAATAAATTTTGATCACAATTTATATTTTAATATATTATTATTTTAAGATAAACGAAAACAGAACGAACGATATGTACCGATTTCAAAATTTTCGAATGACGTAATTTGATGTATTAAACGAATTTATGGGTATTGCTCATGGGATTCCTTCATTAGGTGATAAGATGTAGGCCTAATTTAACTATTGACAAACTTTCAGAATTTTCTCATGGATTTCAGATACGCAAATAGAGATCAATATACATGTATATACGGACCACCCCAATATTTAAAGTTGATGAACTTTGACGTAATACTAAACGCATTTATAGGAAATGCTCATCGGACTCCTCAATTGGGTGATAAGATGTGGGCCTAATTTAACTATTGACAAACTTTCAGAATATTCTCATGGATTTCAGGTACGCAAATAGAGATTAATATACATGTATATACGGACTACCCCAATATTTAAAGTTGATGAACTTTGACGTAATACTAAACGCATTTATAGGAATTGCTCATCGGATTCCTCTATTGGGTGATAAGATGTGGGCCTAATTTAACTACTGACAAACTTCCAGAATTTTTCTCATGGATTTCAGGTATAAAAATAGAGATCAATATACGGACTACCCCAATATTTAAAGTTGATGAACTTTGACGTAATACTAAACGCATTTATAGGAATTGCTCATCGGATTCCTTTATTGGGTGATAAGATGTGGGCCTAATTTAACTATTGACAAACTTTCAGAATTTTCTCATGGATTTCAGGTACAAAAATAGAGATCAATATACGGACTACCCCAATATTTAAAGTTGATGAACTTTGACGTAATACTAAACGCATTTATAGGAATTGCTCATCGGATTCCTCTATTGGGTGATAAGATATGGGCCTAATTTAACTATTGACAAACTTCCAGAATTTTTCTCATGGATTTCAGGTATAAAAATAGAGATCAATATACGGACTACCCCAATATTTAAAGTTGATGAACTTTGACGTAATACTAAACGCATTTATAGGAATTGCTCATCGGATTCCTTTATTGGGTGATAAGATGTGGGCCTAATTTAACTATTGACAAACTTTCAGAATTTTCTCATGGATTTCAGGTACGCGGAGACATATTCTGGAGAAAAAAAAATTGATAGAAGTCCTTTAAAAATATTTTGGAAAAGGGGGAATTTACTGCTCTTTCTAGTACATATTATATTCTTAGGATATTATTATCGGGTATTTTTTAACATCATTTGAGGTGCTTAAGTATTAGAAAGAGCAGTCAATTCCCCCTTTTCCAGAATATTTTTAAAAACCTTCTTTCAATTTTTTTTCCAGAATATGCTTCCGCCCTTTTCCAGAATATAATACTAGAAAGAGCAGTAAATTCCCCCTTTTCCAAAATATATGATATCATATTTAAAGAACTTCTCTCAGTTTTTTACTAACTCAGTAATACTAACAGCCATTTTTTTTATTTAGGAGAAATTTAGGACAAACTTCACATGCATTGTGAATTACATGTATTCTGCATGGCATGCATAATTATGCAAGATGTCTCTATTTCTAAGTTTACTGCGCATCGCTGTATTGCGTAAAAAAAACAATTCTAGTACAATTTGCGCCTTTTTTAATTTTTTCAATAATTTTTTTTAATTTGTTGACAGAAAATAAGCTTTTGGTGACATCATTCTTATGAAAAAATGGTAAACTAAACTTAAATGTGTAACAAATAAATGCCAACAGGTAAAGAACTGCATGCTGCATATGCAGTGATGCATGCAGATATGCATTAAAAACATGCAGTTCTTTGTTTTTTGACGTTTATTTGGTACATATTTAATTTTAATATACAATTTTTTTGTATGAATGATGCCTTATTTTGTCACAAATTAATTAATTTGTATCATCCATTTTGGCACTTTTTACACAAAACATACATATTTTCTGTCAACAAATTAAAAAATTGATTGGAAAAAAAGAAAACTACACAAATTATACTAGATTTGTTTAATTTTGCGTAATGTAGCATACCGTTGTGCACCAAAATTACAAATAGAGACAACTTGCATAATTATGCATGTCATGCAGTTCATTTCATAGACACTAGTGCGAGAAACAGATATGTATAATAATACATGCATCAAAATTAGAACGCACTAGTTCTTGTCTCTATTTCTAATTTTGCTGCGCATCGGTAGCCTACATTACGTAAAAGTAAACAAATCTAGTACAATTTGTGTAGTTTTTCTTTTTTTTCAATCAAATTTTTTAATTTGTTGATATAAAATATGTTTTGTGTGAAAAGTGTCAAAATGGAGGACCAATGAATTGATTTGTGACAAAATAAGGCACCACTCATACAAAAAATATTAAAATTAAATATGTATCAAATAAACGTCAAAAAATAAATAACTGCATGCAGCACATTATGTTTTGAATGCATATCTGCGTGCGTAACTGCATGCACATCTGTTTCCAGCTTAGTGCATTCTAATTTTGATCCATGCATAATAATGCACATCTGTTTCTCGCATTATGCTGGGACACATGAGCAGAATTTCTGCTAGCAGCATTTTTTTGACAAGCAGATTTTTTTTTGTGGTATTTATTTGATATACATATGTATATTTAATTTTAATGCACATTTTTTAAATAAAGGATGCCTTATTTTGTCACAAATTAATAAATTATTAACCTCCATTTTGGCACTTGTCACCCAAAACAGCAAATTAAAAAAATTGATTGTAAAAAAAAGTATACAAATTGTACTAGATTCGTTTTATTTTACGTAATGTAGCCTATTTATTCGCAATAAAATTAGTAATGGAAACAACTTGCATATTTATGCATGCCATGCAGTACATGTAATTCTTAATACACATGCATGGTTTGCAGAAATTTCATTCTATATATAAAATAGTGTACTCTAATTTTGATGCATGCAGAATTCTGTACATCCGTTTCCAGCATTAAACAGATATGCAGAATTTATCCGTTCAGTGATGCATACAGATCTACATTCAAAACATATGTGCTGTATGCAGTTCTATATTTTTTTGACATTTATCTGATATGTATTTAACTTTATTAAACAATCCTTTCATCACAATGATGCCTTATTTCGTCAAAAATTAATTAATTTTTATCCTTCATTATGGAATTTGTGAAGAAAAACATATTTTCTGTCAAGAAATTAAAAAGAAATTAATTACAAAAAATAAAAGGTATACAAATTGTACTAGATATGTTTTCTTTTATGTAATGTAGCCTACTGATATGCAGCAAAATTAGGAATGGGGACAACATGCATAATTTTACATGGCTTGCAGATTACATTTACTTCATTCCATATAAAATGTATTTCCAGCATAGAAGCGAAACAGATGTGGATATTGGAAACAGATGTGCAGAATTCTGCATGCATCAAAATTAAAAAAACACTAGTTTATATGGAGTGAAATACATGTATTCTGCAAGCCATACAGAATTCTGTAAGTTGTCTCCGTTTCTAATTTTACTGCATGTCAGAAGGCTACATTACGTAAAACAAAACAAATTTGTATACTTTTTATGTTTTCAATCAACTTTTTAAATTTATTGACAGAAAATAAGTTTTTTGTAACAAATGCCATAAAGGAAGATATAAATTAATTAATTTCTGACCAAATAAGGCATCATTCATATAAAAAAGTTTTACACTAAAATTAAATATGTATCAAATAAATGTCAAAAATATTGAACTGCATGCAGCAAATATGTTTTGAACGCATATCTGCTTGCATCACTGCATGCTGAGTACTGGAAACTTGGCAAGTATCAAAATGATCCCAAAGCCTAGCAAGGATCCTACCAAAGTCTCGTCATATAGATCAATAAGCATCATCAATAAGAATCATCTCGAAAGCCTTCGAAAACACAATTATCGAAAAGATTAAACTGAAACTCCGAAATATCATCCCAAATCATCGGTTTTAGAGCCGAGCATGGAACCATTGAGCAAGTGCACCGAGTAGCTTCAGAAATAAGATTAGCATACGAGGAAAGGAAGTACTGCTCTGCAGTTTTCTTAGATGTTGCTCAGGCATTCGATAAAGTGATGAAACGAATCCATATCAAATTAAAAATGCATTGAATGATGGGTAAATATTCAACCCTTGATTTAAAATACAAGCTTCTCCTACATACAGGGGCACCCTGGTTTGTAAAAAACAAAAATTTTCATAAGGACCTTAGCATCCTAACTGTCAAAGACGAATTACTAAAAATGCGGATTAACTATGCAGGGAAACTATCATCTCATCCGAATATGCTGGCGAGAAATTTAAAAGATTTACCTTTGTCGTCACGATTAAAGAAGAAAACGATGGCTGTGACATCACAAAGTATTAATTATTGATAGCACGTAAATTCTGCTCCCGCAGATTTACTTAATTATACTAGCATTTAAGATTTGAAAACTTATTGTTATTTTCGTATGGAAGATTCAATAAATAAATAAATATATTTAAAAAAAAAATCAATCAATTTTTTTAATTTGTTGACAGAAAATAAACTTTTTGTGACAAGTGCCATAATGGAGGAAAAAAATTAATTAATTTGTGACAAAATAGGGCATCATTCACATAAAAAAAGAATAAACTAAAATTAAATGTGTAACAAATAAATGTCAAAAAGTATAGAACTGCAGGCAGCACATGTGTTTTGAATGCATATCTGCGTGCATCACTGCATGCAGAAATTCTGCAGATCTGTTTCTCGCATTCCACGCAGATCTGCGTTCAAAACATACTATGTGCTGCATGCAGTTCTTTATTTTTTGATATTTATTTGATACACAATTTTTTATACGAATGGTACCTTAGTTTGTCTCAAATTAATTAATTTTTATCCTCCTTTAGCATCATTCAGTGAAAAAAATAAAAATAATACAAATTGTACTAGATTTGTTTTCTGTTATGGGATGTAGCCTATGGCAGAAAAGTTAGAAATAGAGACAATAGGCAGAATTCTGCATGACTTGCAGAGTACTTGTATTTCCATTTATATAACACGCACATCTGTTTCCAGCTTTAATTCTTTCTTTTTAAGGCTCTATTTTAATGATTTTTCTAAAAAGTGGGTATCGTCAAATCGTTTTTGTTCACACTAGCTAAGATATCCCAAGAGATTTTCACTAGTCTACATATAAATCCGACGTGAAAAGATTTGTTTGTCGAATTTCGAATTTTTATAGATTAGGGGTAGGTAACATGTTGTACGAGTACCATCACTTTCGATTCGTTTTTGATAGTGTTTTGTCTCTTGTAGCAAGAACAAAATTATATAGTATTTCACTTTTCCAATTATATATTTTCTAAAGCTATCTCAGCTTATTCTATTTCTACTTTCGTTCATTACTCTTTATCATTCAAATGGATTCCTAATGTAAAATGTGTAGAGGTAAAACCGGGCCATCTATGTTCTAATACGAATAATTCATTTTCCGCTACGTAAACTGTGTACTACAAATGTCTATACGGTGACATTTTAATTTGCGATTTCGCTTTTGTCATTTGTATAGCTCAGTTTGCAGCTCGAGCTAATTACAGATAAATCGTCAAGCTAAAAATTTGTGTAGAGATAAATTTTGTTGATTTTGTTTGACTTTTATTCTTTTGTTTTTGAATGAAGTTTCTGTCCAAATAATGCTCTAAATATCCGACTTCGTAATGTTAGTCGGCCATTTTGACTTCTGTCTTCTTTATATAAAAATAAATTAATTTTACTTCGTGGCTACTTCAATTATAAAATGAATAAAAATTCAAAAGCGTCAAAATTAAAGCTCGGTATGCTGCTCGCGCTAAGATAAATTTTCCATACAAATTTGACGTAAAATTTAGCTAGCGAAATAACAAAAAAAATATTTAGCTCACGATTTCGCAGATGCGGTACGCAGCTAACGTGAACATTTTGTAGTTATCTCATTCAAATACAGACTGCGCTAGTGGAAAGTCTACAAACGTTTTCGCAGCAATTTATCTGCCTAGCACAATAAAATTGAGATAAATTTTGACAGCGACCAAAAAATAAACATTTATTTTTTTTAAATCGCAAAATGGAGTACATTGAAGAAGATCTAGACAATAGCTGCGGCACCAATAATAATATTGTCTTCGTCAGTTGAATCCATTTGATAAAAATCACTCAATACTTTATTTAACTTTTAATTTAAATTTTTATTAAAATACTTATTTACATAGGACTACAAATACTTATTTGTAGGACAAATAAAACAAATGTCAAAATTTATCTCTACATAATCTTTTTAGCTTGTGAATTTATCTGTAATTTAATGGAGACTTGTGGAGACCGCGTTAAAATTTATCTTAGCGCGATCTGCATACTGAGGTTTATCTTCAAATTATTGTCCTTGTGAGATAAATTGCGGCTAAAATGTTTGGAGAATTTATGGTGGCGCAATCTAGATTTGAATGAAACAACTGATATTTTTTCAAATTTTTCACGCAAAGTGCATACCGCTAGCTAAATTTTACGTCAAATTTGTATGGAAAATTTCTCTTAGCGCGAGATGCATACTGAGCTTATACAAAAAAAAAATTATTTCATATCAAGTGCTTAGGCCATCTACGATAAATGTGAAGCTAAATTTTGGCTTTTCATCATTTCTACTGTGCATCCAATTTTAAATGTTTAAATGCAAATTTGCAATTCGAACCAATTTTTTTACACTCGATTTACGATATATAAATTAGAGACCTATGAAAATCGTATACTATGCTTTAATTAAAATTCCAATTCCAATATTGGTTATTTCCACAAAAATTGATTGAATTTGAAAGGAAATGCTGAAAAATATTCAATATTGTTTAAATTTGGAATATGGTAAAATTTGAATTTAAACTGGCGCACACATTTTTATCAGGGCTTATATTTTGGAATTTATGATGTTTGCAATTCAATAAAATTGTATCGCATTTCTTAAATTCTGCGAACTAGTTGTACGACATTTTTTTTAATTGTAAAATTCTTGGATTATATGCTGGCATTACTCATTTAAAAAAGATAATCAGAAAATATTTGTTTATGGGTAGGAAAACCTTAAAACTAGAGTTTACTTTGTCGTAAATCAAGCGAGTTTGGGAGATGAAGTAAATTAAAGGTTATTATACAAGTTTCGCTCTGCAATGGTTTAAAAATGTCTGCTTCACAATTTAGGAAAATTTGATTTTTAAGGGTTATGTGATTTGGCTTCTTTATTTTGGGATCCCTAATTGCAGTTTTAGGGAATTATTATAAAGAGAGGTTTTTAATATTTACGAGTTCTGGAATAAAAGATTCAAATCGAAAAACTGTATGGCATATTTACTAAAAGATATTCATCTAATTTAGCTGTCATTAGTATGTTTTCGGTGTTTAGAATCAACTAATCATTGAAATTGTTACGTTTGGTACAAAGGAACTGGACGTTTCACAGTCAGTCAGTATAAAAAAAACCTTAAATTTCAATGAACTACAACACAAGTATTATTCCAAGCATACTGTGTACCAGACAACATTTAAAAAATAAACAAACTAAAATTCTAAATTACTATTTTATTAATCTTAATATAAATACGTGATGAAATATGTATGGTTAATTATTATCCAACCCAGCATACAAATAAAAAAAAAAAAAAAAATTTTTTATGTTTTCATGCAAGACACAATACATACATTTTTTATAAATTTTAACCCTTTTTTCATTTTTTGGTAACATATAGAATAAAACAGCTTTGGAATTAATTTAAAAAAAAAAAAAAACGAAATCATTAGGAACCATAATAAACCAAATATGAAATAAAATTGATGAATATTTTAATTTAACCATTTATGATTTTTTTTTTTTGTTTTAACCAATATAAACGTATAAAAACCACACCAATATGGTTTTATATGTGCCAAGGAAAAAAATAAACCGCAAACACCCAGAAAATTATGTACGTACGTATCCTGCCATACATAATAATTTACTAACATCGTACAAACAGGTAAAATATGATTTTTTTTTTTGTGTGTAAAACAAGCACTCTCAAAAGTCATATTTGTCATAAATTAATAGCGCGAGAGGGGGTTGTTGTTGTTTAACTTTAACATAGGTTAAAACAATAATATTTAGATGTTTTAATGTTTAAATCGCATAATTTTCGAGTTAAACATTTATCTTGTATTCTTGTATTGTTTATATAAAATTATGGTTTAATTTACATGCCCTTAAACGTCGTTAAGTCGTCGTCGTAGTCGTCGTCGTCGAGGTTGGTTCATTACACACATAAAGACATTTTTATATAACGCGCACACACACATAAAAATTTATGGTTGTATACATATAATTATTTTTAATGATTTTTATTTTTGAAAAACATAATTTTTACGGTGGAACGTTTACCATCTAATTATGTAATGTACATCCATATATACACATTCATATAACGAGGAATTTAAAAGTTGGTGTAATTGTTAAAAATTTCTGAATACTCGACGATTTTTTATTTTTGTGTAGCGTACATAAATCGCGGATGATTATGATGATGAAGGTAATTTATGTTGTATATATGCGGTTCATGTACGTACCTATATATAGAATGAAATTATCGTATAGTTTTTTTCGCATTTATGTATGCGCTTGAGTAATCTTAAAGCGTTCCAATTTTTCATTCAAGTGGGGTATTTATGTAATGTGTAGAATGCACGATTACACATTTTGGTGGTTTGTTCCACTTTATGTCGAAAATACGTTTTGTTTAGCAGGTATGTTGTATTTAAAGTACTCTAATCCCCGTTGGTAATATACTTAATTTTAATTTTTTATAAATAAATAAAGTTGACAAGAGTCTTGTGTTTTTAACTTCTGTACCAAGTAAAATTCTTGGTTTATGGTTGGCCGCCTAATTACAAAAGCAAACTTTCAGATTATCCATTCAGAAACTTTTAAAAACAAATAATCATAAATTAATTCTAATTCGTCCATGAATTTAACACATTAACTTAAACACTGCAACTATGTGTGTCTGTTATATTTCTACACGTGTGACCTGTATGTCCAACCACCACACGAACTGCAAATATTTAAGTATCAACTCCATTTCATTCCACTATCGTGCACAATTTTAAAGAGAAATTATCTCAAAACATAAAAAACAGCAAACTCTATTGTTGTATCAATTTAATTAAATAAAAAATTAATTAAATAACTTTATCCTTAGACAATTGTTCTCAGAAAAAATGTACACAAAACAATATGTACGTGAGATTTTTTTAATTTTAAAGATTTTCGTACACAATATCAATAACAACAGAGCTACTGTACTGTATACACATAATATCAGCTTCAATTAAAATTAATTAAGATATAAATAAATATTTGTGTTTTATTTATGATTTTTTTTTTTTTTTCGTTTTTTTCTAATCTACATTCAAACAATTCTTTTGTTCATGTCATAAAGCGCTTTAAAGCTTTATACAAAAAAAAAAATCGGTGAAAAGCAAGAATTTTATATATTCGGTATGGATTTAATTTTATTTTTAATTGGTATTATGAATTTCGATCTCATAATCAGTTCCATGAAAAACTTCTAATAATTCATATTAGACACGTTTTCTATAAAGAACAAAGTCTAGACAAAATCTCGAAAACAAGAAAAAAATTTTGAAAGATAGAATCTCGAAAATAATCTCGATTCTTTAAATGGTTTCAAATTGTACTCGTAGAACAGATAGTCTCTGGACTGATTAAATGTCGAAAAAATCTTATTTTTTCTTGAAATAAAAATAATACAGAAAGTGAAAATCTTGAAAAAAAATCCAGAAGCAAAATAATCCAGTAAAACAAAATCCAAAAAACGAAAATCCAGAAACAGAATTGCCAAAATGCCACCGAAGTTAAAATTAAAAGGGATACCAAAAAATACAAAGTAAAGTGTCCCAATAAAAAGGAAAACTCCATTAAATTTTTGTTAACTATAATATGAAAACAGAAGGAATCTACATAATTTCATGTCATCCTTGCGCGGAAAGGACCAATGCTTAGCGGCTTTGGGGAGTTTTCTATTTTAGTGTGTACATCTTTCAGAAATGCTGTTCAACCTACAAAGGTGATATACATCTAAAACCCGATTCACAGCCAAAATATATTAAACCAAGAGTAGTTCCATTTACTGTTTAAGGACTCGTTAAAGATGAATTGTTACGATTGGTGAACAAAAAAGTGTCAAAAACCAGTGCATACGTCCCAGTAGGCTACACCAATTGTACCAGTACAGAAGGCAATTGGGGAATTAAAATTTGTGTAGATTTCAAAGCATCGCTGAATCCACAAATTAATCCTGATAGATATCCGATACCAAGGATTGAAGATATATTTTATAAACTCCAAGGAGCGCAGTTTTCACATAGATTGGCTTGAAAGATGCATCTTAGCAAGTAAAATTATCGGAAAAATCTAAAAAATGAGTATCAACGGTTACTGTTTGGTATTTCCAGTGCTTCTGGCATGTTTCAACGTCTTATGGAACAACTGACAGCTAACATTGATTTTGTTGCAGTTTTTCTGAACGACATAATAATATAAGGTAAAACAAATGATGAGCATTTAAAAAATTTAAATACATTATTGACTAGGCTGGAGGAAAATGGATTTCGGTGCCGCACTGAAAAAAATGTGAGTTTACTAAATTATTAGTTGAGTATTTAGCGCACATAATCATTATAAATTGAACCATCACATTATGGTGTAGAAGCTAGGGGAGCATGTTTAACAGTGATACACCATAGACTGTGAGTGTGACACACGGCAAATTTTCCCGCCCATGCAACTTTTTTTTTTTTGGTTCAACATACTTTTGAAGGATGGATGCTTTTGCATCCAAGATGTTGAATAAGGTTCAAATAAATGACAGCCATATACGGTAGTGTAGCTAAAGTCAGTCAATATTTGCAAAGGCGGAAATTCCACTTGTTAACGGATCATAAACCGCTAGTTTCGTTGTTTAATCTGAACAAACAACTTTCCATATACACAATAAACCGCCTACAGCAATAGGCTATCATGCTTATGGGGTATGATTACTCGATTTCATATATAAATCATTTTCGTCTTTCAGATTCAAAATTTAATACGAGTGAACAAGCCTGCCACTCAGATAAGCAAATATATCAGACGCTAATTAAAGATTATCCAATCTTAGAATGTCCTACATACCGTTTTAAAGAAGGCGAGAACATTTAACATGTTTTAATAATTTAATTCTTTTGCAGACAGATCAAAATACTCGTGTTGTCATTCCAGAAGCACTGCAATCTAAAATAATTGGTCTTTTGCATGAGGGCCACTGAGGAGATTGCCGAATGAACCAGTTACCTCGATGTTATCGCTGGTGGCCAACATTATATCGCGACATAGAAGCTTCAGTTAAAGATTGTCAAAATTGTCAAATGAATGCCAGTGATCCAAAAAAAGAATTTTCGCATTGGCTTATACCAGAAGCAGCTTGGTATAACGTATTTATTTGGTCTATGCCGGACCATTTATGGGGAAAATATGGCTAATATGCGTGGATACATTTTCGAAATACCCATTTAATCTGCAAATGGCAAAAACAACATCAAATAGCCTTATTTTGTGCTCTCGAATAATTATTCGCAATTGAAAAATTTCCACTGAATTCAAGAAATTTTGCAGAAGCACAAAATATATCATCTTACATCTGCACTATTTCATCCTCAGTCGAATGGTGAAGCAGGGCGATGTGTCCGAACTTTAAAATCTGCGATGAAAAAAATTTGCTGTGATAATACAGATCGTGATGTGGCGGTGATTAAATATCTCACTACATATCGAGCAACCCCACTGCCCACTCTCAACAATCAACAAATCTACAGCTGAATTTCTTCATGGGCGTCAACCGAGGACGCTATTGACTTCGATTTTACCAAATAATCTTGAAGACAGAGCAGCTGTATCATCTAAATATCGAATAAATAATAACGTGTTCGTTAGTAAAGGGCACATAACAAAGTGGTTAGGCACTAGAATGTACTTAGTGAAAACTAACTACGTAACATGAAGACGGAATCAAAATAAACTTCGAGCACGAAATTGGTCAACCTATGGCCGCAACCAGACGGAATTAACGACAAGAAAAAATCATTTAACTACTTTAGTTCTCTCTCCATTAAATCACGTTCGCATAATGGAAATAAATTACCAGAGCGATGCTCATCAGGGCCTCACGATCCAGATCTGAGGTTGTCTGAAGAAGCGACCTAGAGTGGAAACAGATCAAAATTTCAAAGAAAATTCCAAATCTATTCTGAAACAACCAGAACCGCTATCGAGTACTAGCGATCAAACAACTGAAACAAGGGAAACCACACAGAAGAAAGAAGAACCAGGATCAGGATCCGATCGACCAATACAAAATAAAACTAAAATTGTCCGATTTGGTTTTGATGAATAATTTTAATTTTCATTTGTATAATTAAATTCTAATAAGAAATAAATTCTTTTGTCATGTACACATCATAATATTTAAATCTATTGAACAGATTTAAAAGAATTAGACTGAATTATTTGAAATTCGATATAGTTTCGAGGTTTTAAATTCGATATTTTGATTTTATTTGCATAAACTGAAATAAGAGATCCAACACGAAAAAAACTTTTGAAATTGAAATCTTTCATATTTGCTGTTAGAATTCCGGAAAAAATGCGGCCAATGTTAAATGGCTTTGAAAAGTTTTATATTTTAGAACTTTTGAGAGAAATCCCGGAATTTGTGAAAATAGTGGGGGGTTTGCCTTAAAACATTTAAAATAATGACTAAAAGAAACCCGCCACCGTTGAAAATAGTTGATTTGACGTATGAGAAGTTAGCACGAATTGTTCATCCCAAAAAGCCTTTTTTTCAAAATGTGTGTCTCGGCTAAAAATTAAGGAAATTTTCATTTCATCCAGAAAAAGCTATTCAAAACTCTTAACCAAATGGTGTTCATCCCGAAAAATTATAAAGAAATTGATTAAGATTTAAGAACATTATAGTAAACTAAATATTTGTTGATAGTTCCCTTGGAGACAATTTTCAGTATATTTATAGTGAAACACTCAGCGGTTAAATTTCAATTTCTAAATTTCTTGCGCCTATCTCAGAGATGTCCCCCTGAATGGATGTACTTAACCCGACTTCTTAATACCAATGCGATTACAAAAAACTACCCTCATTAAGAAATCACGGCGATTAAGGATGAAAATAAACCACAACGTAAATGTAATACGAAACAATGTAATATGAAATAATGTACGGTATCCGATTTCTCAACACCAATGAAATTAGACAAACTATCCTCATTAAGAGATCACGGGGATTACGGGTGAAAATGTGATTTCTTAACTACCTAGGGTATTTTTTTCTAGTTGCATTAGTGTTGGGAAGTCGGATACCGTACATCATGTACATGGTGAGATTGCTACCCCGGTGGCACAGTGGTTAGCATTAGCATACTTGCTTTAAGCTTCGGAAGTCCCGAAATATTCCAAAAATTCGCAAAATGTTCATTTTCGCATGACAGTTAGCGTCAATTACATCCACCATATTTTATCCATTTTGTCACAAATTTTTCCTTCTTTTTATTTTCTTACCAATCACCATTGTATGTGAAATTTTTATCCGTGTTTTGTGATACTTCGTTACCCGGGACCACAATTTTTGTGAACAGTTGTTACGTAAAATTTTAAATTAAATGTGGAACTCGATAAAACAAATCTAAATGGACCAGAGAAATTAATTCGCCACATTGGAATTTCGTTATAAAGAATTTATGAAAATGTAAAATGTTTTACTGTACCTAAAACCTCATTACAAAATTGCGTTTTTAGCCAATACAAATTTGTTTATTAATTCAAAAATAAATTCGACAATCACGAAGGTCCAAAAGTCACATACACACAACCCATAAATATACATATTTCAAATTACAGCTTTTCTTCGCTTTTTAACTACAAGAAAGTCTTTCATTTATATATTAAGATACATTTCAAATATTACACCTAGGCAGTATATACGAATAGGTGCAATAATCTGGGAATCTGTAATCATTGAAATATTTCAAGAACTTTGAAGATTTGCTAATTTTTGACACTACAGAATAAAACGCGTTATTCATGGCGTAATATAGTCTTATTGTAGTATTTTATTGAAATGATGGACCTGATCAAATTGAACAAAATCAAAATCAACAGTATTTTATTGACTAACCTACGAAATAACATTTACTTTGAATACGGCATCCAATTCCGTATCTCGAAATTTCGCTATTCGGAAATATCGGCCGATATTTTGGTTTCGATTATTCCGGAATTGAAAATACTAATTCCGGAATTACTGAATTTCTATTTTTCACATTAATTTAAGTAAATTCAACATAAATTTGTGTAATTATAGTCTGTCTTGTAGGTTTTAAAAAAGATATATACAGTAAATGGATTACGGAACAATAAATGCCCGTTCCTGAAGATTACCTGATGCATTTACATATTTAATTTAATTGGTCTCTAAAATAAACCTGCCAAGTATATGCTGTGTTGTTTCTTTTATAAACAGAAAAAAGGTATTTAGTACATAATAACTATACACATACAGCCACGTATAACAACACAGCGACAAAGACATGTGTCCGATAAAGAAACAAATTCAGAAAACATTTAATTTTGTTAGTTCTGTAGCGGTTCACCCAATGGACCACTACAAACTGAGCAGCGCACATTCCAATTGGAATGTGTAGTGGATTGACTTCCCCTCCGCACGTGTGCTGGTCCAATCACAGCGCACTACACACAAAACAAAATAAAATTAAATTAAAAATCAACATCAATAATTAGTCTGCTCTCGATCGTCAATGCGATGACATGCCGCCCACATCGCGCGGTGGTAATATTAACAATAAAAATGATGAACTAAAATTAATTTGTAATCAATAAATTAAAACTTTAATTAAGAACAATAAATAATTACCAACAACATCAATTAAAATAAAGTAAATAATAATTATTAATTATACATTTAAAGTAGCGTTTATAATATTAATTAAAATAAATAAAACGCTAAAGTTCATTAGCTGAAAAATATTAAAAACCGCGATATACACTTTTGCGTTTCGATGACTTTAATTTTGGGACGATGGTAGTGGTGCCCTACCTACGAGGCTAAACGAGCGTATTTAACAGCGGAAAATTACGCCATCAATATTCTAGCCTAAACAGTTCAAGCCTCGATGCGTCAGGTTTAATGAGAAAAACCAGAAAACATGAAACCCTTGGTTTCAATCATTGCCAATTTTCAGAACGGTACTAGCTCGCAGTAACAATTAAATCTATGCTTAAAAATGTTTCCGATTTTTTTTTTCACATTCATTTTATGAGGAGTTAGTAGGAAAATAAATGTTTAAACAAGCATTTAATTGTAACTGCGATTTAATATCGTTAGTTAGTCTGGGGAGTCCTAAACTGCGAATTTTTAAAACTTATAGAAATTATTGAATTTACAGAATTGGTAAAGTTTATAGAATTTTTAAAAAGTTTTGAATTTATAAAATTTATGAAAATTATGGAATTTTTAGAATAAGTAAAATTTGGGTGTGTCGAATTTTTAGAATTGACAAACTTGAAACAATTCCTAGAATCCATTGGATCTATAAAATTTATAGACTTTATTGAACATTTTATTGAATTTAGAGAATTTGTAAGAAAGGAAAAGATTTGTAAAATTTAAGGCACACAGAAAAAAATAAACTGGTCCTCAGCTAAGAAAACGGACTTTTATTTCAAGAAAATGTACTTTTTCTTGATTTAAAAGCTAAATTTTCTAATTTCTATCGAGTTTTTCTTCATGTAAGAATTGTGTTTCTTGAAATGAAGAAAAAATCGAAAGAAATAGGAAAATTAGCTCTTAAATCAAGAAATGTACATTTTCTTGAATTAAAAGTCCGGTTTCTTAGCTGAGGACCAGTTTATTTTTTTCCGTGCATTTACTAATTTTTAAAGTTGATTCATAGAATTTATAAAACTTATAAATTTTAACTGAAATTATTGAATTTACAGAATTGTTAAAGTTTATAGGATTTTTTAAATTTTTTGTATTTATATAAACAAATAAAATTCGAGTTTGTAAAATTTATAAAACAGACACACTTGAAACAATTAATAGAAAACAAAGGATCTACAAAATTTAAAGAATTTATATTATTGATAAAATTTATAGAATTTATAAATTTTATAGAATTTGTAGATTTTATAGAATTTATAAAATTCATCAAATTTAAGAATTTATAGAGTATATAGACATATTAAAAGTTATAAAAATTATAGAATTTATTGAATTTATCAAATTTACAGAATATATTGGATTTATAGAATTTGTAGAATTCAAGAAATTAATTGTATTTTTAGACTGATTTCATAGAATTTATAGGATTTTTCAAAATTTACTGAATTTATTGAATTTATAAAATTTATAAAAATTAAAATTTTTTTAGAAACATGTAGAATGTAAATAAGTCAAATTTGAGTTTGCAGAATTTATAGAACTGACAGACCTGAATAACATATAGCATTACATTTAAAGAATTTATAAAATTTATAGGATATATAGGTTTTAAAAACGTATTAGAATTTATAATATTTACAGACTTAAAATTTATAGAATTTATTGGACTTTTAAGATTTATAGAATTTCTTCAATTTACAGAATTTTAAGATTTGAAAAATTTATGAGATTTGTAGAATGTAAAGAACTTACTGAATTTGAAAACTTTATGCATAGGATTTATAGAATTATTCATAGAATTTATAGAACTTATAAAATTTATAGAAATTATTGAATTTATAGATTTGTTAAATTTTATAGGATTTCTAGAAATTTTTAATGTGAAAACATCTTTAGTGGCAGGAGTAAGGCTGGCGACACACCAAACTAGTCAAAACGTTTTTGCTTTGAATAGGCAAGACGATTTGCCTAAACATAGCCCACATACAATCAAACAAATTGTTTTTAGTCAAATTGTCTCGTGTTGCTTTATAGGTTGGTGTGAATTGATTTGATAAAATGAATACAAAATGTTGCCAGCAAAATAAGAAAAAAATGTTTCCCATCAACAAAATACGATTAAAAAAATATTAAATAAATTAAACAATTTTAATTAAAAATATTAGTTTTGCTAAAAATATTAAATTCCTAATTATTTTGATAATTATTTATTTCTTGCTTTATAAAACAGCGACCACGAAACGACGTCAAACACTGTTTTTTCTTGACTCAAGCAGTTTTGTCTTGTTTTGTTTCAGTGTGAATTAACCTATTTGTTTATACGCCATGGTCGCCTTCAATCATGTTTCGTTAGTCAAATTTGACTTAAGACAATTTTGCTTTATTATGTGTGCATGGACCCATAAGGCACAATAGAATGTTTGCCGTTCTATGTTTTATGAAACGAAATGTTTGACGTTTAATTGTTTTGCCTGATTCAATGTGCATAGCGCTATGCAATCGTATATATTTTGACCGCCAGGCGCTTTAAGACAAGAAAAAAACGTTTTGACTAATTCGGTGTGTTTCCAGCCTAAGTAAAAAATTGTATAGAAATCGTGTTACGGAAACAAAAGCACTGAACAAAAACTATTACATGTATGTGTGAATATCGACAAGAACAAAAAATAAATAAAACGTAAAATCTACGCATACACATGCATTATCAACATCATCCGGTATTTCAAAAACATCGTGAGCCAAATACAAAAAAATAAAAAATAAAAAAACCGCTTACTTTAATTTATTTTTTTGTGAAAATATCTACTATATATGGCCGTAGCAGCAAGTGTTTTTGAAAATGAAAATTGCATACGAGTAAAAGGATCACAAATTATGCTTGTGTAGAGTTGTGTGACTCAAAAGAAATAAATGGAAATAGCGAGTTGTGAAAATTGCACGTATACATTGACACATAATAAAATAATAATTTTAAAATTGTTTAATCGGTATGGTTTCTTATTAGTATTGCTCAAATGCTCATGCTGTTGGTGAGTTTGGTTATGGGTGGTTTCGCACTACTGTTTTTCCAATTGCAATGATTTTACGGTCAACATTGCGCTTAAATAGAACCGCTCTATTAAATTTATTTTAAACTGATCAGTGACAAAGCGATGCGATTTTGCTTTGTTCAGCGAGTTTGTCATGACCAACATACTACTATGGAATCTTGAACAAGATTGCTGTGTATGAGTAATGGTATATTTCAAAGCATACATGTCAAGTTTAGGTGATTAATTGAACAGAACTATACATGGCATCCTTATCAAAATAGCTTGAAATGATTCAATAGCCATTTACACTCAAAAGTTTTCACATAAATCTTTTGCGAGGTGAGGGTGAACTCGGTCGTTGTTTTTTTATTTACACACTTAAAACAATTAATAATACACAAAGAACCTACAAAATTTAAAGAATTTGGATTATTGATAAAATTTATAAATTTCATAGAATTTTTAGATTTTATAGAATTTATAAAATGCATAAAATTTAAAAATTTAAGGAGTTTATAGACATATTAAAACGTCTAAAGGGAGAGAAGAATTTATAGGATTTATAGAAATTAAGAAACTTGTTGGATTTTTAGACTTACAATTTGAAGAATTTACAGAATTTATTGCGTTTAAAGAATTTAACATTTTCAAAATTTATATACGTAATTACTACAAATTCTATAAACTTTAAAAGTTCTTATTTTTTTTTTAATTTTTAAAATTGTGTTTAAGTCCTTAAATTCTAAAAATTGCGTATATACTAATCGTAACTGTGATTTAGTATCGTTCGTTCATATTAGCAATGATTATAAAAATATTTAATATTTCAAACGAAATAAAAGAATTTTTTTGTTTTTTTGGAAAATTTTGATTTTTAATTTTTTTGATATATTATTTAAGTAACATAAATTCCGGAATTAATTCCGAAATTCCGGAATCGAGAACATTTGAATTCGAAAATTCCGGAATTACCTTTAGGCAAAAAATTGAATGCCCTAACTTTATAGCTCGGTATGAAGTGAATTCAATTTTATAAAAATCTACAAAATTATTAAAATGTAGTCTATTGTCAAATAGCGTTGAATTTTAGGAGTTCCGTTAGAGCCAATATGAATTTAAATCCGGTGAAAATAGTTGATTTTAAAGATCTAACTAACTAACGTTGGTCATTCAATTTAAAGGAAATTTTGAAGTAAATTTTTTATCGTAAGTACATATCTAACCCATTTAGCCACAAGTGAACATCTTCAACATTTTTATAAGTCAAGAAATGATCATAATCTAAATTTTGTTTTTCGTTTCATGATCTGACCAAATGTGTGTTTAATATTCTCGCAGCCCAATATGCTGTAAAAAGTCGGAAACATTACATATTCGAAATTGAATTGTACCCTTTCCGTGTGAAACTAATTCATTACTGAGACAGACACAAAATTAGATTTTTCCTCCAACAGCAGTCCGCTGAAAGCTTCCTAGCGTGCATTTGATTAGCCCCACTAGTTTTTTTTAGAGTTTCAATGAGGTGGCTGGTGCTAAAGCAAAAATGTTTTTCACTGTAATTGTTAGCGGTACCTACTTAAAGTAAAATAAAAATTGATTTGAAAATTCTGAAAATTTTGCCAATTGGTAATTTATAAAAGGAAGCTGGAAAATCTTTCAGTGAAGAAGAAATGGGACAAATACAAATTTAAAAGGAAAAAGGTTACTCCAATAGAGCAATAGCCAAGAGAATAGGAAGAACTGCAAAGGTAATTAATAATTTTCTGGGCTATATAAAGAACTATTTTAAACCTTTCGAACGAAGAATAGCGCGTGCAACAATTACGAGAGAAAGACGAATTGACGATTTTGAAAGCGGTCTAGCCACCAAATAAAATTTCTTCTGAACTGGGAATCGAAGCTTGTATGGGTACTGTTTGACACATTATTAAATCGTCTCCAAATTTATTAATTGAAAAGTAAACCACAGTTGAAGAATCGAAATAAAGCAGCTTGCATGATTTTTCTAAATTAACAATGAATTGGGAATATAAATGGCAAAATGGATAACTCGGATATTCATCTTAACATGTTCTGAAGATTGTAAGAGAATTTAATCCAGTTTCTAACTGATGAGCTTATGATTATGAAAAAATCAATCTACTTATTAGGCCGCGGCGACTGGACTGATTGTACCACACTTTTACATCCTATATATACAGAATATATTGTGCAGGTTGTATTAGCGAATTATATTAATACAGCCAAATTATCATACAATTTTTCTTCTTCACGACATTCATACAGCCCTATTTATGTGTAAGCTAATTTTTTTTTATTAATTTTGCTAAAACGCGAGATGTTTATTAAATTCGAGTAAACAATATTGTCTAAACCAAATAATTGAAAAATGTTAAATTTTTTATACCGACAATAATAATTGTTTATAGAATAATATATAATATGTTTAAAGCAAATAGTATTGGGATTAGAACCAATATATATAATTAAAATGTATGACTTCGATTTTGTCCGTACAAACATACATTAAATACATGAAATATCTATAAGATTTATTTTCAAAATTAAGTTTAACAAAATAATAGTTTTATGTATGGTTTGTTTTGTATGTGAGGGGCCATCTTTTTCTATGCTACCTACCATATTTACAAAAATAAACTTTTATTTCGGCTATTTAATTACACTTCCCAAGAGGATCAATCAGAATACATATGTACATATAATATCGAAAATATCGGGATAGAGAAACAAACAAAAAAAAGTTTGGGATATTATTTTGATTATCAATCGATTCTTTTATTTATTTTTTTGTAATAAGCTACTTTTTTATAAGTTATAAGTTCTGTTTTATAATTAACTTTAATATAAAATAATGTTTATATACTATACTGGTATCTATAATATATAATTGGGAAAATACGTATATAGTATATTACTCCATATTATGTATTTTTGATTATACCTTAAGGGCAACATTCATCACATTACATGGATATTATTCTGTCCATTACATATAATTTCCTTCCTTCTCCCGGACACTGAATCAAATGAACGAACAAACTCTTCCCATATATACATACATGCATACAACACAAATCAATTTTACCCTTATCTGATTATGTGAAATGTTTTTTTTTTGTTGCCGTTTTTTTTTTTTTTAATTCTCAGGATTGTATTTAAATGGCCTGGAGGCGAAATATATAATATGGTGGTGTGGCCTATTGTTAGAGTAGGTATATTGTGAAAGTATATAGAGGAAAGAAATTTTTTTTTGTATATTTGTTCGACGTTTTTTTTTATTATATTCCTTTAATTTTCAACAATTTTTTAACAACTTTATTATTATGATTAATGATGTCCATGTATATGCTGGTTCTTATACAGAACTTTAGGAAATTTGTTGGCCATATGGGAGACATAAAGTTGACTGGTTATATTGGAATAGATCTTTTTTTGCCGACAGTAATTGCAAAAAGTTTACAGATTATACAATTCTAACAAAACCAGAAATATAATATCAGTTCATATTATGTACTGGTCCAGATTTTTATTTTTATTTTTTTAACAAAAAATCTGAGATTTGTTAAAAATATTTCAATTTTCACCACATACACGGTTTGGCGAGTAAATTACACTATGTTATTTACACAGTTTTTTACACGTAAAAAACGTGTTATTTACATAGGGCCATTTTATACATTATATGTATAAAATGTGAATAAAACTTTAATTTTTGTTGAAATATGCACATATTTTCAAACCTGTAATTCGTAATATTTTTTTATGTATTGTACAATTCTAAGAAAATGATATAGGTATCGAATTCTGATATGAGATTTTGACATCGTAAGTTAAAATTCGGATATAACTTATCTAACGACTTATCGAACATATTCTATCATAAAAATACAAATTCTGGAATACATATCGAATTCAGACACGATATATTGAATTTTGGCATCAATAACTCAAATTCTGATGCCGCAAAATTAATTTCTGCCACGACTTATCGAATTCGAATATGTTTTATCGAATACTGGTATGATTATCGAATACCGGTATGACATTTCGAATTTTTACATCAATACTTGAGTTTTTACATGAATTATTGAATTCTGACATCATAAAGTCAAACGCTGAAGAAATTTATCGAATTTTAATATGAGATATGGAGTTCTTTGATATATTATCTCAAGACTTCAGAATTCTCCCAAAATTCGAGATGTTATGTCAGAATATGATATGATATATCCAATTCTGATATGACATCTCGAATTTTGAGAGATGTATCAAATTCTGTAGTCGTGAGATGATATATCAAATTCTGATAAGATCTTACGAATTCTGACAAAACATGTCGAATTTTGACGTGACGTTTAAAATTTGACTTGTGATATCGAAATCTTATTTCAAAAATTGAAATTTTGATATAACCTTTCGAATTCTGAGAAAAAATATCGAATTTTGAGATAATTTACGGAATTCTGAAGGCTTCATGAAATTGTGACAACCTTTCAAATTCTGGAATGACATAACTAATTCTGATTTATTGAATTTGGATATAAATAACTCAAATTCGGGCTTGACATATCGAATTCTGTCATCATATATCTAATTTTGGCATAATACCCTAACAGACGCATTAATAATCTAGATTTCGTAATTTTTCAGTCTGTGTTTGCCTACGGTATAAAATGTACAATTCTGACATTATAAATTCATATTCTGACAGGCCATATCGAATTTTAGCGTTGTATGCAAATTCTGATACCAAAAATTCAAATTCTGGTTTTAGACAATATCGAATGTAGGCAGCTTTAACTCTAGCTTTGACAGGACAAATCGAACTCTGGATTGATATATCGAATTCTGAAATAACATACATAAATGTGAATTTTGATATGACATATCGAATTCCAAAATTATTTATTGAGTTTTGCCTTAGTAAGTCAAATTCTAACATGATATACCGAACTACATACATCAAAACATTACATATCGAATTCTGATATGATTTACCAAGTTTTGGCATGATATATCGAACTCTGACATCATAAATTCAAATCCCGACTTGACATGTTCAACTATGCCATGATTGACACATTTAATACATAAATTCCGACAACAAAAATTTAAATTCTGACATGATGTATCAAATTCAAACGGGATACCTATATCAATTCTGACATCATATATTCAAATTCTGACACGACATATCGAGTTCTGGCTTGCTATCATATTATATCGAATTTTGACATCTAATATTTATTTTATGATATGAAGTAACGAATTCTGACATGAAGTAACGAATTCTGGCATCATAAATACTAATTCTGACGTAAAGTATTTATAGAATTCTTGATGATAACTCGAATTCTTGCACCAAAAAATTAAATTCTGATATGAGATATCAAATTTTGACATCAAAGATTTAAATTTTATAAGACATAGCGAATTCGCTTATGATTTTTTGAATCCTGATATGAAGTATCTATTTTTGGCATAAAAAAAAAATCAAATTTTGACGTGACATATTGAATTTTGACATGATATTTGGATTTCTATCATAATTTAGTTTATTCTGGTATGATGTGTCGACATGATGTATCGAATTCTGACATCAAAAATTCAAACTCTGAAATTTCATATTGAATTCTGGCGTGACACATCGAATTCTGACATAATGAACCGAATTCTCATATTTCAAAAACTCAAATTCGGACATGACAAATGAAATTCAGACATAATATCGAGTTCTGACATCATAAATACAAATTCTGATATTGCAAATCCAGCTCTTATATCATTTATCGGATTCTGATATGCTAATTGGAATTCTGGCATCAAAAATTCAAACTCTGACATGACTGGGATTTTGGCATAATATGTGGTTATAGAGTTAAGAGTAATCCCGGAAAATACCGGGATTTCCTACTCACCCCAACACATCTTTACTATTTCGTATCATTACTCGCCAAAAATCTTTTTTCCTAACTTAAAACGAAACCCATTTTCCTTAAAACTTATGAAAAATGAAGCCGTATCTGCGGTTTTGCTGTTTTGGTATTTGTTTGGAGTGACAAACATCTCAAAAATATCAAAACTTAAAACAACTTCAAAAAGCTTGAATAATATTTACATGTTACATGCAACTCAACAATAAGTTGCGCTGCATACTGTGTGTTGTGCTTAACGCGATGCAACACTAACAAATAATTATGTATTGTACATGTATGTAACATGTAACTCAACTAAAAGTCGCGTTTCATGCTGTGTGCTGTGCTTAAAGCAATGCAATAATAACCAATTTCTTCTCAAAATTTTAAACATTCTCGACAATTTTCCAGCGTACTCAACACAACTCATCGCTAAAATTCGCAATCTTATGTTCTGTTCGTTGGCCTTCTAGGGAGTTCATCATCTTCTAAAGACTCTCTACCTTGTTTAAATAATTGTTGCAACAATTAACACCATAAACTTCTCCCGCATAAATTACACTTGTTTAACAAATTTTCCTTGTTTTGTGAGGATTTTAATAACTGCACGAAATTCAATATTTGACATTTTTTCAAAATGATTCTAAACACATTTGTTCTTTCTGCTATTCTCAGCAAAAAAATGCCTAAACATATAATGTAAACATGGAAATTTTTGTTTATGTCTAAAAATGAAAAAAAATCTGATACCTCGAATCTATAAGTCTGTAACATCGGGCAAGTGAACGGCCTACGAATTGCAAATAATCTGTTTAATAGTCAGGAAGTTATGTCGCATAATCTCAAAAACCATTGGTAATATCGAAAAAAAGTGTCAAGTAATCTTGACTTATCTCAAACATCAAGCAACACTAAAACTTAGAATATCTCTCGACTACATGCAAGCAATTCTACTTTAAAAATTTCGAAACTTCGAAATTTTATTTCGTTCTGACTATAAATCATTTTAATTTACGGTAATACAAGGTCAACGAAACCAAACCCAATACTATATGCATAATTAAAACAATTTTTCAAGCTAAAGAGAAGAATATTGTGGACATACTTATATCTTATAAATGAACGAGCTATTCAACAAACAACCAAGGACTTGTCAGCTTTAGTAGAAAGAGTTAGAGAAGAAACAAAATTGTCAATTTTGGGAGGTTCTCAAGAATTGAACCTTTCTCAACTAACAATTTGGAGAATTTAGAGAAAGGACTTATGCTTGTACCCATACAAAATTTATTTGATTCGAGAATTAAAGTCATTAGATGAAAGAGTACGTCATTTGCGACTTGGACCCTAGAACAAATTAACGCAGGTCCTATTTTTTCTTACACAATGAATATGTAAAGTCTGGCGATTGCGGAAGGACCACCAACAACTGAAGCATTAAGGAACAATATTGAAGCGGCTATAATTTATCCACCCATATTGGTTGACTTCTAACGAAAAACAAATTTAAAAAAATCACGAAGATAGTGGCGACACCTAGAAATTAAAATATTTAAAATTTAATTTTTTTCTTACTTTCTTATTTAGATAATTAAAATTTGAATAATTTTCTAAATCCATAGTGCCTTGTCATTTCCTCTTGATGCTCTAAGCAAGCTTGTATTGCTTAATTGTCAATCCAGGCTTATTTCCATACCATTTCGAATAAGTATAAAGTCGAAATAAATGGTAATCGACACCCAGCTTTCTTATACGCAAAACCAATCAAGACTTCTTAAAACCCATAATGCTTGCACATATAGATGGTTCTCAAATAATATTTAAAAATTTACCATACAAAATCAGGGTACTGACTGGGTTACCGTAACCCAGACAGATTTTGAAAGTCGCGCCATTTAAAAGGAAGTGGAAGGTGGGGGTCCGGAGTGGGGGGTAAAAAATCTTTGTGGTAGTGTCTGTGTAAGCCGTGAGTGGCAGCCTCAGTCTGCGCTTGGTGCTCGAGTGGTACGAGTTAGAAAGTTGACATCGGGTATTTCTCACCCAGTCAGTACTAAACGTTACAAAATCCGTATTTTCGGGAGACAGAAATTTTTTTTTTTTCTGGAGTTTTGGCTGGAGTAAAGTGTTTTGGTTTGTACAATTTACTATTTTTTATATTTTTATTATTAATTAAATATTTATTATTAATTAAAAATTTATTATTGTGTATCCTACCCTCAAAATTATGCTCTATGCTTATGTACAATACAATTCGCATTATTGTCATAGGACAAATAATTTTGTTCATTATAAACGTGTGTTCATTTTAACCAAAAATTTGGTTATGGAATGGAACTTGCGATGCAACTTGTTAAACCTGCGCTAGCTGCTAGACTAGCTACCCCTACGTTGCGAATAAAACTACGCGGTATGATTGAAGATTTTTTGAAGGCGAAAGATTTACCAGAGGACAAGACATGAATTTGTTGATAACAAAATGGCTAAACAAAAGCGCTGCAACTTGTGTCCGAGTTCTCTCGACCGCAAAACATTTTATAAGTGGCTCAAATGTAATAAGGCTATGTGCAGAGACCATGTAGCCAAAATATGCTGCGAATGTGGAAGTACAGTCTGATTTTGTTTTTTTTATATTTTGAACAATAAAACTTTCATTCAACAATCAATTTTGTTATTTATTTATATTACAGTTGTGCCTTGTTACGATAAATCAATCATGGAACGTTTTATCGCTATCCTAAAAAACGGGTGATTTCAAAGTTAAAAAAAAATATAGTTTTTGGAATGGATTAAAAAACTGATTCGGCCATTTTAAAGAACAACTTTTTAGCTTTAAAATGCAACAAGAAAAATTTCGATATCTTTTTTTTCACAAAGTTATGCAATTTAAAAAAAAAGTGATTTTTCACAAAAAAAAATTTCAAAATGTTTAAACTTTTGAATGTATCTTTGTTTAAACAAATTATTCGATAAATCTATTAGCACCCTCGTATTTGTGACAAAATGGACTATCGATTAAAAAAAAAACGTTTCAATTGGCCAACTACAGCCCAAGATACAGCCAATCAAAATTGCCGGGTTAGGCTAACCCATGTCAGTACTGAACGTGACTTTTTTATAGTCTGTACCCTGAGGGTTAAATTGTTGAACTCCACGCCATTAATCTCATAGAAATCAGTTGCTAAAACTAAGACGTCTAGGTACATTTATTATCACTTCTTTTGGCTCTCATTTCGTAATTTTAATGGAAAGTGTCGAAGCCGGAGCTAGGAAACTGAGTACATTTTCTGAATTTTACGTTTACAGAATGTATAGACTAAGAAATGATCATTTTAGACTTTTCTTTGAGGTCCATTTCCATAAAAGTCTCGAGTTGTAAATTACGCAAGGACGTTCAGTTTCCGTGAATGAACATTTCTGTAATAATCTGTGGCTATCTATTCTCAAACCTTTTCAGTGTTGCACAAATTTCTTTCACCACTCTCATTAGTACAAGCGATTACTGGAGTAGCCGAAGCTTCGGCTTTCTTTCACTAGATTTGTTTGGATTATCTGTGGTTTAACTGTATTTATTAATTCAAATGGAATTCGTTATGTAAGTCACATAACTTCGACATACGAATAATTTTCTGGGAACCATTCAATTCCGGTAAGTGGATTTAATTTTGCAAAGGCTTCTGGAGCATTTAATTTGAATTTTTTAGAACAATAACAAGAGGACTAGTCAAATTTTAAATGGAACACCTTGTAGTAAAGCTTCTATTGACTATCCATATACACCCTGCGCCATTGAAATGTTCGATTTCGATTATTTACTATTTCATGCAATTCTCTCATAGATTTTACCTCATTCGCTATTTTTTTTTTGTTTTTTTATTTTTCAGCATATTTCACGCTTTATTAGGTATTTAAAACCAAACTAAGGATGAAATATTCGTTCGGTTTCAATTAAGTAGTCAAAGAGTTAATTTTACAAAGTGTCGCTCTAAATTAAATGCTAACGAAAAAGCCAAAATTTTGCAAGCAAAGGCAAAAAGTACACACATTCACAAATTGTAAGAGTAATTTAGTGTAGCCAAACAGCAATTAGAAAGTTTTTAAGGCACTATTCCGAAAATCAAACGATAATTTGGCTCTGATGCAAATAGGAGAACTTCTGTTTCAACAAATCGAATTTCAGATATTTAGATCTTAAGCAAAGATTTGCTACGGCTTTGGAGCTGAGAAGATAGCTTCTAATAGCAACAACCGACACTATTTCAGTTCATACTATTAAAAGACTTGGTTTATATGCTTGTCGACCTGCGAGAAAATCATTACTGACAGCAAAAATGGCAGCTGCAAGCCTCAAATTCGCAATAGAATGAAAAAACTGAATTCCCAGGAACTGGCGCTGGTTCATATTCTCGGATAAATCCAAATTCAATATCTTTGGACCCGATGTAAGGACCAGGGTTCGGCGACGAAAAGGCAAACGGTATTTAACAGAATGTATTTCGTCGACAGTGAAAAATTCACCATATGTTATGGCCTGGAGAGCCATAACAGCCTTTGGAGTTTGATCACTATGTCTTCTGGATAGTTCAGAAAACGGAGGAAAATATAAAAAAATTATCGAAACCTGAATCGTGACTATTGAGGACCCGACTCAATACATCGGTATTCCACTCTTCCAGGGCGATTACTCTCCGTGAGTTATTGACGTTATTTGTGAAGTAAGAGTGCTTAATTTTAATGTCTATTTTGTTTAGGTAGCCGAATTTAAAAATACCTTGGTGATTGAGTCGTTACCCTGGGCAGGAAATAGTCCTGACCTCAATATTGTTGAAAATTTTTGGCCCTTCATGGGAAAGAAGATTACAAATTACAAGCTGAAAAGAGCCAAAGGACCGAAAAAACTTATAGAAAAAGTCTGGTTTGAAGAAATAACAATATATTATTTAATCAAACTTTAGAATTCAATGCTGATCGGGATTAAGGCCATCATAAAAGCCAAGGGCTGGGTTATTAATCATTGATTTTAAAAAGTTCAATTTTTCTCAAAATATTTTGGTTGAGATGAATTATTTTATTCCTGTTAATTCTTATTTTGAATAAAAATTACCATTGTCAACAAAAAACTATTTTTCAATTGAAAAAACTTTGTTAAAAACACTGTAAAGACCTACCAAATTGTTACGAGGTAGGGCGGTAATATTCCTTATCCGACGTTATGTAGGTCTAAAATGTCGGATTACCGTTCTTTTTGTTTGAATATATTCGGAATAGTGTAAAAATTGTTTTGATAATCAGAATCTATCATTTTTGCTATCTACTTTTGAAGCAAACGGTGGTATTTCCAAAATTTACTTTAAAAATTCAAACCGAACATTTCAATAGCGCAGAGTGTAAGTAGGTAAATTAGATCAGAATTATCTCCGACATAGCCAAAAGGACTCCCCCATATTCTAATAAAACAACAAATATTCAGGCCTAACGAAATCTTGGCCAGATGAATTTTTATTTTATATGAACGCGCAAGCAAGTTTCAACTTCTTTAATTCATCCAGACTGCGAAATTTGTTATAGGCAAATCCAAGAAGTGTTCGGGATAGGGTTCTTTGTAATACATTTAAATCGATGTTTACAATCCCTGTATACTTAATGAGGCATTGACTCAATTAAATCTCTATTCTGTATCTGTTTGGCGAGATGATATTGATCCTAGTATAAGGTACAAAAGAGGACATTCTCAAGACATTTGATACACAACAGGATATTCCGGAAATTCATTTTCATTCAGTTAGGAAATAGCATTCTCCTTCGAAATTGCTATCTACGATGGTTATGGGGTTTTAGAACGAATTTTGGCCAAACTGGATATATTTGGTTACGATACTATTGGAAAAAAAGAAAAATTTATTATTTTTCACACATGTCATGTCTGTAATCCGTTTTTCATTAAATCAGAAATTACGTCCATTTTGGGCTAATTTTATTTTATTTAGACAATTTTCGAGTTTTAAATTTAATTTTCGTAGATTTAAAATCTTAAAAATCCAATAACTTAAACAGACCGAGTCTACACTTTCTTGAAACTTCGAATAAAATTTAAATGACCTGAAAATGAAAATCCCGAAAGGAAATACTGAAAGTCACGAATATTTGACTATATTACCACAAAAGAGCTGTCGAAGTTGTGCCTAAATTTTCAACAAATATTTCAAAAATATTACACCAAAAACCGACAAATTTAATTAACAAAATGTTCGTATCTGAAATTTTTGCCGCTTTTTTGTCACGCGTGGTTAATCGGGTTGTTACGTTGTTTTATTTTCATTTATTTTGAAATTTACACTCTCCATGTCTCTCTTTAAATAACTTTATCTCGACATGTCCCGTACATTAAAGTTTTGATTTTCTAAGAAGTTTGATTAAGAAATTTTGCTTTTTGAAATTATTTTGTTTAGACTGCAAACTAATTTGTTCTAATTGGTTCAACAAAAACTTTCAACCAAACATATTTCCTCAACTCAATAAACGTGCCTGCCTGCATATCTACACAAATACACAAAACAAAAAACTTCAAATGAAAATGAAAATTCTGTCGATAAAATTTAATTTTTACAATTCTGTGACATTTAGAATAAAACAAAAAAAAATATTATGGACAGGACAAAGAATCGAATTCGAATGGTTGGTTGGTTTATCAATTTAAGAAGAAAGGAACTGAGTGTAGCTGAGTAAAATAAAAATCCTTTTTTTCAGGTCAATGATCAAAAAATTAAATTTGTCTAATGATTTTTATTTTTTAACAAAAGTTTTTTTGAACATAAAATTTTCATTTAAATCAATAGAAAGTATAAAAATTCCATATGCAAGATAGAATAAAGTAATATGGGATGGGAACGGACGACAAACAAAAAAAAATTATTTGCCGTCATTAACAGTGTACTTTGCGTTTCACAGTCAACGCAATACTGTTACCTCCTCATAATCTGGATGAACAATAATGTTACAGTTGTTTTCTCACTTAAGTTTATATAAATATGACATGTAGTACCTACATCCGAATATATTTAGACATACGCAACTTAGACACAGGCGGCATTATACATAATATATCCACTCGACATCAACTGAAAAACGTTTATGTTTTTGAATGATTATGTGTTTAGAGCTCTGTTCGGTTGATAAACAAAACACAAAGTTTCTTAACAAAAAAATAAATAAATAAACAAAATTAAGAAGATAAAAATATGTTTTGTATTTTGGTGTTTTTCCACCGCAGAAGACGAAGTAGATTTATATAACAGATATATGGGATAAAATCATAAGAAAATATTTTTGGTATATTATATAGGGTGACGTTAAAACTTTTTGTTGTATAGTATATTATAATAATTTATATACGTACATAAAAGTTTTCGCCACATCCCAAAAAAATAATGATCTAATCTGGTTTTATGTTATATACTTTGTGCGTTTATCTAATATCGATTAAAATATTAATAATTTCTAATAAATTAAATTTTAATATTATATAGACGTATAAAAGTTATCCAGCTTCTTTTCATATCAATATAAGATTTATTTTAGAAAATATGATGGGGTTTTTATACATTTGCGATTGACATGTTTATTTAAGATATCAATTTTTCAGTTGAATAAGCTTTTTGATATAAAATATAAATGGAAGTCTCCTCGTTATTGGATTTCAATAATTTTTATAATTTTTTTTTTTTGTTAAGATGAAGAGATAAAATACTTTAATTAAAGAATTATAAACGATTTCCAATTTATTTTTTTTTTGTCTTGTTTGTTATAAGTCATAATCGATAAATTTTCATCGGATTTGGGAAAAATTAATAAAGTGGTAATGATATTATATTGTATAAGGATTTTAGATTTTAAGCTGATGGGTGGGATTTTTATTTTTTTTGTAATTATAGAGTTCATTAAAATTTTGAGGTATTAAATCTGATAAAATCGGATTTTCATTTGACAAACAAGAGCCAAATTTAAGTGTGAAAGTAAGGAATAAAAATTTCTGCGAAAGTAGATTTTACATTTATATTCAAAAAATTCATAAGACGGCTTAATTTCACAGCTGTTTATTAAGCTTTAATGTTCTTAAAATTTAGGGAACATTAATATTTAAAAACGTTTACAAGAAAAAAAAAACTTTTTTAAAAGAGTAACAAAAATATTAATTAATAATCTTATAATAATCTTAATAAGTTTATCGAAACGATTGGTTCAATTGAATCAAATATTCGAAGAAGAAATAGCATTTGATGCAAATAGTACTCAAATTGAGCAAGCCAATCCATCGATATCTATTAAGCTGCCAGAACTCAAGTTACCAACATACAATGGTATTGAAAGCGAATGGATAGCATTTACGGATGCCTTTTTAGGTTTTATTCATAACAAATTTAACATGGAAAATACTGTGAAATTCGTATATTTGAAAACGCATATTCGCTCCGGCAAGGTATTTAGTTTAATTGAAAGTCTTCCTTTTACGGCTGAAAACTGTGAAGTGGCATGGAAAACGCTATGCGAATGATATTATAATGCTACTCTTATCCAAAAGGCTCACATGAGAAAAATTTATAACATCAAATCTCCTCTCGAAAATTCGTCTAACTCCTTGCAAGGTTTCACTGACCATTCTGTAAAAAATTGTAATGCGTTAAAGTTTTTACGAGTACATCTTGATGCATGGGACTTAATGTTAGTACACCATTTAACGGAAAAGGTAGACAACTGATGAAAAATACCTTTAAATATTCAGAGTCTAGCAAAGCTGCGAGAAATTTATAATCCTACTTCGAAATCATGTTCGAGTGCTTGAAGCGATTAAAGGTGCTGCTTCTTCCATAAAACATACAAATGATAACAAAAGATAAGATTATTTGAAAAACAAATCTTCATCACTAGTATCACATACTCCTCAATGTTTTTACTGTAGAAAATCACACTTGATTTGTCCAGAATTCGTTGATTCAAAGATTACACCACAGATGCGATTTCATAGTTCATTCGAAATCATAGATTGTGTACAAACTGTTTGATTGGTAATCGTACCGTTAATAGTTGTGTCAAGCAGACTTGTATAACATCTGTTCGCAAAAACATAATTCGGTTCTTCATTTTGGCAAAACCCCTATTTCAAAGGTAATAATCAAAGTTCAATTAATGTTTCTACTGATTTATGTAAACGAGCAACGAAATTTTCAATCCAAGATGATACATTGTCAAATATTTCTCACCTATGTGGTATTTCGTCTTGTAAATTCGATCTTGTTCGATAGGTACTAATCAAATTCTGATTGGAGCAGCGCTTATCAATGTAGCATCGAAACCTAATACACATTTGTTGTCGAATAAAATAATTGTAGGTGTGTTATCTCCATTTACATATTTAGTGTTTAGTTCCTTCATTTTGCTTGTATTCCTATCAGTTACAACCGTTTAATTCGCCACAGTTGTTATATAGCCGTCGTTAGAAGCCCGTTTTCCCACCCCCTTCAGACTATAAACTTATCTATAGGGACCCAACAGTAAGTCACTTGCCGTCCAGATTTTTAGAAGTCGATATATTGTTTAGATAGAGAGGATCATCTAAAAAAATACGTGGCTACTTGGATAAGATCTTTGGGCCAGATTGACCAATTTTAAAAATCAAATTTCATATAAACATACTTTTAGGCACGGAATACGCCTGCTCCATTCCAATTATTGTTTAGATTGTAGAAGGGTGGTATATTTATTGACTAGAGATGACATTCAAGAAAATATGTCACCACTTGGATACGCTCTTTGGGCAAAATTGATAAATTTTTTAAATCCAATATACAGCGATGGGACAAGCATGCCCTACATCACTTATCGTCAAGATTTCTGGAAGTTGCTATGCTTTCTCATTAGGGATAATGTCTGTCCTAAATCATTTGTCGCCTAGATTTTTGCAAAGTATTTATGCTTTTTGGTCAAATAGGGTATCCGAATACGCACAAAAATATGTGCCCACTTGAAAATGAACTAGGAGATAGAAACAAATTTTTAATTTCGTATATAAACTTACTTAGAGAAATGCCACGCCACTCCTAAGTAACTATTCGTACAGATTTTTAAAAGTTGTAAAATTGTTTAGTTAAAACGGTTCTAGGCTACCCATAAAAGAATGTTTATAATTAGGAAAGCTCTTTGGGCTAGATTGACCAATTTGACCAATTGCATAAAGGGAGGGACCGCCCGTCCTAGTTCACTTAACGTCCAAATTTTTGAAAGTTGAAATATATGGCTAATTTAGTACGATTTTTCACATGATTGAGAAATATTTTAAAATCAAATTTTGTTTAAACTAACGTATATCGATGAAGGGCGACTGGCCTAAGTTATTTATCGTCCAGATTTTTGAAGGCTGTTGTACTTTTTGTTAGGAAGGAATACCCGGCTACCCATAAAAGTATTTATCCACTTGGTGCTTTGGCGTCTATTGGAGGGGGGCCAAAGTTGAGTAGATTAATCCACCAGCTCAGTAACCTTCCAGTAGGGTGCGCATCACGTGAGGTGTTCTGTTCCTCGGGACAACCACTGCTAGCTATGGCCATTTGGCTCATCGTGGCCGTTTGGCAGTTAGGGATTTCGTTTAGAAATCCTTGACAAAAAACCCTAACTTAACGTGGAAGAGCATATGCCGGTGGATGAATGGCTGATAGGTTAATCAGTCAAAATAATGCTGACTCTGGATACCAGGCACCGTTCAGTTTTAGTTAGCCTTCCCATAATAAAGCTGGGTTACCTATAGGCGACTTTGGATTCCCAGCCACTCGTACGAGTAAAATCAAAATGGTAGATGGGGCAGGGGTAGGAATATACTGGAGTGGGACTGCCCTCTCGAAGTCCTTGGGTACCAATGCTACCGTCTTCCTAGCAGAAGTAAATGCTATAGTAAACATTTAGTAAGGAGAGCAATGAGCCCGCAGATAGTATGTATCGCGTACCGGCCGGCAGTATTATCAGGTTCATTTAGAGCCTGAATATTGACTGGACGGGTAATTCAGTAGGGTGCAAGCACAAACGATCTATTAGATCAAGGTGCGAGGTGGCCCACATCGCCCTTCTACAATTATAATAATCCACATGGAAATTAACTACGCGCCAGACTGACAAATTTTAAAATATCAATATCGTATAACCATACCTAAGGGCCGCAACACGCCTGTCCTAAGTCATTTGTGGTCTATATCTTTAGAAGTTGTTATATTTTTTGGTTAGGCAGGATCCCAGACACTCAACAAAAATATGTGTCTACTTCGATACGATCTTTAGGCAGATTCGTATAAGCTTACATATAGGGAGGCAACACGCTTATCCTACTATACTTATCGTTTAGAGCAGTGCTTCTCAAACTGCGGGCCGCGGCCCCATATTGGAAAAGTATGTATTTAGGACGTAATTCTAGAAAGTTATTCGTATTAATTTTATTTCAGAATTCAAATGGCAGCTTGGTTAAATTGTAAATCAGGTTAGTGTTGAGACCACCAAATTGAAAATTCCAGGATTCTAATCGACCGTAACACGGTCTATTACCAAAATGTTGGTAAATTTTTGAAATAGGTACAAAACGAAAATTTCTGTATATCTTCATACAAAATGCTTATAAATTTGTTGAAACCTTTACTGTAGTTTTACATTATCATATTCGCCATTTTTGTCATTCTTATTTTCAGACTAAAAATCTTTCGAGTGATTTGTAAATCTACCCAAACCTACCAAATCTAAAGAAAATTTAATTAATTCGAAAAGTTTATCATGAAAGTTCTCAATTAAGGAAAAAGTAGGCACCAGGTTTGAGGAATAAACCCTTTGCTATTCAACGCAACAAACTTGCATGTCACCTTTTTTTAACCTTCCGTGGAATCGAAAGTGGGTTTTCGGCCTTGGGGTAGTTTTGCACAAAATTGCACTAACTAATGAGATCGGTCCATTTTCTAAAAATTAAGAACCAAAGTTTGTGCGTCAATTTACTAATACAAACAATGAAAAAATTAACTTTCAATTCTGACAAATTATGTGTTTACTTAGAATTATAAGGGAAGGAGAAATATTCTTAACTGTTTTTCTAGCAAAGTCAATTTTTCGATAAATTACGGATATTATAATTAAAAAATTACGGAAAACCGGTAATTCACAAGTTTAGTAATTTTCGGTTTCCTAGTTCTTTAGGACCAAAAACTGATCTATGTTCTGAAAGGTGATTTATTTCCACAATGCTTACAGATCGAAACTGAATTACAAAATCTTAACAATTTCTCCTCATCGTAAAATAATTAAAAAAAACTGAACTACTATCATTTACTTAGGTATCATTTTCTATACAATACCCAGTTCCGTTTTTTTTTGTGAAGAAGAACTCTTCATAAATCAAATTTCAAATTTTCAATATAAAATTGCTAAGCGGGCTAAAACTTGATAGTTGGGAAAATCTTAAAAAATTTTGGATAACTCTGAATTTTGCACCGATAAACTCAATTTTTTTTAATGTTTCAAGTATTTCCAGAATTTTCATATTTCGATAATTCAGAAGAATAGTTATATTAAATCCAAATATATTGATAAGCTGCGCGGTACATCTGAGATCCTTGAACAGAAATGCACAAAATGCTTAGCTGTAAAAATTTTTTATTATTGAATATGAGTACAATTTTTGGAAGCCTTGGATTTTATTTTTCCGATTTCGGGGGCCGCAGTGTAAAAAAGTTTTAGAAGCACTGGCCTAGAGTTTGTTATATTTTTCGGTTAGAGGGGGTTCCCGACTGCTACTATTAAAATAAGTATCCACTTGGGTGATAAGAACTTTCGGCCTGATTGACAAGTTGTAGAATGTACATACATAGATATTTAATTATTTATTTCCATTATTTAACTGCTTCAATTTTTTTAAGTTTTTAGATTTGACTTTTAACATATCAGTTACAACGGGATGTGCGCCCCATTTAGGTTTACGCACCCGTTTAATTACATTTAAACGATCTGCCAATATCTTCATGTACTCCCCAAAGTTCGTGCGCCTATTAATCCAAATACCCAAATACCTGTACGTGTTCACATGTTCTATTCTATTATAATCCACCTTAATGTTGAGATTTACGTCTTTTGTTCTAAAACTCATAAAAGCACACTTATTATGATTCACTCTTAAATTTACCATTTTCATTTTTCCAATTACTTCATCTATCCCCTTTTGCGCTTTTTGAGCCGCCACATCAATACTTCTTTCCTTTTCTTATTATAACAAAATCGTCTGCAGATTTCAGAACGATTTGATTGTCCGTATTGATGCGGTGCATCTCGCTGATATACAGGTTGAAAAGAGCTGGAGATATTTTATTTCCTTGCGGAAGTTCATCATTTCCCAACCCCTCCAACATATACCCACTTCCATTCAAAACAATGTTTCTTTCACTCATAAAATGACTTATACACAAACATATCTTGCGTGAAAATCCAAAATTTGAAAGAATTTGTTGTAATTTATACGGAATTACATAGCCATAGGCCCTCTCAATGTCTAAAAATACCGCAACTACTTTCATATTATCCTTTCTTACTTCCCATATGAACTTTTCCACACACTCGATTGCGAGTGGTTCTTTCGAAATCCGAATGTTGTTGATGGCAACAAATTATTTTCATTTACAAAATCTTCCATTCGTTCTTTCATCATTCCATTTAAAATTTTAATAAAAACATTCAACATACATATGCCACGATAATTTGTTGCCATATTCGAATCTCTATCTCGTTTAGGAATGGGGATCACCCGGCTCTTTTTCCATTTGTATGGTATTTATGAACTCATCCATACTTTGTTGAGTGTCTCAAGAAAATTATGTTTTGCTGATTTACTCAACAACTGAATCATTTTTTAACTTACACGGTTGGTTCCTGGAGTGGTAGATTTGGAGTTATCCAACACCCCAAGGAACTGATTCCATTCATATTTTCTATCCATTCCCTTATTTTTATTACGGCTCTTACACACCACATTGCTCACATTAAAATGTTTCCCATTTGCCCTATTAAACAAATTCCATACATCCTTAGCTGTGGTTCTATGTGTCATTTGCGACACATTTTCCCGCCAACTTTTCCGTGTCACTCTGCGAATAGCCTTTCTCAACTTCCAATTCATTTTACCATACATAATCTTGTTCCCGCTATTCCTATTAAACTCACGCAAGGCTATTCGCTTCCTTTCATACCAGAATTGAACTTCATTGTTCCACAAACCATTCACATTAATCTCTTTCATATCCACATTTTCTGTACACATATCCAACTGGCTTAGATTTATTTCATTTTCTCCGAGAAACTCATTCTTCATTTCACGCTTTTTTTAAACACTCTGTTATCATTCATGATGATTTTAAACATGAACTGCTCCCCACCCAAATACCCTTCTTTTATATTCCAAGTAATCTGGCCGACCAATTCAATAGTCGGAATAGACAGTTCTAATGCATACCTCCCACATTCGCCATTCTAGTTGTCTTCCCATTATTCAAGATCACCAAATCAGAGTCTTGAATTAAACCCAATATTCTCGAATGTCCATTCATATCACCACAAACAATCAAGTCACTTTTACCTCTCACCCTCTCCCACTGTTTCTTAAAATCACTCAAGGCGCTTTTCCTTTCATCTTCATTACGTGCTTGTTCTACATACACACTTATTAGTATCAGTTTTCTTTCCAAATTAGTTGTTGACTATATCACAGCTTACCGACATACAAAAATTCTAAAAAGTTCACAACAAATACCTTAAATCATCTCTATCTCATGCTGTATTCATCTGGGTCGGCCAACAAATATTTTCTGTCTTTAATTGGCTATATCACAAATCACCGTCATATAGAAATATTGCTTTTATCACGAGAAATCTAAACCATATAGTAAATAAAAAAATTGTTTCATGGAATTGGAATAGTGTATTTCGACTATCGTGCCAGTAATATTTTTCGGGGCTGAGAGCTAAATAAAGTATAAGTTGATATGGTGACATGAGTTGATTAAAATGGTATTAATTTTTATGTTTACTAATTTTCTACTATCTGCCATTTATGTTTTTTTTCACTTTTGTCGTTCTTTTACTATTTCAAGTAATTATTATCTTTATGCTACTTTTTAAGCTTTCGGGGATAAAATTTTGGGCTAACTTCACAACTGTATCAAATTATTTTTTGTGAAAATAGCTTTAATTTAAAAACTAAATATTTGTAATCCTATAAAATTTATAAAGCTTTTTTAATGGAAAGGCCAACCAGCTTAAATTGAATACAAATTAACACCACGAATGCTGAAACCCAAAAATTAGAACATATGAAATTTAGAAGTCACTGGATGCAAAAATTGCCCTAAACTTCTGATCCATACGACAATTATAACATGCAGGTTTCCTGCAATTCAAACCATACCTGAGCCACAAGAAAAATGCAATGTTCCAAGCAATAAATGGGCCGCTTAACCGTGTGAATATTAAGGCCTGGACTAGGCTCCTAACATATAGCTTTAAAGATATATCATTATTGTTGACCTGCCTCAGCTTCTATGATCTATTATGAATGAGCTCTAGCTCAAAATAGATTATCTAAGTATGGGGCTTGTATAAGTCAAATTTTTTTGTAAATAAACAAATAATTAAATTAAATAAATAAACAATCACATAATTATTTTATTTGAATCTTTCCATGTAATTTTGTGGAGGTTTAATATTCCCAACATTATTTGATTATGAGCTTTTCACACTCAGAATAAAACAAGTTGGGGAATCCATTATGGATTAATTTCTAAAATAATTTCCAATATTTAACTTTTTAAAATGCTGATTAGAAGGAACCGTAATTTCCTTAAACTCTTAAGTTCTATGATTGATTCTGGAAATTTTATCATTTAATAAGAATTTTAAATTACATTTTCTCTGCGGATTGCTAACTATATTTTATAGATTTATTTGTTATATTAATGGTGTTCAATATTTTAACTAATTTTCTAATTTTTTATTAGTTTTGGATATTTGTTCACCAAGATCACATTTTCTACAAATAAATAATGAAAGGTTAAAAATGAAACCATCAACCGATTGTATTTATCCGCCCTTCTTTAATTTACTTTTAATAAAACCTTTGAACGCAGTTATTTTCAATTTAGCAAATTTATGTTGACGCAAGAAGACTGACACCAAACCTCACTTTTATATTCAAAATAATAAATACTATACGTATAAAAGTAAATATGAACCCTTTTCTATTGTAATATTTGTGTATTCTATTTACTCTGTAGTGTACACATAAAAATTATGCAAATTTATTTTATTTTCGAGATCCTAATCTATCGTTCCAAACCACATTATGCCTACAAATTAAATAAACAATAAATTATTATCAAAGAAACAAATACAAAGTGAAAAAAACTAAAAACATAAAAAATTAATTTTGAATTCATTATTCTCAACACTTTGAAAATTTTTTTTTAAAAATTGTTCTTCACCTTTCATAAATCCAGACCCGCCGCCATACAATGAAAAAAGCACTCAATTTGATAAACCATAGTAATATAATTTATCCTTTACAATTTATATTCGTATATACACCTTGAAAATATAATTTAAATGATAATTAGACTTTTATACTTTTTTTTGTGTGTTAAACTGTTATCAAGATTTTTGTCCCTTATAAACATTAAATTTACATACATATACAGACATATTACTATGGAACACAAATGTAGTAAAAGTCGTATCCTAATTACAAAAAATTCATGTAAAATTTATGTTTCGATTAGTCACAGTTTCACGTAGAACTCATACATACATACTACAGCAAAAAAAAAAAAAAATTAAAAAGAATTTATTTTATTACGTAACGTTTTCCCCGGCAAAACCCTTTACTAATTTTATTACTATATAAAAATTTTATTTTCCATTAAAAATAATTTTTTTGTCATTATTACGAAATTATCAAAATATGTAAAAAAAAAAAAGTTTAAAATAAATTACACTAATTATTATTATTTATTTATAATGTCACATGTAATTATTCTAGAATTTTTTTTACTTATAATTGATTTTTTTTTTTAGTTTTTTTATGATAAAATTATGTTATTGAATTAATGAAATAAAAATATTAAAAAAGATAAAAACAAAATGTTTTATAACTATAGGATCTGTCTATACTCTATATATGTACATACATACTATAAATTTAATTTAATAAAATTCTTCTTGTCGTTGTTTTGTGTTTATTTTATAATAAAATTAATTAAAATCTAGTAAAAATAATTTACCAAGTATTTTTAATTATTATCAAAAACAAAAACAAAATTTTTTTTTTGTTTTTGGGTTTTAAAATGGAATTGACAGGTTTAATGGATTTTGAATTTTGATACGTAATTGCTTTTTATATTTATTCTGCTGTCTAGAGGGTACTTGATGAATGGGTGATTGTTTGGAATGAACAAGATATCAGCCCAAAATTTTAAAAGTATTAATTAAAATAACACTTGAAATTTAATCTAAAATTGTTTATTTAAAATAACTTTTATAGTTTGTTTCCATTCTTAGATTAATATTGCGTAATATCATCACGATGTTAAAAAGCGTCTTGTCATTTTCAAAATGCCATTCTTTAGAGCTTCATTGGATTCGAAAGATGAATTTATTTGTTGTGTTTTGAATTAATTGCATTTTGCACCCCATATTTAAAACTATTGTAAATCGACTTGTATTAATTGTACACTATAATTGTGGTGTATTTGTTTACGCATTATTTATTTCCTGTCCAAAAATCACTCCAATCAGCCACATCCCTCAGAAATTATGGCGAAAAATGTAAAATCGGCTTGTTTTTAAATTGAAAATATGTTCATATTGAGACAATTTCTTTTAACAAATACTGGCTCATAGGTGGACGCTCTTGTTGGTCGAAACAGTCTCGAGTGAATTCTAACCGAAAGGTTGTGGAAACCATGATTCAAATTTCTTCCTGCAAAAGGAAGAGAACGACGATCAGGTTAGAAACCTGGCTTGCGAACAGAATAATACAGCAATACTATCGTTATGAAGGTGGCAGATATATAGGTATGAATCGATTTAACTTAGACTTTAAACGTTGAGTTTAGGGGTTTGAAGTATAAATAAGGTTAACAATTACTTCAATTAGTGTTATAAATTTAGCTTTTTTAGTATTGTCAGCCCTCAATTTATTGTTAACACTGATGTAAATAAAGCGTGACATTTGGTCACTTGTTAAAGTGTGACATTCTGGTCAGTTAAAATATTAATGTCAAAATACACAGACGCGTTTTGTTTTTTGGTCCTTGTGCTCTATAAGTTCTTATTTCATTTGACGGTTTTCCAACAGGTTATGGGCCCAGGAAACGCAAAAGTGATTAAAATAATTTTTAACAAGTTATAATTAATTAAGTTCGTGTTTGTCGCGATAAATTTACAAAAAAAAAAAAAAAAAAGGAAATCGTAGAAATTCAATACAAAAAAAAAAAACGTGTGTCGTTTCATATAGAATTGAATTTGGTGTGAATGCGTGTGTCGCTTAACGGTTTCGCAATAGTGAAATAAGAACAGAACGGAACAAAAAAAAATAAAAAATAAGAAAAAAATGGCGACCGATAGTGCTTGGAATGGTATTGAAAAATTTCGTGGTAGTGAAAATTATCATACATGGCAATTTTCAATCAAAAATTTGCTCGAATTGAACGATTATAGTAAATGCATCGAAACGGGAACAAAAACTGAAACAGATGAAACAAATAAAAGAAAAGCAAAAGCCAAAATTGAACTAAGTGTTTCTTCAAGTATATTCGTACTTGATCGTGAGGATCGTGGTCTTTCGCGTCGTATCAGTTTATTACGCAAGTTGGTGACAATACGTTTGGAAAATTGTGATTCCATGAACGATTATATTTTATATATCACAAGCATTTGAAACTGCGAATAAATTAAACGGTATCGGTTTTTCTGTGCCAGATGAGTGGCTTGGTAGCATTTTGTTGGCTGGTTTACCAAATGATTTTGCTCCGATGATAATGGGGTTTGAAAGTAGCGGCACCACAATAACGGGAGATTCAATCAAATCGAAATGTTTAGATTGCGGTTATGGTTTGAAATCGAATGGTCAAAGATCAGCATTCTTTGGAAACACTGGTAGCAGCATTAAATCAAAATCATCGTCTAAAAGCAGTGTGAAGTGTTTTAATTGTGGTAAACGCGGGCATATGGTTAAAGATTGCCGTCTTCCGAAAAATCAGAATAATTCACAGCCGCAAAAAAATAAAGATAATAAAAACCAAAACCCACAGGCAAAAGTTGCATTTTCATCAACAGTTCAAAATTCGGTTCAAAATACAAGTCCAGCATATTTTTTGAAACAGTGTAATGAAAACGAATGGTACATATATAGTGGCGCATCACAGCATATGTCACCATTTGAAAATTCGTTCTCCGATATAAAATCATCCGAAATTACGCAAATTACTTCGGCAAATTCAAGTAAAGTTCCGGTTAAAGGTGTCGGTAAAATACAAGTGCGTGTAAACGAATTCGAGATAGATTTTAACAACGTCTTGTTCGTTCCTGGTTTATCTGCGAACTTGTTGTCAGTAGCACAAATGGTGAAAAATGGCAATGAAGTAATATTTGATCAAAATGGATGTCGAATTTTCAATAAATTAAAACAGTATGTGTGCAATTAAATCAGATAATGGTGTATATCGACTTCAGGTGCAACAAGTTAAATGTTTAGCAGCCATAACACAGACAAAGAGTGGTTTATTGTGGCATAGAAAGTTGGGTCATATAAACTTTGCGGACATGTGTAAGATGAAAAATGGTTTAGTAAATGGCATCAATTTTAATGATAAAAACGAAATTGAAATTAAAAATTGTGAGATTTGCAAAGAAGGAAAGCAAACTCGAAAACCATTTGTCAGTAGCACAACGCGCGCCGATAACATTTTAGATTTGGTTCATTCAGATTTAATGGGACCAATGGAAAATAAATCAATCGGTGGTGCTAAATTCATAATTACGTTTATAGATGACCATTCAAGAAAGATTTTTGTGTATTTTTTAAAAGAAAAATCTGAAGTGTTCGATCGATTTATTGAGTTTCAAGCTGCAGTTGAAAAAGAAACGGGAAGAAAAATTAAAGCATTAAGGTCAGACAATGGCACAGAGTACATCAATCAAAAGTTCGAGAAGTATTTTAAAATAAATGGTATCAAACATCAAACTTCAGTTGCCTATACTCCCGAGCAAAACGGTATTGCCGAAAGAACAAATCGAAAATTGGTGGAAAAGGCTAAATGTATGTTGTTTGATTCGAAACTGGATATTTCGTTCTGGGCTGAGGCTATTAACATGGCAACATACATATTAAATCGATCAGCAAATGCCATATTAAATACAACAACTCCAGAAGAAGTTTGGTCAGGAAATAAAGTCGATGTCAGTCATCTACAAGTATTTGGTAGTCCGGTCATGGTGCACATCCCAAAGCAAAAACGGAAGAAATGGGATAAAAAGTCAAAGAAATTGGTCTTCGTGGGATTTTCTGAAGGTATAAAAGGCTATCGTTGTATTAATCCGATAAGCAAGAAGCTTAATATTAGTCGAGATGTTATGTTTATAAATGAAAGTGGTTCTGATCAAGTTGTTGTAACAGAAGATTTAGCTGATTTAGAATCAAAAAAGGTATCAAATGAAGTGAGGGACAACGAACAAAGTGCTACCACAATCAACAATGAATTCGTTACTAGTACTCCCGCAAAATCAGCTAGCGAACCCATCGTAAATGAATTAGAAGAAACATTGGCTCTAGTTGACAGTTCATTTGAAACGATATATGATGACGCAAATGATAAAACCTATGAACACAGTGGTAGTGTTACACCACAACAATCAGTTCGGAGAACAAGCCGTGCACCAAAGCAAAAAAAATTTGATGAATATGTTACATATGGTACCTATGGTTTACTTGCGCAAGTAGATGAGCCGATAACATATAATGAGGCGTTGAATGACGAAAATTGTGAACAATGGAAATCAGCCATGCAAGAAGAAGTTAATTCGTTACTCGAAAATGGGACTTGGCAGTTGGTTGATTTGCCCAAAAATCGCAAACCCAACAATATCACTCGATTTAAAACAAGATTGGTTGCGAAAGGTTGCTCGCGGGTCCATGGAATCGATTATGAAGAAGTATATTCACCAGTAGTACGTTATTCATCGATTCGTTTTGTCATCGCACTTGCTGTCAAAAATTGTTTGAAGATTGATCAGATGGATGCAGTCACAGCATTTTTGCAGGGTAATTTAAATGAAGACATATATATGGCTCAACCGGAAGGTTTTCACGATGGTACAAATAAAGTCTGTAAATTAAATAAGGCGATATACACCCTGCGCCATTGAAATGTTCGGTTTGAATTTTTAAAGTAAATTTTGGAAATACCACCGTTTGCTTCAAAAGTAGATAGCAAAAATGATAGATTCTGATTATAAAACAATTTTTACACTATTCCGAATATATTCAAATAAAAAGAACGGTAATCCGACATTTTAGACCTACATAACATCAAATAAGGAATATTACCGCCCTACCTCGTAACAATTTGGTAGGTCTTTACAATTTGGTAGGTCTTTTGTTGACAATGGTAATTTTTATTCAAAATAAGAATTAACAGAAATAAAATAATTCATCTCAATCACAATATTTTGAGAGAAATTGAACTTTTTAAAATCAATGATTAATAACCCAGCCCTTGGCTTTTATGATGGCCTTAAACCCGATCAGCATTGAATTCTAAAGTTTGATTAAATAATATATTGTTATTTCTTCAAACCAGACTTTTTTTATAAGTTTTTTCCGCTCTTTGGCACTTTTCAGCTTGTAATTTGTAATCTTCTTTCCCATGACGGGCCAAATATTTTAAACAATATTGAGGTCAGGACTATTTCCTGTCCAGGGTAACGACTCAATCACCAAGGTATTTTTAAATTCGGCTACCTAAACAAAATAGACATTAAAATTAAGCATTCTTACTTCACAAATAACATCAATAACTCACGGAGAGTAATCGTCCTGGAAGAGTGGAATACCGATGTATTGAGTTGGGTCCTCAATAGTCACGATTCAGGTTTAGATAATTTTTTTATATTTTCCTCCGTTTTCTGAACTATCCAGAAGGCATAGTGATCAAACTATACAGGCTGTTATGGCTCTTCAGGCCATAACATATGGTGCATTTTTCACAGTCGGCGAAATACTTTCTGTTAAATACCGTTTGCCTTTTCGTCGCCGAACACTTGTCCTTACATCGGATCCAAAGATATTGAATTTGGATTTATCCGAGAATATGAACCAACGCCAGTCCCTGGGCATTCAGTTTTTTCATTCTATTGCGAATTTGAGGCTTGCAGCTGCCATTTTTGCTGTCAGTAATGATTTTCTCGCAGGTCGTTAAGCATATAAACCAAGTTCCTTTTAATAGTATGAACTGAAATAGTGTCGGTTGTTGCTATTAGAAGCTAACTTGTCAGCTCCAAAGCCGTAGCAAACCTTTGCTTAAGATCTAAATATCTGAAATTCGATTTGTTGAAACAGAAGTTCTCCTCTTTGCATCAGAGCCAAATTATCGTTTGATTTTCGGAATAGTGCCTTAAAAACTTTCTAATTGCTATTTGGCTACACTAAATTACTCTTGCAATTTGTGCATGTTTGTACTTTTTGCCTTTGCTTGCAAAATTTTGGCTTTTTCGTTCGCATTTAATTTAGGGCGACACTTTGTAAAATTAACTCTTTGACTACTTAATTGAAACCGAACGAATATTTCATCCTTAGTTTGGTTTTAAATACCTAATAAAGCGTGAAATATGCTGAAAAATAAAAAAACAAAAAAAAAATAGCGAATGAAGTAAAATCTATGAGAGAATTGCATGAAATAGTAAATAATCGAAATCGAACATTTCAATGGCGCAGGGTGTTTGATCTTAAGCAAAGTGGACGGATATGGAACGAGAAACTAACAAAGATGTTAGAGACATATGGTTTAAAGAAATCAATAAATGATCCGTGTGTGTTTTTAATGATGATCTGTCTTTGATCATTACGATCTATGTAGATGACTTCCTGATTTTTTGGAAAAACCAAGTCACGTTGAACAAATTGAAAGTGGCGTTATGTAATGCATTTAAGATGAAAGACATGGGCATTGCAACTACATGTATCGGTTTGCATATTACGTATGAAAATAATGGGATAGCCATTGATCAAAAATCGTATATATCAGAAGTGATTGGTCGATTTGGTATGGTAAATTCTAATCCAGTTACAACTCCCAGTGATCCATGCCAGAAGCTGTCTGTTACAATGTGCCCAACTACCGAAGAAGAAAAGGAAGAAATGACGAAAATTCCTTATCAGTCATTAGTTGGTTGTTTGTTATTCATTGCATAAGGAAGTCGGCCAGACATTGCATATGAAGTAAATGATGTGAGCCGTTTCAACTCGAATTACGGACGACCACACTGGACCGCTGTAAAAATGATATTAAGATATCTAAAAGGAACATTAGATTACAAATTGCGCTATTCAAAATCTGATGTAAAATATTTAACCGGGTATTGTGATGCAGATTGGGCATCAGACATCGACAAGAGATGCTCTTGTACTGGTTATGTTTTCCAACTAAGTAATGGTGCTATAACCTGGAATAGCAAACGGCAAAGTGCTATCGCACTTTCGAGTACGGAAGCCGAATACATAGCCGCATCATGGGAGAGGCGATTTGGTTACAAAATTTTGGTCGTGAATTGGATCCGGACATCGCTCAACCAGTTCATATTCAAATGGAAAATCAAAGTGATATCAATTTATCAAAATCGGATGGCTACAATCAAAGAACAAAACATATAGACATCAGGTATCATCATTTGCGACAACAAATTGAAGATGGTACAATCAATTTAACTTATGTTTCAACCGACGAGAACGCAGCAGATGTTCTTACCAAAGCTGTTAGTGGACCAAAGATGAAATTATGCTCAGTAAAGATGGGATTAAATTAATGAAGCAATAAAAAAAAATATAATGAAATGTAACACAAAATGACATGTAATTTCATAATTTAATATTTTATTGAGTGAGGGTGTTATAAATTTAGCTTTTTTAGTATTGTCAGCCCTCAATTTATTGTTAACAATGATGTAAATAAAGCGTGACATTTGGTCACTTGTTAAAGTGTGACATTCTGGTCAGTTAAAATATTAATGTCAAAATACATAGACGCGTTTTGTTTTTTGGTCCTTGTGCTCTATAAGTTCTTATTTCATTTGACGGTTTTCCAACAATTAGGCCACATAAAGCGAATTGAAACCCATATTCTTTCTTTTAAGAAGCCCGATTACGTCTACGCACTCAGATTTGAAATTTATTTATTCCAGTGCGTGAAAAAACTATTTCAAAATAAATAGTAAATACTAAATTTAAATTTATACAATTCAATTTTTGACTAATTATAAAACAAACAATCTGAAAAACAATAATATGCAATATGTATTTTCCTTTAGCAGCTAGCAATTTGAACATTCAAGTAACAAAGATATATATATGCATAAACGTAAGCGGCATATTTTAATTTTCAGATTCTGAGTCAATTGGCAGTACACAAAGTTTTGTGATCGATCGCATAACAATAGATTTAGAGGTTTGGAGAGTGACTACCCGAATCCGAGCGTCAGAGCCTGGATGCGTTTCAATTATTCTGCCTAAAATCCAATTTATAGGAGGAATGTTAGCTTCATGCAAGAGAACTAACGTGCCAATTTTAAAATTATATTTAAGAATTCTATATGGCAGCGCTTCCAGAATTCCGGAAACATCATTTGGATCAGTTGGTATAGTGATAACCTGTTTTTATTAAGATCTATCAATGATGGTTCTGGTAGAACCAACAGTGGCAACCCAATCACCAAGTGGCCAGGGGTAAGAGCGGAACAATCGTTTGGATCATTCGAAATTGCAGTTAGAGGTCTTGATTGATGCAGTTAGAGGTTTTGATTGAGGTCTTGATTTGGTTTTTGCAATTTTAGACCAGATTTAGAACAAACTTCATGAGAACAGTATTCTCTATACTAGTTTTTAATACATTCGTTTGATTTACACGCTTAGCCATATCACAAAATTCAATAAGCGAATTGAAAGCTACATCTCATTTCTTGTGTCATTAAAAACAAGCTATGAGGTAAGACACAGCAAATTTTTTAAACTCAAATTTCATATGAAATTAGTTAAGCAGACAGTCTACTATAAATCACTTACCTTCTAAATTTTGACAAGTTTTTATGTTTACTGATTAATGAGAATCAAACCACACAAAAATATAAGTGTATTTAGGCAAGATGATTAGAGAGGCTCTTAAACCACCCAAAAGTATATCCTCCTGAGCTAGATGGAGCAAGTTTTTAAAACTAAATTTCAGGGACGGAACACACCGATCAAAATTATCAAATATTTTATCAAATTTCATATATTATTCTCACTAATACATCTTTATTTATTGACAATTAATATCAATAGTTTTCGCTAATGTCATTAATTTTGGTTTTCTAATTTTAGGACACATTTACAACAAACTTGGTTGAAATTTTCCAATCATCTTAATTTAGGCGGAAAATTTGAAAGATGTGTTCAACATTGTTCAAATTTAAATTTAAAAAGTGAAACATTTTTCTCAGAGCAATGGATATCCAAAATTTCTAGTTAGGACCAATATAATACAATTTAATAAGTGCTGAACTAGCTGTAAGTAATTTTCTCTAAAATTATCGAAATTTCTTGACCTCAGGACGTGTAAGAATTTTTGCTTCAAAATTTAGGTAAATGGAGCTCACACTTGGGTTACACTGCAATACATTATTTCAATGAGACCTTTAATATTTATCTGGACCATAAGGTGCTATTTGCTATTTTAATGGCCTACTTTGATTGATTTTGCAGACAAATAATCGTAGAGAACTCTAAACGTGGTTATTTATGTGCAACAAAATAAATAATCAAACTGATTCTCTTATTTGGTTTGAAAAGAGTTTTACTTGTTTCTTGAGCATATAATAATTTATTTGCAGATCATCTACGTATAGAACGAGGTTTACGAGCGATCGATGCGAGAATATGTTAAGCCACAAATCAAATTAAATAAGCAAAACTTCTCCCTATTAAAAAGCTGAAAGCGCCTCAATCTGTTGCACACATTTAAAATACATAACTTATATTTAAAATCTAATAAACTATTATATTAACTAGTCTCTATACCCATTATAATACAATATACCTAACTAATTTTGTAATATTTCGTGACCAAAAACAAAAGCACAAAATCATCCTAATAAATTACCGACCGTATAATTATAAAATATGCATCCAGAAAAATATTTTGTTTTAAATATACATAAATATACATAAATAATACGATATTTTAATTAAAATAATTATCTCTTTAATAAAAAAAAATAAAACAAAAATTAATTTTAATGTTGTTGACACACTTGGAAAAATGGTCTCATACGATATTCCTACGTAAACCATAAAAACTATTTTATTATGATTATATTAATACACATATTATATAACAACAACACCCCTTGGTATAATTATTTAAATTTTTAAAGTTTTTAGGACACACTAATAGAAAATTAGGCAAAAAATTATATTATTACAACCAAAAACAACCACGTCATGTTAAGGGTTATAATTAAATATACATACAGTGTTTGGTGCTACAAAATTAAGTTACAAATTTTTTTTTATGTAAATTAGAAACTATTAACTTTCGTATGAAAAAATAAAGAAAAAGCCAAACATGATTTTTATCAAAATGTAATAGTTTTAATAATAGTAATAAATGTTTTAGAAGAACATAACGCCAAATAGGAAACTTAATGAAAAAATTAAAAAAAAAAAAAACTTTTCGGTTATTTAAATTTATGAAAAATTATTTAGTACTCGTACATAACTAGAGTAGTACCGTACCAGTAGTATGAAGGTGGCAAAATTGTTATGTACTCAAACGATGATGATATTCTAAATGAGTCTTGTATAGAATTTTAGTTGGTAAATTTAACAACTTTTCTGTTTTTTAATTTTTTTATTTTGGTTAAGCTAACACGAGCACAAAATTTGCACAAAAATCTGAATGCTTAACGATGGTAAATAAATATTCATTATTTAACAACAAAAAAAAAACTTTAGATAACAACTTTTTTATTTTAGTTTTTAGTTCTAAAAATAGATATGAATCTATTTGTGTTTTGGAATAGTTTTATAAATTAGTATGTATATGGCTATGGAATATCTCTATACACAGATTTCTAAGAACGAGAGATAATTAATTATTCATACGAAACTATGTTAATCATTGAAATTTGTTTGTTTTATTTTTTGGTACTGGATGAACAGTCCTACTTTAAGAAACTTTTTAATAGATAAATATATCTGATATATTTTAAATCTGTGCTGCATTTGTATGAAATGTCAATTTTAATTAATATTAGTATATTGAAAATTAATAAACTTAAACAATTGAACTAAATGGCTGTAAATAATAAAATAATCTAAATATGCCAAATTTGCAAGTATCTTACTTTAGTAATAGTGATGACCAGTACTAATTTATAGCACATTAGACACATTTCCAAAGATTTAATAATTTGAAGATACTAATTAATTAAAAGCTCAAACTCAGATAAGCGTTAAATCTAATAATTCGAAATATAGCGAAAAATGTTACAAGTGGATCATACAGTAACGAAAAAGCTCATTTTTTGGATATCTTTTAAAGAAAATCTTTAAATTAGCCCCACTGACTTGAAAGCTCAAATTTCCACAAAAATTTAAATTTGTTCAAAAAGTTCAATGTAAGCTTCTGTTGAAATTTTTGAAAGCTGTTTTTTACCATTAAATCATAAGATAGAATAAGGTTGGGAACGTTTTATTTAAAGCTTTTGCAAAATTTAAAATTCTAGAAGGCTTTTGAACGAACAAAGAATTGAGGCTTAGTAAATGTAAAACCTATTGAAAAGCACAAACATTTCTAAATTCTTTACTCGAAGCTTTTATTTTTAAATTTGCTTAATATCTTATTTTTGGGAAAATATTGCTGAGCTTGTGCGTTAGACACAGGAAATGAGCGAAATTTGATGAAAATGTGACGATTTTAGTAGAACTCGTAAGTGACTAAATAATGCTAAGTTTTAAATTGCGGTTTCATATGAATTTAAGATACATTTTATATTATGCTTATGCTTTTCAAAAATTTTGAAAAAATTGAACTTTAGCTACGCTACGACCGATACATTGGGATAAAGAAAACAATAGAAACTATTGGCAAAATATTTTTAAAAATCTGAAAAGCTTATATTTAACTGATCGAAAAAATTAAACACAGAGATTTTTAAAGATCTATAGAGCTTTTATTTCAATGAATAACTTAGCTACCCGAATTTCTGGAAAGCTGGATGGATGGAAGTCAATGAAGAATTGATTTTAAAATGTAACGCAGATTAAATATATTTACAAAGAAGAGCTAGGCTCAAGTAGATCAGATTACACAAACACTTCGACCAATCTAAGTCAAAGTTTCAACTGCATGCAAGCTTCTGCTGAAATATTTTTAAAATACGCTTTTACTCATATTGTGTATATCACAAAAGATATGCTAAACAAATATAGTTTGAAGCTTTTGAAAATTTCACTTCTTTATATATTGTATAAAATATTTTAATTTTACAAGCTTCTGTTTAAATCTTTATTATCATCGGGATGCACTTAATTGAAAATATTTTATTTCTTTTCAAACTATTTGACACAACGAAAAGAAAGTTTCGCAATTTCATAAAAGTCATTAAATTTAAAAATTTAAAATAAAGGGAAAGTTACCAATGGGGTCTTACAAATGATAATCGAAAAGCTCGGTCGGTTTTCGGCTAATTGAAAAAGCAACTTTTTGAAGAAAATGGATCTAGAATTTTAGTCATTCACTAAAAAAAAATCTAAATTTACTACTTAAATTATGGTTTGTTCTAATTTTTACCAACATTGTTAGCAACTGTTTAATACACAAGTTTTACTTGAAGCTTTAATAAAGTTTTAAAATCCAAAAAAGTGTTTATTGAAAACAGAATTTTTCAGCTTGCAAAATTGTGAGGCTATTTAATAAACACAAGCATTTTCACAATTATTTTTACTCTAAGCTTTTTCAACGAATTCTTTGCTGTGAAGGTATTTCTTTGTAAATTTTAGATACATTTATTCTATTATTTTGGAGGGCCCTATTAAAATCGAAATGCTGAGTAAGACTATAATTTCCATGAAATATGGACACAAATTAATTATCGATACAGCTAGATTTCTAAGTAACAAGAAATCTTTTAGTTAACTATTGACTTCAAAGCTCAAGAAAATTTTAAACTTGCAGGAATTTTCGTTGATATAATTATCAAGTTAGAAGCTTTTATAAAACATTATCAAGCGACTTAGTAAAAATTCCTGATGTTTAATAAAGCTTAAGCCAACATTTATTATTGCCTTTATTTAACTAAACAATTTTACTCCGTTTCTAATTATTTGAGCCATTTAAATGAAAAATATTTTTTGTTCAACTTAAATATTTATTAAATCTTAAGGTAAACTTTGAATAATTTTTTATAATAGGTCGGATGAAATAATTTCCTGAATCTTCTTATTTAAGATGTGTTTTTAACATTTAAGTTTAAAGTTCGCCTCATAGCTCAATAAAAGACATTTTTACTATATCTATCTATTGTATATCTCAAAACACATTAATTTTTACTAAATAAATTTCGTGTAAAGCTTTTTTAAATTTTAGTCTAAGAAATTGTGCTTTATATTGTGGAAATTTGTTAATTTCTCTAACTATTTTTTAAAGCTTTATTTATCAGCGTTACGCACTTAATAGAAAATCTGTAATTCGACATGGAATTTTATTCAATTGCTAAAAAACTGAAGCTTTAAATTCAAATTTACCCTTAATGGGGACTAGCACCTTCACATTTCAATTTTTTTTTTTTTAATATAAATTTTAAATGAAAACGAAGACATATCTTAATTAAACTTTGCACATATGTTTAAATAGTATTTAACTATACAAACAAAAAATGTTTTTAATTTTTTTTAACCCCGCGTCGTCTGCTAGAATTTTTTCAAAAAACAACAAAATATCACGGTGGGCAGGATTTCTGCTTTCAGAAAAGTCTGAAAAACGGGGTTTTAATCAGCATCAACGCCGCTATAGAATGAACTAAAAAGAAAAAAATTTAGTTGAAAAATAACAAAATGCGGCGTTTTTTTTTTCAAAAATCGACGTTTTTTTCCCCCCGAAAACCTGCTGTAGTTCATTCATTCTTTAGCGGCTTCGATGCTGATTAAAACCCCGTATTTTTTTGTTTCAGACTTTTCTAAAAGCAGAAATCCTTCTCACACGTGATATTTTGGTGTTTTTATAAAAAAATTCTAGCAGACGACGCGGGGGTTAAAAAAAAATTAAAAATATGTTTTGTTATATAGTTAAATACTAATTAAACATATGTGCAAAGTTTATTTAAGATATATTTTCGTTTTCAATTAAAATTTACATTAAAAAAAATTGAAATTTGAAGGTGCTATGTCCCCCCCCCCCCCCCCCCCCCCCTTTAAATTGATGGTTTGATCAAAAATGCTTCTTATGTGTAAATATTTTTAAAAGCTATTTTTACCAATTAATAGATAAGTTTTACTTGAAGCTTTTGTAGATGCTTGAACTTTTGAAAAGCTAGTGACTAAAACAGATTTTAATCGAATTAGATGTAAAGCTTTCTAAAAACACAAGTATTTCAAAATTATTTTTACACAAAGTTTTTGTCAACAAATACTTTTGCTGGTCTTAATAATTTGATCATTTTAGAGCCATTTCTATAATTTTGGTGCGTGCGGTTTTACCATAAAAGCTTGGCGAATTATCTTCAAACTTACTAAATTCTTTTTAAAAGGCCGTATATTTATTAAAACGCAAAGTAATACCGATTTCCATAATACGTTGCCTGACATTTTTGGGTTAAGAGAAATATTATTATTATCTATTGACCTTCAAGCTCAAAAAAAAAATAATAATAATAAATAAATAAGCTCCATGTTAATTTTTTTATGATAAAAGTAAATTTGAATATAAGCTCCTATATCGTAAATACTTTTTTGACCATTATTTTGCCAATGATTAAAACAAAACCTTACTATTGCTAGTTTGCACTAGCTTTTAAAGCTTAATAACTTCACCTTAGCTGAATTCAAAAATAATTTTTGTTTAACGTAAATCTCTTTTAAATCTTTAAGGTAAACTTGAAATGGTAAAGCTTTGAAAAACATCACTCTTATAATCATAGTTATAAACCTTATTAGGACTTTAATTAACGTTTCATAATAGTTCGGACAAAATAATTTATTAAAATAGCTACTTTTTTGAGGAAAATTGGCTTTGATTTGAAAGTCCAAAATTAAACCTTCCATGCAATTTTTTATGATATAAATAAACTGTTGTACCAACAAAAATTATCCATATTACTTGTTGCTAAATAATTTTCGTTTAAAGCTTTTGAATTTTTACTCGAAACTAATGTGCTTTATATTACAAAAGAGATGGATTTTGCAAACTATTGTTCAAAAATTTATTATCATCTATTTAAATTGGTGTAATTCCATTTCAAATATATAACACACCCAAGCTTCCTTGAACTTTGAGACTTTTAACCCATATTACTTTACATGACATAAAAAATTGTTGTAGTAAACTTTAAATGTTTTAAACTTTATAAAATTTTCATTTGATTTAAAGTGTTTGGGGAAAAAATACTAATCGTGCTTTAGATAAGATTGAAAGTTCAAAACGGTTTAATTTATAGTCATTTACGAATGCTGATTAATTTCAACTTTAAAATACTTTAAATAAATGAATAAAAACAAAAAAAAAACAAAATACTTATTTATTCGACCAATATAGTTTAAATCGGAATAAATACTTTTCTAGAACTTTATTTAATTAAAAAGATTAGGGAAGACATTATTACATTGTGCTTAGTTGTCTATTACATTTGTTCAAGCTTAGTCTTAAGACTTAGATAAATAAATGAAAATTTTTGAATTACGAGATTCTAAATCAAATATTTTAAAATCTTTAGAGCAAACCCAAAAGAGTCAAAAGTATTTTGAATGTTTTTATATGAAAAGCTTTTTAAAAGCTCGTGATCTACCATCTAGAAATAAATAGAAAGTACCTCTATTTAAATTTCGCGAATAAAAGCGCGATGAAAAAACCGAAATAGGTGGCAATTATTCATTACAAGGGTGAAAAGAAAGCCGGTTTCAGCTCCCAGTCCCTCCAAGACTTATCAAATTGTTGGTCACAAGCAGAATAAATCAAGGGATATGCTTGATGGTAACACAGAAATTCTTAAATTTGGGATCAAGAAGTATTGTGTTCGAATTACAATATAAACCGGCATTTCCCTACCAAAAAACTCATTTAGGCTGGTACTAGTTGTGATAAAGTAAAGTTTGAAACATAATTGGTGTGTATTATGTATTCAAATATTTTTATACGTCAAAGATATAAGCACGTAAGGGAGTAGTGAAGTTTAGTTACAAATAATAAAAGCGTTCCATCATTAAATAAACTCAATAAACATTTTCTGATCGATTAACGAGCAGTGGACCCAATATAATTCATGTGTTTAATTTGATGTAAATGGGTAGAATGTAAAGCCCTCAAAATTTGTTGTGTAACAAAAATAGTTTTATGTAATTTAAAATGCACGAAGAACCATTTTTAGTCACGGAAACGGATGGTTAATGTTTGAACACAATTTTTATGGTGTTTTGCGCTAATTTTTATTTTTAGAGTTTCTCAAGTTGCAATAAGAATAGTTTAATGGGTTAATACAATTTAAAAGTGACGCTCAAACTTGCCCAATTTTCCAACAATAAATTGAACTTTTGAACAAGTGCATTTCAACAAGATTGTAACGCGCAAGTAACAAAATGTATTCAAATTTTTTCAACATTTCAATTTGATATCGAAGCGTGACGATTAAATATTATTAGACTCAAAATTAAATGTTTTAGTTTACCAAAACTAGTTGCATAAATTGTATATGATTACATTTTAGTTATTATTAAATTCGGTGATAAAATATTATTGTAATTTACTTATACACGCAGCTTGTACAGCTTAAATTATTATTATATGAGTTAAAAGTCTCTCTCAATCAAGGCAATTTACAAGAAAACGTATTGTTCATAAGTAAGTAAAGCTTTAATGGAGCTTTAGTAAATTATGATAGTTGCATATTTTGTTTGCCTATGCTCCCATACTCTCTCACCTTTTAGTACATAATATATTTTATTTATTTTGAAATATTTATTTTTAACTTTTAATTGAAAATAATAATGATTCCTATGTATACTAATCAGCTTAAAATTAAAAAAAAAAAAAAAATATTTGTTTATAATATATTATATTTCCCTTTGTTTAATTAACAAAAAAAAAAAATAAATAAAAATATATCAATTAATATAATTTTTCATTTATAAATTTTAAACTCAACTAGTCGTAAAAATTAAATAAAAAAAAAATCCTGATAAAACATATAATATTTAATTATAATTTTTAAATTAATTAAAAATTATGAATTAAAATTTTGTATTATGTATATAAAACTTTTTAATTAATATAAATTTTTATTTGTTTGTAAAACATTAAAACAAAAAAAAAAAAAAAATGGGTAGTATTATTAAAAATAAAACCTAATTAAATATTATTATTATTATTTGGAAATAAAATTTTTATTTTTAAATATTTTTATTAACTGTGAAATTAAATAAAATAAAAAAATTAAAAAAATATGTGTTTATTATACAATTTAATATATTAATAATAATAAAAATAATTGTAAATAATAATAGTAAATAAAGTTGATAATAATATTTATGTATCTATCTATCTATAGATAAATAAATACAAAAAAAATTGTTTTATACGGTTTGATAGAGATAAAAATTAATACAAATATTTAATTAATATTTGAGTTTATTTTTTTTTTTTTTGTAATATAGTGTATAATCAAAAAAATAGACTTACCACCGCGGTTTTCACTATCCGCTGGTTTAACCTGAATAGGACGGTTCATCTGTGTAATAAAAAAATAAAAAAAAGATTTAAATTAAGTTTTGATTGATTATTTTTTAATTTATTTTTTGTATGAAAGGAATATATCTACTTTATTACATTTTATTTTTTATTTTAATGACTTAACAGTTTTTTTTTATTTTTTTTATTTTGTCTGTAACAAGGAAATTGTCTGAAAAGTTTTTTTTTTGTTCTGATGTTTCACAGTTTATACTTATATTGTTATATGGTTTTGACATTATTAAGATTTATACAATCATCGTTCATTCAAGTTTAATTTTTTTTTAGCTAGCTGAGTATCTTATAATTACTTTATTTATGTACATATATACGTTTGTGTATCTTAAATGTTAGAGTCATTGATACGGAGAGTTTTTTGTGTGACAGTAAGATGTTAGAGCTTTTGTGTTCGTAATTATATATGGCATGGAGAATGAAAAGAAGGGTATTGTTTATGGGATTATGTTTACCGAAAATGGCTAGATAATTTTGTTATTCTAAATTTATTTTGACAAAATTATATGAAACGCTAAATTTGGTTTAAAACCATTAATAATTTTATGATTTAAAATTTTGATGGCCTCATGTTTGGACCTTATAGTCATTTTCTCCAATTTATTTAAGAAAACAAAAGCGATATTTTTAAATTCCTTTAAATACTTGTACATAAATATTAGTATACTTCAAACACGAACAAATCGTATTGAACAGAAAAATGACGGCACAGTATTGAAAGGAAACTGCTTTTTTGAATGATCTCCACGGGCAGAAATCTACTGCTAAATTTATCTACTAAGGTCACAATTTTCAATCCACAACAAAAAACGAGAAGATTTTGTAAAAGTGAAGTACCTACAAGGGATTTTTTTGATCAATTAAAATTTAACGATTTTATGACCGAATTTTCCTTCATCTTGACGCCATTTATGTAAAAATCAATATTTTTGATAAATCCTACGTACTTCACCAGATTTTGACATCTTTTTCAAAAATTTTTCCGTTTTTTGTTGTAGTTTGAAAATTGTGACCTGTAGATTTTCACCTGTGGAGGTCATTAAAAAGAAGGAGTTAGCTTTCATCAGTCATTTGTCTCCATTTGTTTTTAAATAATTAAAAATTAAAAAACTTGTATTAAATACCGAATTAAAAAGTATCGCTTGGTTTTTCTTAAATAAATTGGAAAATATGACCCTAGATTTTGCTCCCACAAGTTGTTATTACCCTTTAAGCTCTACGCGAAGGTATTTTCAGTAATGATCGCAAATCAGCTTTTGGATTGTGTTTGATAGATGTTAATGTGTTTAAAATGAATTTCTAATGATCTTCCAGTTAGAGCTACGAACGCTGGGTGCGAAAAGTATTTGCTCAAACGATTTATAAATTTTTTTTGCTAAACCATTTTTGCAAAACAAAAAAACCTATTTTGTATGTAATAACCCTAAATATAAAATAATTAAATCGATTGTTCTTGAAAAAAATATTCCTTTGTTTTTGTCCAACTCGGGGAATCACCAATAGAGTAAGTATACAGAAAATTGTGTTTACTTAATACTGCATTTTTAAAAGGATTATTAAAATTAATCCGAAATTTCTCTTGATTTTGGTATCGTATAATTTATTTTAAAATATATTCTGACTATAGGTAAGTAGTATAATTGCTAAATGTGGGAAATTAATAAAATTTGTATAACTTATATTTCTTCATTTTACAGGACTATAAAAGTAGCCCTGTTTTCTTAAAAAATGTCGAAAACACTTATTTAGCAATTGCAGAACGTGTATCAATAGTTACATTACATAAAGAAGGGTAGGTATGTAACCAGAGCAATTTCGAATAAAGTTGAAATTCTACAAACAACAGTGTCATATACAGTACGCCAGTATCGTGCCACTGAAAGTGTGGAGTCTAAGCAACGAATAGGAAGCCAATACAAAGCGGTATGACAGTTATATTCATACAATAAGCAAATGGAATATATGTCTTACAGCCACTGAAATACTTGCTAGTGTAAACAAAAGTCATTAGGAACCAATTAGTAAAACTACCGTAAGAGATCGATTAATAAAATAATAAATAAGCAAAAACGTTTAAAATTGGCCATTCAACATATAAAATGGTCAAGTCAGGACTGGAAAAGGTTCTTTGGTCTGATGAAACAAAATTTGTTGTGTTTGGGTTCAACCAAAAATATATGTTCGTAGACGGCTTGGAGAAAAGCTAATGAATGATTGTTTGACAGCATCGGTGAAACATGGGGGAGGTTCGGTAATGATGTGGATGTGATTTAATGGCGATAATGTAGGTGATTTGATTCAAATTAATAGAAAAATAAACAAATTTCACTATAAATAAATTCTGCAAAATCACGCAATTCTGTCTGGATTACGACTCATCCATCGTGGGTTAATTTTCTAACATGACAATGATCCCAAACACACGTCCAAACTATTTACGAGCTATTTAGATGAACAGCACAGGCGAAAAAAACTTAATTTAATGAAATTGCCACCACAATCTACGAACCTTAACAAGATCGAGTTGTTGTAAAATCACTTTGACCATAAAGTGAGAAAAACTTGTTCAACATCGTCCAAAGACTTGTTTAAGAAGCTGCAAAATGTTTGGAAAAATATTGGAATGTTTCGGAAATTAGATAAACTAATAACGGATGCCAAAACTTTGTTCGGTAATATTTAAAAACTTAATTCGCTCATATTGATGAATCCTAATTTAAAGAATTTTTGATTTTCTAATTTTATTTTTTATTTTTAATTGTTATTAAATTGTTGACGAGATTGCATTAAATTTTAAAATGAATTAAATTATTTTGTAGTTTTATTTTAGCGATTTTGATAAAAAAAGGTTTGAGCAAATACTTTCCGCATCCATTTTACCAGTCAGTCCCAGTTAGTTTCGTAAATACCGACCAACGCTCTCTCGACCGTGTACGTATTTTGAAAGAACCCTTCGAGGCTTCAAAAATATTATATTATTTGCAAAATTTGTCAGTTGTTTACTATAATGATGTAAGATTTTGTCTTTTTCTCAAAATACTTTCCCAATAGGTATCACAAAAAATTTTATTCAAAACACTTTTTCTTGAATAAAATAGATCACTTCTAGAAATGTGTACCGAAATTTACAATTTTAAAAACTAATTAAAATTTACAAAAAAATTGGAAAATTTTAATAATTTTAAAATATTTATTGTTCTGAAAACTTTTGTTATTTCAATTCGACGGTGTAGTCAACATCAAAAAATTGTCACACACCAAAACCAGATAATTACTCTGTAATAGAATTAGAGAAGGAGAGCCGATGAAAATTGGAGAGGACTCGGCAGTACATACAGAGTTATTTAGTAAATTTCAAACTATGTATGTTTCGAATTAAGTTCGAAAGTTAGTTTTCTGTTCGAAAAGTATTTGTGTAAATTAACATAACTCAAATAAACTCTCTAACGCTCAAATCTACCCCCAAGTAATTCCCAAATCAAGCTACATAGCCTAACACTAACTCAACTCTAAACTCAAATTCATTCTAAGCCCCAACTAAACTTCAACACACAACCCCTCAAATAATACCCCAGCCGAAACCCTCAACCTGCCCAACTCAACTTCAGCTCAACCACATCTCGACTCCTAAATCAAGCCTCAACCCAACCCTAAACTAAACCCCTCACTCAACCACAATTTCTATTTGACCTCAACCCCAAAGATCAACAAAGCCAACACAAATTCAATCAAATCAACACGTTTCGAAAATCTTCAAGCCTACACGAACTTAACACCATTAAGGCTTCTGTGGCCGTCTTAGCAAATTTGAGCGCCGTGGCCTAAGGGACGACCTAACATTAAAGTTTGGAGCACACTATACAGTCCACGTCAAGAATCCTTCTGTTGATATTTTCTATAATCACTGGTTGTTTCCTTTGGTAGGTATAGTCACTCTATAATTTGTATGCTGATCCTTCACGATTAGCACTTCACGGTTTAGTGAGGTCCAAAAATATAGCACCATAACTAAAAGAACCTTTATTAATTTTATTCCGTATCGTAATAATTTTATTCCAGGTTATTTAAAATTCGCACATTAATAACATGCTCGATGATTTTGGAGCAAGTTATCAAAATTGGAATATATCGTAAATCGTTTAAACAATTTGATTTAATTTTCGGCATAGGAAGTATATTATCAAATTGAGACAATCCGGAAACGTAACAGATCACTGTCGACACACTGAGCGTTGCCAAGTTCACAAAGATTTTTAATAGCCGTAGACGTTAAGCCATCGTAGTCGGGAAATACATTAGCCGCACGTTTATTTTTAATAATACAATTGATTTCCTCTACATTAGTTTGGGTAAAATCTGATAAGGAGCAATGATTTTTTCAACAGCACTAATAACTAAAATCAATCTATTACTGTCAGCTGAAGATATTTTCTAGATAAACTCACTAAAATGTGTTGCAATTACATATTTGTTAGACATAACATGCTGCTTGTATACTGTATTCAAAAAATTGCAAAGTTTTATGATATTACTTAAAGACAATTGGAGTCCCGATTTATAGTAAATTCCATTTAAGATTAGCTTTGGTTCTATTGATTACCAATTGCAATTCGTTTAATTGCTTTGTAATTAAATAATATTCTTACGGTTAAATTTGTTTCTAAGATAATTTTTTTTCTTCGTTAAACTAATATGCTGGATGTCCAACTACTACTATATTGAAACTTAACAGTTCATTTTAAATATAAAATAAGAAATAAATCCCTTAAATTATTTGTAATAAAAACTCACTAGAGCCAGAAACAATTTCGTCGATAAAGATTTGCTTATTTAAGTTATTAACAGCTCTCCGGGTTACTTTTACTTATGTCGACCTGAAGCATAAGACTATGTGAACATTTAAGGTGGCAAGAAATGTGAAGGTGGTTAAATTAAAATCCGGAAATTAGTTATAAAGGAACTGAATTTAAGTAGGAATTCCGAAATATCCGTTTTGTTAAAGTCAATAATATTTTAATATTTTAGGGAAGATAATTCAAAGAAATCAAGAAATGCATTAAGAGCCAACAAGTCAGATTGTGGATAGATATAATAAACATTTATATAAATTTGCAACGGAATGTCGACAAATGTAGCTTTATAAACCTAACATACTATAATAATCAATATAAATAAAATATTAACTACAATTAATCCAGTTATCAAATATATAAATTATTTCAGTGGTAATGTCTGAATCATTTAAAATGTCCTTAACTTGTTCTATTTTAAATCAGTTCAAACTGCTGGCACCGAAATATAAAATATTTTAACCGGTTTTCACAAATACTAACTTTATCAATAAGATCACAAAATTTCTGAACGGGAACGTTATTAAAATTATTTACTATAGAACTTTCATCGCTCAATATAAGTTATCCATTAACCTTCATCCGTCCCTCAAAATAAATAACACTAAAGTTCCTCGAGGCCAAAATGGACCCATACGAATTTACGTCAAAAACCATAATATTTTATTTTAAGTTTTAATTTTATTAACTAAAATAAAACAAAAATGAATTTTTCTCACAGAAAATTCTCACACAAAAAATTTAAAAATTTACGTTAGAGTAAAATTTATGTCATCACTATCGCGCTTTTTATGTAGTTTTGAAAACGGACGATTTTATGAAAAGGCACAAAAAATGTATAGAACGAAACTACAGTAAAATTGAACAAAATATAAAAAATGAATTTATTATTCGGTGATTTTCCTAAATATATGATAAGAATACAATATAATCTCTGTTAATGGGAAAATACTAATTACATATCTATAAAATTACTATGGGCCATTTTTGACCCCGAGGATATTTAGTGTTACTTATTTTACTGCGGTGTAACGGTAAATCGGAAATTATTAAATTTCTGTATAATACTTATTTAGAACATATTAGACAAAGTCACTAAGTTACACATTTGTGATGTTTATACTTATCAAGATTTTCGAAAAAGAAAGTGCATTTGGGTCGAAATGGACCCGAGGAACGGAAGAAGGTTAAATATGAACAAATTAAAAACTTAAAAAAGAACAAAAAAATAAAAAAACAAGTTTAAAATTGTAAGTTAAAAAAAACTTAATTATCTCTACTTTGCGTTTAAAGTTATAAAATTCCACAAAAATGTTTAATACGAATTAAGTTTGAATTTTTTCCAATTTTTATATAAATTTTGCGACATGCAAAAGTTTAATTCTACAGTTCTCTTAATTTCAAGAAAATCCCTATTCACCTGCGTTAAAACGTCATGAATAAAAGCTTGATTCACACCATAATAACGCAGCTACTAATTTTTCTCACCTTAATAATTCCATTCTTCTTATTTACGCATTAATAAAGAAATCTGCTTGTTTCTATGTACTTTTACCAAATCAGAATCACTGATGATAACCTGTGGAAAATCATTTAACTTTCTTAGCTTGTCGAATTTGTAGAATAATTTATTTTTGTCAAGTTATTGTTAAATTTAAAATATGTCAAAATATTTACAAGTTCGATCATGATGCTGATCTGTATTGTCTCGACTAATTTAGAAATGCCACTCTTAAAATCAAGTACAATTCAAGGATAGGAAACAAATCTTTCTTGGAAGGTATAACAAAATGTGTTACCAACTTTTAAAGCGTTTATAACGTTTTGAGGAATTACCAAACCTGTAAGATCTACGATCTATTTGTCATCATTTACCTATTAGTGTTCCCATAAGCTCTAACGAAGGTGTTTTCTCCTGCAGCAATAAAATGTTACGTTGGTGATTAAGCCAATGAACATATCGATTCCGAAATTATTCTCGTTTGGATTTGTGCGTCCTTTGGATTTGTTGTCGAAATATTTTTAATATTAATATTGATATTTCCTTATTGAACCAAACAATATTTTAAAAATTAATATTCGAAATTAAAAATATTTCTTTAATTTCTTAATTGCTGGTGGTTTGTGGCTGTACATCTCTGTTTCCAAAGCCTAATTGTTGGACAGAGTATTTAAATTAAGTTTTTAAACATTTTTAAAAATAAGAAGGTGTCACACATTTAAAAATTAAAATTAAAAATTTAATTTTTTGTGTGATATCATTGCGCTCGATGCGCCCCAAATGTATGTATATTTCTTTCTTATTATTATTTTAACGGAAATAATTTTAAAGGCAAATCAAGCAAAATATATAATTTTTGCATTTCTAAAAATTTTTAGAGTAAAATTTCCTATGACGCATCCATCGAATAATTACAGTTATCGATTGTTGCTATTTAGTGATTTTGTTGTATAATTCTAGTTGCGAAACTAGGTACCCGCAGCCGCGGGGGGCCATCGGTTGTTGAGCTCACGAGATTTCCTTAGACCACCGTTTCAAATTTGCAGAAAGGTACATTTCTAGGAAATTTTTAAGAAAAGGCTGTAGTCTAATTTGCTAGTAACTTTTTTTTTGTAAGGCAGATTCCATAAAATTTAGAAGAAACTTAGCTAAACACGTTTGAAGTCAAAGCTTTCTACTTCAACCGACAGCAATCTTAGTGTTTGCCGGGTTGATTTATTTGTATTATACGTTTTGCTTAACTCCAAGTTTACTCTTTTGCATTTAAAATTCAAACTTTTACAAACCAAATTGAGCCTTGTAGTCAAACCAATTCAACTTTTTACAAACAAGTTTTGATTAGAAAAGGTTGAATTGTATTTGAAAAAGGTAGCTTATAGTAATCTGCTGGTGTTAGCAGTTTGCGATATATCATTGTAATGTTCATAAAAATCAACAAGATACTCGAAAAATACATAACCGCAACTGAAAGTAACTTCTTGTTTCCCTCATTTGAGCCAATCCAGTGAGCCTCTATAATCAATTAGCGTTCGATAGTCTTTTACAGTTTCTCATTTAGCGGTTCTTTTGATTACCAATAAACGGTAAATAAAAATGAAATTTACAGCTTTATTTGTGATGGTACAAGTGATGGTGTTTTTCTTTGGGTTATTTTTGGTGTGGTTTTCCTGATTTTGGAAATTCTCGCTTCCCGATGTCATATTCGCTTGTCTCAGGTTTCATCTCTTGATCATTTTTTAAAATTTCTCGAGATTTTTGGAGTTTAACATGGAAATGAGATTCGTGATGTTTGAGACTTAATTGATGATTCAGTGTTATGAAACAGTCAGGTTATTCGAGAATTTTAGAGCCTGTTCAAAGAATACGAATGATCGATATTTAAAATTTATCCGATAAGATCCGATGGTTCTATTCTTATTGCATATCATTTGGTTGAGCCTAACCTTAACTTGCTTCCGATACTATTCATTAATATCCAGATTTTTCGAATTTTTCTGGAGTAATCGAAATTGTTCCGCGGTTTATTCTAGATTTTCTTCGATTTCCTGTAGGTTATTCGAAATGATTCAAGAATGTCCAGGTTATTTACGTAGTATATGGCGGAGTTTTACATACTTACGGATAATTTGATATTTAAGAACTTTCAAGAATATTCAAGATACTTTGAAAATATGACATTTTTGAGATTATTTCGGAATTTATGATATTTTTGATGCTTTATCGATATATATAGAACTCGTCATAGCATAAAGTTGTAATATATTTCGTTTTATTTGAGGCCATTCAAATGAATCACGTTCTGTTACATCTACTTTTGAACGATAGCCCGAATATGTCCATAAAATTAAATCTAAAGGATATTTACATTGAGCACATAAATTTTTTCCAAAAAATACCCTTTCTACTATCAAATTTCTGAGGAAAGCGATTTGAGTTGGAAATCTTCGATAAGGGAAAGCTCTTAAAACTAAAAGTTCTTGACATTTATTGCAAATACATGATTTATTCTCATAAAACACTTTACCGAAAGGCAGAATTTATGGAAAGGCACAAAAATTACCGAGAAAGTATAAATAAATTATCAAGCTTAAAGCTCATTGAAAACAAAAATTCTAAATTAATCTTAAAGTATAACATTCCTTTATAATATCAAATATTATAGTTAAATGGTTCGGTTTGAAAAGCTCTAAAATAAATACAACCCAAAATTCCGTCATCCCTTGTTATAAATATCAAATTTTGAAGTAAACTGGTTTGTTTAAACGATTCAATGAGTAAAAGCTCTTAAAATAAAAGTTCTTGACAATTTTTTCAAATACATAATTTATGCTTAAAAAATATTTTACAAAAAGTATGAATTAATTGTCAAAGTTATTGAAACCAAATATTCTAAACGTATTCCAAAATTCTACCTTCGTTTAAACTATCAAATTTCAGAATAAAAAGTAAATGATTTGGGTCTAAAGCCTCGATCCGTGAAAGCTCCTAAAACTAAAAGTTCGACATTTTTTGAAAATAAAAAATAAAACATTTAAACAAAAACCTGAAATTATGAAAAGGCTTAAAAATGTTAAGCTCAAACTCATTAACAATTAACATTTTAACATTTTTAACGTTTAATATTTTTTGAACAATGAAAGCTCTTTAAATTAAAGCTCTTGAAACTTTTTGCAAATACATACTTTTTGCGCAAAAACATTGTAACATAAACCTGAAATTATTAAAATACTCAGAAATATTAAATTTAAACCCAAATAGTATAAATTAATTATCAAGCATAAAGGTCATTGTTAAAAATGCTAAATTTATCCCAAAATTCCATCGCTCTTTTTAATATTAAATTTCGGAGTAGAATGATTTGATTCAAAAAGCTTCGATACACGAAAGCTTATATTATATTACCGAGTTTCCTATTAAATTTGGTTTGACTAAAAGCTCTTGATAATTTATATTGAGAACAAATATACTAAATTATCTCTAACTTCTGTTACCCTTATAAAATCGAATTTCTAAGTAAAATGGTCTGGTTTAAAAACCTTTCCTAATTGAAAGCTCTTAAAACTAATTATTCTTGAAATTTTGAAAAGGCTCACAAATGTTAAATTAAACCCAAAAGATATAAATTAATTAGCTTAAAGCTCATTGAACACAATTGAATACCACGTTCCTTTATAATATCAAATTTTATAGTGAAACGGTTTGTTTGAAAACCTCTTAAAACTAAAAGCTTCTGTTGATTGATGATTACCTATGAGAACAATTAATCTAAATTTTACTCAAAATATCATCACCCTTGGTACTATCAAATTTCTGAGTGAAATGATTTGGTTTAGAAAACTATGATATATGAAATCTCTTAAACCTAACAGCTCGATATTTTCTGTAAATACATAATTTATGCTCATAAAACATTTTAAGAAAAACCTTAAATTAAGAAAATTCTCCAAAATGTTAAGTTCAAACCCGAAAAGTATAAATTAATTGTAAAGCTCATTGAAAACAAATATTATTTTCTAAATTTATCTGTAAATACCACTTTCCTTTATAATATCAAGTTTCGTAGTAAAATGGTTTGGTATGAAAACCTCTTAAAAATTAAGCTTTTGATGATTGATGATTAACTTTGAGATCAATTATTCTAAATTTTAGTCAAAATTCCGCTACCATCTTTAAAATCATAGTTCTGAGTAAAATGGTTTGGTTAAAAAAATTTTGATAATTGAAAGCTTATAAAATTAAAAGTTGTTAATTTTTTGCAAATATATATAACATTTTAGCAAAAACCTAAAAGTATATGAAAAAGGCTCAACGGTTACAGTTAGGTTACAATCCAAATCCACTTACACCATTTTTGTCAAAAACTTACGAATGATTCAATAATTAAGAACTTTCAAGAATATTTCAGATATGAGATACATTGAAAATTTGACATTTTTGAGATTATTTCGAAATTCTTGATTCTAAATTTGTGATACTTTATCGATATATTTAGAAATCGTCAGAGCACTGAGTTGCAAGATGTTTCGTGTCATCTACTCTCGAAATCAGATACTTTTAATTAATGCGCGACTAGACAATAAGAAGAAATAAGTTTTTCACTTAAAGCAATCATGTGAAGGTGTATTGCCCAGTTTTGTATCAAAGGAAAATTAGAAAGTTTCATCAGGCAATACAATTTCGTCTTATCCAAGTTTTTTTTTATTTACGAATATTTATCAAAACGAAACGAAAGTAAAATATTTTTTCTAACCCAATTAGAAGAAAAATTGTTCTATTTCATTTGAAATGTTCAGACTGGAACATGTGGTTTATGCTTTAAGTTGCAATTATGTTTTGAGCTACAATTTTCAGCTGCCTCATATAATTTTATATATGGAAAATTCACGAAATATTTTCCTATATTCTTGAAACTTCTTGGGCCGGTCGTCTGTCTTGAGAGTTTCCAAGCGAATTTTACGAATCATGTCTAACAATTTGACGTATAAAATTGATATAGAAAATCTAAAAATTTGATATATAAAATCATTGGAGCCGCTGGGAATTGTAGCTCAAAACATAACAATTATAACTCAAAACAAAAATCGCCTGTTCCGGTCCGAGTAATTCAAATGAAATAGAACAATTTTTCTTTAATTGGGTTCATAAATAAATCCAAAACCAATAAATAAAGTAAAATTCTTAATAACTGGGATAGAAAAAATATTTTACTTTCGTTTCGTTTTGATACATACTCGTAAATAAAAAAAAACTTAGATACAACGAAATTGTATTGCCTGATGAAATTTTCTGTTTTTATTGGGATAAAACTGGCTAACTTCACAAGCATTTTTAGAGGCCCAAAAAAATGTTGCGAGGAGGGGGGGGCGAAATTTGTTATTACGCCACTGTGACAAAGGCGGCTGAGGCTATACATTTATTGCAATGAAAATCAAATCCGTAAAAAATCAAAAGTTTTACTCTTTTTGCTGCTGACACATGTCATGTCGACGCATTGTCTGCATTGTTAACATTACCTACATTTTCTACATTACCTACATGGTTGAGATCACTTTTTTCATTATATCCATACATTTTCTACAACGTTACACAATTGAATAATTACTTCATTTAGCCTACACGACACAACAATGTTGGCAACTATCTCAATTGGAAATTAGATGCAAAGAAAGAAACGAAACAATGACATTGATTGCTAATTGGTTATGTTTCGCTCGTCGAATTGAAGAAAAAATATGAATTTCTGTACGCATGCATTGGATTTTAGGTTTTAATATACAAAATAAGTTTCAATTAAATTCCTAAAAAAACCAATCATAATTTAGCAATAATTTAAAATATCTTTCAAAAGTTAAAAGAAATTGACAAAGTTAGAGTCCTCCTTCAACTTCCGGCTAAATTACAGATACTTGGATTAATTTCTTTTTTTTTTTTTGTCACATTGATGTACCTTTACCGCACCAAAAGAACTGAAACAAAACAACTATTAGGCTACATTAGTTTAAAACAGACAATAATAATAATTTCGATCTCAAATTGTTTCATGGCTTTAATAAAATTAAAAATTCTAATGACTTCAAAAAAAAAAAATTGCGTTTCTTGAATACATAAAATCTAAAATAATTCTTTGCCTTTTTTTGGTGTGTGTGTGTGTGTGTGTGTGCTCACAAAAACTTACCTTCTCTTCAATAATCCCAAGAAACAAAAAAAGTTTAAAGCAAAAAAGTACCCTAAAAGAATGAAACATTCCCAAAAAAAAAAAGAAACGAAAACTTAAGCCTCATTGATTTTTCCGTAAAAAAAGGAAAATGTAAAAGAAAATCAGCTATCTTCCATCCATTGTATTATTATTATTATTTTTTCTTTTTTTTAGATGAAAACAAAATTATAATAAATTACGATGCTGAGAATAGAATAAATTTACATAAAAACTATTACATAAACTTATATAAGAAGGAAAATAATATAATATTGAAGGTGTTTTATCCTTCTTTCCCTTACACGCCGCTATTCCTATACAGTATATATTTGAAAGAATTTATTTAACAAAAAAAAAAAAAAATCCGTGACTTAATCTTATTATTGCCAAACTCATTTATTTTAATATTCTTCAATTATATTTAAAAAGCTCAAAATTAGACATGGAATACATATATCTAAATTTAGGTCATAGTTTTTACTATTAGTGTGCGGTATATTATGTGCGCTGATTCTTGATTATAATAGTTTATATTCAGTGTCGTGATGTCGAATTTATTAAAAATTTAATTATATAATCTTCTGCTGCTGTCTATATCCATATCCATCCATATTATATTATAGAGACGACAACAACAACAACAATAATACTAATATTTTTTTGACTTGTGTAATTTAAAAGCTCATCAGTATAATAAAAAAAAAAGAGAAAAGCTAAGGCAAGTTATTAACAACAAAACAATAAAATGGGGCACAATACTAACAACACCATCAACGGCATAAAAAATAATAAAAGGATTTTCTTTATTTTATCTCTAACTCCTTAAAAATAAAAAAAATTTAAGACAAAAGGAGGAATATAAAAAGTAATTCAAAACAATCGCAAACAATTCCTTTAATAAAAAAATAAAAATGTGTACAGTGTAAATTAACAATTTAAAACAAAAATGTATAATAAAATTCAGTTATAATTTTTATTCTAATCTTAATTGCTTAGATCCTTTATGTAATATTTTCTCATCTATTCCATTCTTAAAACCCTAGAAATTAACTAACCTTTTTTTCGTTGGCTGTTGTTTTGAATAAGGATTCTGTTTTTTATTTGTATTAAAAATAATTTAACAAACATTTCTGGGATGTACAGTACATTTTGTAGAGCGCACCCATTTAACATAGTGATTATTATGGTAAACGATGATGAATGCGGAATGCTGAACATATGTTGCACCGTATTTATTTACATACATAACAACGAAATATCTTCCTAAATTTCCGTTAATTTCTTTATTCCAAACCATCAATTCTAAATTCTTAGGGTTTTCGTGTATTTTTAGAGGATTCCTGATTTTCACTCCGGAAATCGTAAATATTTTTTAAAGGGGTAATCGAACTTGAGAAGAAATCTGCAACACCCGATTTTCATTGTAGCATAAAAAATAAATTGATAAATTTTAATTTTTTTAAATAACGGAGGAAATGTTAGACGATTATATTAGCTTCCTAGGACAGCTCGGGAGCCTCGAAATCGAATGTCTATATCCGAAATATAAATCAATCCAATATCTAGTGAAAATATTTTTATCGAAAAATTCCAAGACACAAATTAAAGTGGTTGTTCAACATTTGTGGCAAAATTACACAAACGATATTTCAAGCCTAATGAGTTGATTATACCCGTCAAAAATATTGGTTGTAGTATTCAGTATATTTTTGGAACCCTAGTGTCACCTGCGAGTGACTAGTATGAACTAATCAACAATTTAGAATCCAGGCAGCCAGCAATCTATCAATTAGCAATGAACATAAAACTAATTAGAAAAACATTTCTTTCCGGTGCTTAATTCTATTTTGGTGTGAAACCTTGGTTAAATATGACACATTTTATTGAAATTATACTAAAGTTGAAATAATTACTACGAAGTTCGATTTGGTATGTGCCACTGGTATAAGTTTTAGAAAATTTTAAGAGCTTCGTTAAACTGTTTTTGTTTGGTTAAGAGAAATAAATAAAAATCAATACAATTTAACTAATTGAATTTAGAAAATATTCATCAGTTTAGAAAAATTTACGCTATTAGATTTAGATGAAATCGAACCTATTCATATAAGTCAAGTTTAGTTTTATTTTATTTTATAGAAAGCAGCACTCCTAAATTCTGAGGGTTTTTAATTATTTTAGGAGATCCCTCATTTTTTAGCAAGAATTCTAAGAATTTCTTGAAAGGGGGAAAGGAAGGCAGATATTTAGGAGAAATTAAAGTAAAATCCTATGCTTTGCTTGTCATCATCGGGACTTGATCCTTAGAACCAATCTGCAAACCGCTTATGTTCACTGTACCATGTTGGAAGTATTGAATTCTTAAATATCATAATAAGGAAGTAAAAGTTAAAAGCGTAGTTCAATCTTGTAGGTCAGCGCCAGAAACTCTGATTACTTTGGTTTCTATTTTCATGCTTGTGTTATTTGTTTGATGGCAATATTCTCTTTTACGATTTTATTTATTAAGTAGGGAATCATTTTCTCCTTTCTTGTAGTGAGATTACTCCCAAGGTACTAGCAGATTCCAGGAAAAATTTCATATTTTGACAAAAATTCAGAAATTTAATTCAAATTTGGTGTGAAATCTTGGTTAAATAAGACACATTTTAGTGAAATTATGGTTAAGTCGAAATTAATACTATGAAGTTTGATTTAAACCATTCGATTAGAATCGAATCGTTCTTCGATTTCAACTGGCACATATTGTATAAGATTCAGAAAACTTGAAGAAAATTTGAAATATTGTAACATGAAAAATTTTATTTAGTTTAAATTTAATCTGCAAAAAGCACGTATACACTGTAGGCTAGAAGTGATTAAATTATATACGGAAGGAAAAGTTAGACACATAATTTATCCTTTTAGGTTGGCACGGACCCTGTAGCATAATTGTTTCTTTCACCGTGTTTGTGTTACGTGTTTGATGGTACGATTGATGGGTCGTCGACAATTTTACTTCATTATGCTGGGAACCACTTTATTATTTCTTGGAGTGAAATTATTGCGCGACGATTTCTATTTAGGAAGTTATTCCTACTCGCAAGTCAACACAAGTACTAGCAGATTGTAAAAAAAATTATATATTTGGAGAAAAATAAGTCTTCCGGAAAATAAAGCAAATTTGCAGTTGTTTATGTTTTCTGGAAAAGTTTTGAACTCTCTCGTAAAATTAAAATTAAACTAATTCAAAGCGAACCGGAACGAAAGCGAGGTTCGAATAGAAACCAGGAACTGGAATCCTTTAAATATTTTAGAATGTTTTACGGCTCTGCTTACAAATATTTAGAATACCCAACATTTCTAGAAATAATCATAAGGATTTAAAAAATGCGAAATTGACAGTTCAAATCAAACAAGAAAAATTGGATTTTCTTGACTTATAAAGTTAATGGCCTTTCAAAATCAGTTTGTCTACCAACTTAAGAAGAAGCTTGTATCAAAGAGGAAGGCCAATGTTTAGGCCTTACTGTTCTCCAGAAAACAAAATACTTACTCTAAAAAGACCTTTTTTGATTAAATAAGTCAACTACAATTATTCATTGTTAAGACGAGCTCGTAAAGCTAAAGCATCTAGTTAATAGTCGTTGAATGACTAAATGACATATACCTTCTATGCTGAATATAGTTTTTGGCATCGTTTAAGAAAAAATTTAGCTAGTCGATATACATAATTCTGGGCAAATAACTATCTACTTCAGATAAATGGGTTCTTTCGTGTTCCCACGGTGAAAAATAGTGTAATATATTCAGAACTTGCCACACTGATTGGCCATAACGGAATAATTAAAAAGTGCCATTTGACATTTTTATTTCTCCGAATATCTTTCAGCGGTTTATCCTTGTGTATTTATGAACGATCTGGTGCTTTTGGCAAAAGAAGAAGGAGGAAGCGCTGGTAAAACTAAATGTTATTTTCATAGAATCCAAGATGAAGCCTTGCTGAAATGCATTCAAAGTTTCTTAGGATTAGTAACTCTAAAACCTTTATCTGATCTTAAAAGTAAAGTTTATAACGAAGATCGGTAGAAATTAAAAGAAGAACCTATGCCAAATTTAGGAGGGTCAGCTTGCAGCTTTTAGGATAAATGACCTATAGTATTTATTAATAATATGCAAACTGGCATTATTCAGATACACAAGTAACCCACTTTCCTGCCGTTTATTTGAACTTTTGTATTCGTTTTGAAATCATTCAAACTTAACTTAGTAATCCCATTTTTAAAAAAACCGAAAAGCTTGTATCAGAGACACGACCTATTATTGAGGAAACTCTATTTGTACAGTTTAAGTGAAAAAAATGAAAATTTAGAAATTACAAATTTAAAAAAAACGTGAATTGTCTAATCCTGCCATATGTATTATGCCGTATCAGCCTAAATGTTGATTACATAATTTATATTAATATATATATTTACTAGGCGCCTACTCCCTGCGCCTCCAGACCCCATGGTTTCTGTGTAGCTTCCGTAGCTTCTTTATTAACTAAAATGGTTCATTGAGGAATAAAACGCCAATCGTTACTAACGTGAGGACCCACGAGAAAACAAAGAGAGGTTGGATGGGGTTAGTCTTATTTCGTTTTAAGGAAAGAAAAAATAATGAAATTGGGGAGAGGGCTGTGTCACAAGTAACCAAAGCCCAATATGGCGGATTGAGCCATTGGTTGATATTTCTTCTATACATATGTATCTTTATTTTGGTATCAACAAAACAAAATCAAACCAGATTGCTTATGATGGAATTGGGTTATATGCCGGCATTGTCAATTGAGTTTATGCAAACGAATACATATAAAAAGATTTCTTATTCTGGAAGTAGATCGGTGAATAATACATGTTCTTGCGCAAACGAATAATTCAAAAAAATTTCAGAAATTTAAGTGAATCGGGGTATAGGACATTGTCAATTGGATTTGTGCACATGAAAAAATTCATAGAGAGTACTTATGCTGGAAGTCAAAATTGGTATAACAATTTTTTTTCATGGTGGAAGTGAATCGTTAGATAAAGCACCGTCAATTTAATTGCTACAAATGGATACGTACAAAGATTAAGCTCTGGAGAAAGCTACGTATAACTAACCATGGGAAAAAACCTCCTCCGGAAGCAAAATACCAACTTTTCTAAAAGTCTGCCCTTGACATTTATTAATAGTTATGCTATAAGTGAGGCGAATAGGAAGCTGGTGTCGAAATAAATTAGAAGGTACTGATAGATCGTTCTTTGTACCCAATGTTATCCTTGGAAAAATAAAACGATCCCACCTTTTTGAATCCAGATATTATTTTTGCCATTATTGTATGATCCTCCAGATTTTGTATAATTAGTTGTCTGCCGTTACAGAGAGCATTTGATAATGAACAATTTTTGAATATCATTACAACGGACCCGACCTTGACATTAAGCTTGTGAAGGGGAAGTCCGCTGGGCGTTATTTTATTTAAAAATTCTATAGGGTAGCTTAGCTGTTCTAATTCACTGTCACTACCATCATTGGCCCTAACGGTATCAATGCTAGAGTAGCATTTAATTGATCATTGTAATCGAGCTAAAACATCCACATTAATTTTATGAACGTTTTCGTTTTTTTTGAGTTAAAATTACATTTTAAGTCGACTAACATTTTTAACTGAAGACTGAACAGCTTGAAATCTCGATCAAGTACTATGTAATACCTTTCCGCCAAACGGAATCGATTTTTTCATCACATCTCTTAACGCCCCAACAATATATATTTAAACATTGAACTGGTACCATTGGTGCTTAGTCGCACATTATCACATTTTCGTAAATTTTTACGATCCATCTTTGTTAACTTACAGGTTGAATTTTCATCTAACGAAAGAGGGAGCTTAATGGTGCTATGTACAGTCATTCTATTTGGCAATAGTGTAGCTACCACTTCTGTCAAAGCAAGACATACACATTTACATGGGATGCTTTCAAAGTATGCAAATTACCTAGAAAATTTATAAATAAATCTTCTCAGCCCCCCCGGGTCCGTCAACAAAAAATAGTTTTTGATTTTCGGTTGTTTGCACACTTATCCTGACATCGTCAAAAACTTTTTGTTGTTCTTCATTAAGCGTTTGGTATGGAATAATATTGTCGTTTTGTTTAGAATGAAAATTTTGAATATTTGTCAGCTTGAAGTTTTGAATCTGGTAGGGGATTAACTCATCATTTTTAAAGAGTAACCATTTTTTTCACTCTTATTCAATTATTAAGGGCCCCAGATTTTCGGATAAAATGATATCTCCATTATTCCGAACAAAATCTTCTACCATGTCAATTTTACATTCAGTCCACAACTGAAGCGGATTCGACGGGTTGCAATGTATCAGAATTACAATGTTTGGGCATCATGTATACTTTGCCCCCGGTCATACAACGCTGCCACTCGGTGTCATCTTTAATTAAGCATCTGCTTAACCCATTTGTTCCCACACCAATAATAAATTGTGTAAAATATTTGTACTTTAAATATTTTTTAACACTCAAAATCCTTTCTCGAAATGGATTTTTTTTTAAATATGATAAATAAACTAAAAACCATATATAACGGTAAAATACAAACTGAAATTTGACATTAAATACCGCAGTAGTGGTGTCGTAAAGTTAGTGATTTTTCTGTACCCATACAGGTACAGTGGGATCAAATGGGTTAAGGCAAATATTTAAGAGTGACAGGCGCAAATGAAACTTTTCGATACCTTTTGGAGAAACTGACACCATTCTACCAATAACGATAGCTTTTCTTTTTCTTTTTTCCCTTCTTTATAACAAATAATTGGCAATTCAACGATTTAAATTATTGGAGATAATTTTATTTATGGTAGTGTTTTAAGTTTTTTAACCCTAATTCAGCATGGGTTGAGTCTCGCAGACTCATTTTAATTTTATTAGCTAAACATAGCCGAAACATAAATTTTTATGGAGTTCTATTATTTATTCTATTATTTATTATTTAAGGTCTATAGCATCTAGAAACATCTACTTATATTTTTTACTTTTACTGAATATAGCCTAACCGGCCCATTTTCAAAAAACAAACATGAAAGCATGCGTTGAGTTTCTTATGCTGTGTGCCTCAGGGAGATTTTTTTGACTAAATTTTCAACTTTTCATTTCAGGACTACATTACGCTATTCACATCCTTAAGCTCAGTATGCAGCTCGAGCTAAGATAAATTTTAGAGCGGTCTCCACAAGTCTCCATTTATTTACAGATAAATCGTGAAGCTAAAAATTTGTGTAGAGATACATTTTGTTGATTTTGTTTGAATTTCATTCGTTTGTTTTTGAATGAAGTTTCTTTTAGTTTATGACTTTCTGATACTTCTAAAGAATTGGTCAAAATTGCTAAACAGTTTATAAAAAGTATACAGAATGATGGCTTCCCGTGACGAAGAGGATATAATTTTTATTGGTAATGCATTTGATGCTATCGTCGTCCAAAAAATCATCTAAATACTCGACTTTGTAATGTTGGTCGACCATTTTGACTTCTGTTTCTTTAAATTAAGATAAATTAATTTTACTTCGCGCCTACTTCAATTAAAGAATTAATCAAAATTCAAAACCGTCAAAATTTATCTTCAAATTATTGTCCTTGTAAGATAAATTGCGGCTAAAATGTTTGGAGAATTTATAGTGGCGCAATCTAGATTTGAATGAAACAACTGAAATTTTTTCAAATTTTTCATGCAAAGGTGCATACCGCTTAGCGAAATTGTCAGCTAAAAAAAATTTATTTTATTTATCTAGCTAAATTTTACGTCAAATTTGTATGAAAATTTTCTCTGAGCTCGAGCTGCATACTGAGCTTTATGCTGAGTTTATGACATAGGAACATAGAAACATAGGAAGATAGGGAGTGTGACACGACCAACCAAATTATTTAAAATATCAACAGCCCCGCCTATTACTTCCATGCTCTAGTTGAAAAATTTCTTACTTTTGATCAAAGTAGGCTAGTAGGCGGGGCTGGTTAAATTTTAAATAATTTGGTTGGCCGTGTCACACTCCCTATCTTCCTATGTTCCTATGTCATAAACACAGCATAACTGTTTAATTTAGTTGTCATTTTTATAGAGGGTTCTTGGATTAATATGTGTTGTATAAAATTTAAATTTGTACTGGTGGTTTTCCGAATACTAGTACGATTAAAGAATTCAGTATATTCAGTATGTCCACCGTTATTATTGGTAATTATATTATGTAGCACAATTTTAGTACAACATAAATCTTTTTTGAAAATATTGTGCATATTCTGATAAACAAGCCTTCTGTTTGAAACGTTTCTATCTTATAATATTCACCGGCACTTTGTCTTCGTCTGGCCTAGGGGTTGCAATAGGGCATGGTTGCATTAATCGATTAATCGAACATTCCTTTTCTTGAAAAAAGTATAAATTGTATGTATCGACAATAAATTTGTGATTTTGAACTGAAATTTGTTTGTAAATTATTTCTATTCCTTTTTTTTATTAAAAAATAGCGCTAAAATTTGAAAAACAATCCAGAAACTAATTTAATTTTGTTTAAATTGGATTTTTGAACAAACAAACGAAATAAAAATAAAAATATTTCTTAAAAAATGTAGAAATATATAAAATTTGCTCTAATCGATTAATCGGTACCAAAAAATTCCGATTAATCATTAATCGAAATTTGTTCAAATAGATTAATCGATCATGCCCGCTTCTTAAAAATCATATACATATGTTCAGTAAGTCCTCAAATTATGCCAGTCAGTTTTTCATTGGTCGTATTTATTTAATATAGCTTCCAATTAAAATATTAAATAAATAAATTCAGCGGGCTTCTAATTTTTTTGACAAAATTGACTGCCACTGCCTCGTCGGTTTAATCATTAACAGCCCATCACACAGTCCAAATTAGCCATGCTTCTTATCGTTCCTTCTAAATTCTTAAAATACATTTTTAACTACTTGGTTTGACTAAAGTGCTTTATGTGCTAATAAATTAGATTCTTCTGTGCTATTGGTAAAGGAACACAATTCGTCGATTGTACATATAACGTTCTACTCGGAATAATATTGCTTATGATGCAAATAATTTTTAAGGTGTTTTTATAATTCAATAAAACAAGATTTGGGAATATTTAAACCCGGTTAATTTTAATAAATTTCCCGGATTTCGTATTCGTTGCGAACCCTAATCTGGCCAAATGTATGAAAAATTAACGAAAAAAAAAATCATTGGTCAGGTTGTTAGTGTGCAATCTTGGCTGAAAGACCGTACCGTTGATTTTTGTATTTAAGAGGTTATACTTTACCATTAATATTGAAAAATAATTTCGTTCATATATGCTCGCCATTAGGCTGCACCAAATCGCACATAATAGTGAGTGAACAAAAGTTCGGACCACCCTTATTAAGTTCAATAATGTTTTTAACGCTTCAACTATTGATGATCTGCTAGAATTTACAATTGTCTTTAAGTATTATCATTTTACAAAGAAATCATAGACGACCAGGAAATATTCAATACTAGAGAACGATGCGTAATTAACAATTTTGATTTCTTACACCCTTCTACAGCTTCTGTATTCTTTTCTAGTGCACGTTTCTTTCCACTCTATCATATAGAGTAAAATTAGTTTCAAATTTATCTAAATAAAAAATGAAATGGCAAATATAAAAGTATGTATTTGAAAGATGACAGCAAGTCCGAACACCTCGAATTGTGCTGAATAAAAAAAGTAAATTTTACTAAAATTCCTTGTCATCTTTATTAAAATGTTTAAAAAATTCTGGCACAATTTAAATCGATTTTTCCCTTGTAGGCACGACACACATTACCTTGACCTTCAAATGTTTTATTATTCATCAAGTAAATATGGAAGACATTTGCCATCACTTGAGTTATCAAATAAAAAATTTGAAAAATAAAGTTAAAGCATTTTGTTTTTAATTGCTTCACCCATTATATTATCGAACAAGTAAAACTTCAAGACTTTCACCTACGAAGCGGTGGCTCAGAGGATCAGGAAACCAATAATTTCGTGTACTGCATCATTCGGATGAAATTTCTTCTTTTGCGTTTTTTTAAATCAAATGTATTATCATCGAGCTAGTTAGGGCCAAATATCACATGCATGCCTGATCTCTGGAATATCATTATTCAACGTTCAATCCAACTGTTATACACATATGTAGGTATAACTGTTATACACATATACACATATGTAGGTTAGACATTTTCTGTCCCGGTCGCCAAATGTTGTTGAGTTTATGTAAATTACCAATATTTAATAGAAAAATAATATCGAAAAATTCTAAAATATAGATACCGAAGGTCATTCTATCCCTCTCGTAGTTGAAATTCGGAATTTTCAAATTTTCATTGTGCTGTTTAGTTGCGAGCTTGCGAGCAAAGTCGCGAAGCAATACGAAAAAACATAATCGAAATTTCATGTAGAAAATAAAGATTCAGGCACACCATGTCTTATTTACACCCAATGCTATCTATGAACCAATGGTACGAACTTCCCAACTATTTATAAAAGTCGAAAATGTAGCCAAAAAAATCGACCTGAGGCACACAGCATTAGACTCAATAGGAAATTTTAATATAAATGAAGCAAATAATATCGTATTTGATCAGTCCAAGCTTGGAAATAGCAAAGTTCAGCATTTTAGATCCCCCTTACTGATTACTGGTAGAATGGATATTCAATATAAAGGTGTACTTCTACTATCTTATGTCATGGGAAGTAGGCGAACTGTCAAAAAAACGGTTGAATATTTATTTTCTTCCATAATTTTTTTACGTTAGTTTTTTTTTCAAACGCCTATGTGGTTCTAATAACCTGTGAGGTCTACCGGACCCATACACTGAACCTGTTCAATTCTGAACCTCCCGGTGAAACAAATATTGATAATGAAGTTGAAGAAGTCTATCAACCACAATAGCGTACCGTCGGCGCTGTTATTAAAATATGTCAATTAAATGTTGAAGGATTAACGAAGGTGAAAGTTGAGTATTTGTCAAGATTCACACCAATAAATATGATGGTTTGCTTCTACAGGAAACCCATATGAAAGATGATCTTCAATTTTTGAATTGCGGATTAATAAATGAATTTTCTTGCATTGATTCTATTCATCGTAAACATTATGGAATTGCGGCATTTATAAGAAGTGATTTATGTGACTATTGTTCCGTGTTATTAAAATCAAACATCAATAATATTGAAATTCTGGTTATCAAATTAAAAGACGTGAAAATTTTAAATGTTTATAAACCTCTTGGCTCTTCTTGGTCTACACCATTGCCGGTATTTAATCATCCCGCAGTATATATGGGCGATTTATATAGTCATCATTGTCTGTGGGGTTACAACCAAGATGATTTGAATGGAGAATTTATACTTGATTGGGCAAACAAAAACCGTTTACCCTTATTATTTGATGCTAAAGATAAACCAACATTTCATTCTGGTAGATGGAACAGAGGATATAACCCGGATCTATGTTTTGTTTCAACAGATTAGTCGTTCAATGTCTTATCTGCTGTAAGAAGTTTAAGTAATAAATTTCCAAGAAGTCAACATCGATGTGTTTTTCTAGAAGTCGGAATAAAAATTCCAATAATAAAATCATTGCCGAAACCGAGATGGAACTTTAAAAAAAGGTAATTGGACAGAATTTTCCAAAGTGATAGATTCGAACATCAGATGAATTCCTCCGGTTGTTGAAAATTATAATAGATTTGTGGGACTCTAATAGCGACGGCCAAACGATTTATTCCAAGAGGGTTTCGAAGAACCTACATTCCAAATTGGTCCGATGAATGTGAAAAATTATGGATGTTGTATCAAGAGTACGAATCTAAAGAATGTGCAGATGAATTAATCAATGAATTAAATCAGGAGCGTACTGCGAAATGGATACATTTAGTTGAAACAATGGATTTTCACGTTCAAGCAGAAAAGCATGGGATTTAATAAAGAAAAGTGGTGATTCTAGTAATAAGAGTGGGGTTAAAATTACAACAGTACATCCGAAGGATGTTGCGTCAAGATTAGTCAAAAACTCAAAATTTCGGGTACCCAAAGATAAAATTCGAAACGTTAAAAATAAATGGAGAAGATAGAAGTTAATTACGGATTCTCCATTGGCTTCGTCAGTATCTTTGATGAAATTAATAGGTACTAACATATCTAAAACCAAGGAAAGCTAGTGGAGTGGATGAGGTGTTTCCCTAATTTTTTATTAATTTATCAAAAAACGCCCGTAATTGGTTGGCGAAATTTTATTCTGATTGTTGGAAGCGGAATCAGCGGAACATGTTCTGTGCCATTGCCCAGCCATTTTTTGCAAAAGGTTACAGCATCTAGGAGGGAGAGTAATGAGCCCGGATAGTATGCATCATATACCGGCCGGCAGTATTGTCAGGTTCATTAAGAGCCTGAATATTGACTGGACGGCTCATTAAGTAGGGTCCATGCACAAAAGATCTTTTAGGTCGCAGTGTGGGGTGGCTTGAACGCCCACATGGCCTTCAACTAATAATAATAATAAAAAAAATTCTGATTGTTATAATCGTGGCAAAATTCCTCCGATTTGGAATTTATCAAAAGTTCGCGCCATTTTAAAACCTGGAAAGGACAAACATCTACCTGAAAAATTATAGACCGATATCTTTTCTGTGCATTTGTTATAAAATTTTCGAAAGAATTATTTATAACAGAATTTTTCCAACACTCGAAGATAATATTCCAAATTATCAAGCCGGTTTTCGTCCAGGACAGCATATAATACGATAAGTGCAGCATATGATACGATATGGAAGAAAGGATTGATGTTGAAATTAAGTAAGATTTTAAAATGTTCAAAAACTTTAAACATGATCTCTGCTCTGTTATCGAATCGAAAATTTGTTGAACATTTGGGAAATCAGAAAAGTAGAATTCGATGTGTGAATAATGGATTGCCTCAAGGTTCAGTTCTTGCTCCTGCTTTGTTCAATGTATATACATATCATTTGCCAGAAATAAAATCTAGAAAGTTTCTTTACGCTGATGATTTGGCAATAGCTTACCAATTTCCTTACAATGACAGAGCGGTTTGTGATGCAGAGCGTACTTTGACATTGGATTTGAATCTACTAAATGATTATTACAAGAATTGGCGTCTGAAGGCGAATCCCAGCAACACCGAAGTTACATTTTTTCATTTATCAAATTATAATTCGAAAACTCGGTTAAATGTTTACATGGATGGAATTTTAATCAAATTTAATTAGAATCCGATGTATTTGGGAGTTACTTTGGATCGAGCTTTAACATTTAGAAGTCATTGTTTTAAACTTGGACAAAAGATTAAATCAAGAGTGAACATTATCCAAAAACTATCTGGAACTCGATGGAGTGCGAACGCTAAAACGTTACGTATATCAGCGATGTCTCTGGTGTATTCAACGGCTGAATATGGTTCACCTATTTCGGGTATAATTAAAACAACACCATTACCATGGCTGCCGATATTGTTCAATATTGAAACACCTCACCTAAAAAGACAGTTAGCATTATACAAAGAACATTTAAAAATTACAAGAAATTTAAACCTTCCTATTCATTTCGACATCGATGGAAGAATCCAAAACCGTTTGAAGTCTAGAAAACCTTTTTGGACAAAAATTGCTGAGTTGGGAGACTTAACAAATTATGACATCAATAACAACTGGAAGGCACTTTTCAATGAATCAGAGTTTGTCAACAAGCATTTAATCGAATATCCAACATTAGTTGTCCCTGGATTTACAAATTTAAGATATCGTTGGACCTTAGTCAATAGATTTAGAACAAATCACGGGGTGACAAATTCTGAATTAAATCGTTACAACCATGAAATTTCAGCTGCCTGTGATTGTGGAAATCTTTTACAAAATATTGCTCACATTTATCAAAAATACATATTTAGAAGATTTAAAGAGGAATCTATTTACCAACTTGAGAAAGATTCTTTTACAGCACCAAATTTCATCTAAACTTGACAAAAAACACTCTGATATCCTTATTTTGGAGGAGCATCCTCAAAGACACGAGGAAGAAGACCGGTTAACTACATACTACAATAGTTATCGCAACGCCACATTCGGTAGTTCAAAGTATCACAGATAGAGCTGAATATAGGATTTCATTTGTTTTAGTAGATCGACAAATCAAAAAATCTAGATGATTTGTTTCCCAAGCATGAAAGCCTAATGAGTGACATGTTTTTGGTTTTCAAAAGTAAAACCTTGTACCAAGGCCCCAATATATAGATTTTGAAAGCAACAATATATTAAAATATTATTTTATGCTATAATATGGGCCGAATAAAAGGAAGGTTGATACTCTGCATCATCCGTGAAATGTTCCTTCTTAAAGAATGAAACCTAACTAATATTAACTATTTAAAGTATAAATGAGAGTGTGGTCGAAGTACAATTGTAATGCTAAAAGATAAATTTAGAGCAAGACTTGTTTATACCAAATAGAAAGAGACGCAGGTTTCAAAGTATTGCATGCCTCTCCCATTAACAATGGGAATATGGGATTAATGCAACAACTTACAGAACACACTTTGTATTCTTTGGCCAACCAATTCCAGTACTAAATTTTGTAGAAATATTATTTGATGATTATTTGGTTTTTAACAGATAAATAGCTTAAGTGGTGCATTCTGCCCAAAATATTCGTCAGGTAGGTAACTGCCAAATTTATAACAATTTGTAAATATTCTTTTTAAATGTAGAAATGTTTTCATTATTTTTTTTCCAAAATCAATTATGAGTCCGAGAGACTCATGCGTTTACGTAAGTTAACTGACCCATGCTAATTAGGGTTAAAACAAAGAGCTTTCTACCTCTAACAAAATGGAAAGAATATTGTTTGCGCCTGAAAGACGACAAAACTGTAACAAATAAACGATTTGAAAAAACTGGGAATAAGTTTAGTGAACAAACGTCATTCTTTCCATTAGTAATCCAATTGAAAAGTTCGTGCTTCAAAGATGGAAAATAAAAATCAATTAAAACCCATAAATGATGCTTCATATTTATTGGTTATTTCCGTAGCGCAATTTTGAACTAAATTAATATGTCAAACCGGAAGTTATTGAGCAAATAATGTTTTTTTTTTTGAATAATTAACGATATATAGTATCATTAAGGGGTATCGATTGATTTGCATTTTTCATCATTCTATGAAAAACCATTTTCGAATTTTATACTTTTATCTATATGAAGCACAAATACAATTTACTGATTGAAAATATAATGTTTGTCGGGAGGATTTGGAAGGATTTTATTATTTGAAATATAGTTAAACAGTAAAAGAACAAAGATTATGGGCTTATTGATTAACAACCCTGATGTATTGAAATATTTTCATCCTTCCGTAAATTAAATTTTGTGCCACCAAACCAATTCACATCCAATAAAATAATAAATATTTATTCTCACCATTTCGAAATAAAAAAAAAAATTCCGCGTGCACAAACAATATATTCCATATTCAAATCAATTTAAGTGTAAAACAAATCCAATGGCAATACATAATACAAAGTACAATGTGTGTTAGGCACACTCATGCAATATTCCAATATCCGTTATAAATTTTTTTTTTTTGCGAGCAAACGACAAATAAATAAAATTCTGGAATGCGTTTATTCTATGCACAATATATTGTCTGTATATCCTGGATTCCAATAGTATTTTATATTTTTTTTTTTTAAAATATGTTCAAAATTATAAAGTCGAATAGAATAAAAATTTATATTGCACACACACACACGTACAATTATAAATAAAATTATAAACTACTAAAAAACTAAACTTAACAATGAAAAATGGAATTCTGATATTTAAAACTTTTTTATTGTTTTTTATAAATTTATTTATATTGTTTCTAATTGAGTAAGTCTAAATAGTCTAATATTTTATTCAAAATCTATTATATCTACAAAACATTTTTTTTTTTTTGCCAAAATCAAAACTATATACGAGTCGAATTTATAATAAGTGTATAGACTAGAGTAGTTATACTTTAGCACATAACAAAAAAAAAAAAAAAAAAAAAATCGAAAAGATTTAAATTTTAAATAGAAAAACTTTTAAATCAACAAAAAAAATTTTTTTTTTTTGGCTTTTTGTGTGCTTTCATTTCTTATACATACAGATACAAAGATTTTTAAGTTAAAACTTTTTTTTTTTGTATTCCGTACTAACTTGTTGAAAATTACTTTGTGAATTTTCTTTCTACAGTGAAGAATTTTTTTTTTGTGATAATAAATTTTTTTTTTTTTTGCTTAATGTTTATTTTTTAAATTTTCTTCTATTAAGTTTTTTTTTTGTTTAAATTTAATTAAAAATAATAAATATTTTTTTGTGTTTTATTTAATTTGTTTAAGTCGCGGGGAATCATGAATAAATTGTGCAGCTTCTTCTCTCGCAGTTACTCTTGATTTTGTAAATATTTAGAATTAAATAATTGGTGTCTTTATTGGTTTGGGAACTGCTCTACTAAAAATATGTGTATATCAAAGCAACTGTGAGGCTATTCCTTATGTTTTTTTTTTTTTTGTAGAAAAAAGTTGTGAGCACAACAACAAATAAAAAGTTGGATATTTGACTTAGGTTTTGGAATGGCTGAATTTTTCTCAGATTCTCTTTAATTTTATTAAGCATCCAATTAAATTTTTATAAAAGTTATTTCGTTTAAAACTTATAAAATATACGGATAGTAAAAAAGTTGTAAAATATTAATTGTTAAAAGCTTAGTCAAGAAATAATATTTATCAAGCTTTGGACATTAGATTTCAGCCAATCAAATTCTTACAACTAATAAAACTGAATTAATTGGAATGAGAAAATTAACGAGGTTTAATATAAACCACAGGAAGCTCAGGGTGCAAACTTTCAAATATATGCTTCAATCATAGATTTAAATTTTAGATTTGTTTAGTAGTCAAAATTAATAAATTACATGCTCGTTGATCAGTATCGTTAATATCTGTACATCAAATGAAATTATTTTAATAAATTTAGAACGTAAATAGAGCAATAATTCTTTGTACTTTGTACTAAGAGGACCAATCCAGTAGACATTTTATTTTCCCTTGCTAGTTTAACATGTTTTAGAACTATATGGATCTGGTGTACAGTCGAATGTTGTTTTCTTAAGCCAAACTGTTATGATGATATTGGTGGCCTCTGTAAACTCCATTATTCGAGTTTTTATAATATATTCAAAGATTTTACTAAACGTGCAGAGATGACTAATAGGCCTATAGCTATTGGAAAGTGTGGGTCTTTTCCTGGCTTGATGATAGAATAATTTTGGAGATTTGCCAAGCTGAGGGAAAATATCCACTAGTTAGACAGTTATTAAAAATTGTGGCTAGTACTTCAAAGGCTAACGATGGAAAATTTTGTATGAGAATATTTGGAAGGGTGGCATAACCTGGAGTTTAAAAAGGTTTCAAATATTTAGCTATGCTTTCTACTCAAGCGGAGATACTGAAATATTATTAATTTGGAAATAATTATTAGTGGCCCAGTCAACTAAATCCACACACTCATCCACTTGAACATCCATACTTGAAAACGTATTTAAGCTTCTGGAAATTATTGTTGAAAAGTGATCGTAAAGTTCTTCTGCTATTGAAGAGTTTAGGAATAAAAAAGCTGGGTTATTTTGATCACTGTCGGGTTTTATTCAGAGGTGGAATAGTATTAGTTTTACACTTTAAAGATTTAATTGTTTTCCAATGAGCATTCCAAGCATTTACTAGAACAAGATTTTTAGTTTTATTTAATTTATTCAAAATATTAACAATTTCTTTTAGAATTGTTGATCTGGTACGTTGCCATTGGCGTATGTGTCTATTTCGACTGCGAATTGATTGTTTAGCTTCATCAGTTAGAATTATTTAAGGGTGTTCAACAGGTCTCTAGCCAAAAAATCTATATTGGTAAATTGACCAATTATTTCATCTATATCAGATGCGGAATTTGTAATGTATAATGATAGGGACGCTTGCGTTAACTCGGCTTCAATTATTATTTTATATAATTGCCAGTTTTTCGAACGGTAATTGAAGGTTTGATTAAACAACTTATTATGGCTGCCATGTATATTTAGATGGTCGGAATTAAGTTGCTGCATGGTTTTAACTGAAATAATGTAGTTGGTATTCGATAACAAAATGTCTATGTGTGACTGAAAAATGCAGTCTTCAGGGGCGTGAATAAAACAGGGATCATTATTTATCAATATGTCATACAAAATACGCCCGCCTTTGTTAGAGCGAACACAATTCCAGTTGGAATGGCGACAATTAAAATCTCTACCATCTATATAAGTTTCATTGCGGTTGGTAATTTTCAGTAAATCATTTCTAAACCCTGGATGGCTGGAATTGGGACAATACCAGCAAAATATGTTAAGATCAGGGCTGCATTTATAAGCTGTTCCTATTGATAACCCAATACATTCAATAGTTTGTAGAGACAAGTATGGTAAAAGATAATGATTTATTTCCCTTTAATCAAAATAGCTACTCCACCATGAGTTTGATTGTCTGTCTCTGCGATAGCACCAATAATTCGGAATGCTAAAATAGCTGTTGTTTTCAGAAAAGTTTAAGTTATAAGTATTATATCTATATTAAAAGTCACTAAAAAATGAATTAATTCGAATTTCTTATTTTTAACGCTTTGAGCATTCCAAGTACTCATGTTCAGTCTATTTAGCTGCGACGCCATATTTGACGGCAATTTGAAAGATATCCCATAATTGTTCTTGCCGAGAATTACAGCTTTTTAAATTCAGAAAAGATCATCATTATTTAGCGGCACATTATGTTATTAAAATTCAGATTAGTCTGAGCGATACTGGAATAAGTCGGTTTAATTTGATCATCATTAAGGTTAGTTCTAAAACTATTGTTAGTAAGACTCGCAAACTTATGGTTAGCTAAATTAAAGCTGGTATATATTTTTTGTTGGATATGATTCTTTTGACTTACATAAATGTTTTTGAATATTAGAATTCTTTGCTTTGAGGATATGTTGGAGCATTTGCTGGACGATTACCTTTACAATTTATACATAATGTTTTGCTAGCTCATCTCTAAATGGATACTCTGATTCTAAGTCTTCATGATTTGCTCAACAATATTTACACTTCAGCTGCATATTACAATTACTGATTCCGTGATCAAACATAAAATATCTTAGCCACTGGGTGACTTTGTTTGGCTTTGTACAGGCAAGTTCGCACTTGCAAATAACATCGGCAAATCTTACAAAATAAATCGAATCATCTGAAAATCGTTGTTTTTTTGGTATGAATTTATTGACTGTAATTACGAGCCAAACGGGCTGATTTTAGGTTGTTGCATGTTTTCAATGTCATTCATTGAAATAAATCCATTTATAGAACAAATTTTGTTGTTTTGTTTTCTTCCAAAGCATATACAAAATATTCAGTTTTCTGCAAATGTTGGTTTAATTTATTGTATTCCGTTAAGTTGTAAACAAAAATTTTATTTATGATACTCTCTTTATGTTATATAATTGCTAATTATTAAATCACTGTTGTTCGTCAATTGCGAGCTTACTAATTATCGGAGGAATTTTGATGCCTTTCGATTTACTGTTATTTACTTTGATGTTATTATCCGACAAAATTTCACCCAATCCATTAAAATTATTTTGAACTGGAATTCTTTATTGACTGTGGTCAACAGCAGCAATAGACACATTTCTCAGGTTGATTTTGTCACCTTTTTTCACTGTAGCATTTTTAGACATAATTGTAGGCGATAAATTATTAGCACCACGCAAAAATGATGATTTAACTCAGAGGAACAACAATTGATAATATCAAATATATATTTTAATCTATTAATTTGATGTTTACTCTTCAACGTATTGAGAGCGAATCTATACTTCAATCATAGCAAACTAGAGTAGGCCATACTATTTGATTGATTTTGCTGATTTAATCGTTTTATTTTTTATTAAAAAGCTTTTTATGTTTTAAATTTAAAGCATTGTTTAATTACTAAACTTCAATAAATTAATATTCAGTTACTCTTTTTTAAAGGAAATTAACAAACGATCCATTTACAAATTGTCTGAATTGAACCAGCAGGGATCTTAAATATTTTAAAAGCTCTAACACTTTCGTATGATTACCAATGGATTTTGTGCATTCTTGTACGGCCTTTCGTTATTTAATGTATTTATATTGGGTCTAAAACACTTTTTAGGTGAAAATTAAACTTAAAAAGCTATTGGATTTAATTTACGAGTATTTTGTACAAGAAATGTACAAGAAGTGTAAAAAAGTGTAGTGGAACATAAAACGGAAAGGTAGCTTAAGACCTATCATTACCGAAACATAACTCTAATAACTGATATTAATTGCAACGTTTTCTGATATAACTTAAATAATTGGGCTTATCAGCATTAAACCATGGAGATTTCAGCCATTGCTTGCTTTATAAAAAATATATTTGGAGAAATCATTTTATACGGTAACGTTTCTTTTTATCAATTTGAAATTCTTCTCAATCAATTTGAAATTTTTCCCTTACAGAAAGTGTAGCTACATAAATTAATAAAAAGTGCAGCCGTACTAAAAAAAAATGTTGCCACAAAATACAGTTAATTATTCTAGAAATATTTCATTGACAGAAACATCTCTCTTGTATAAGAGACAGCTTACAGCTAACTGAAGAGAGCTGAGGTGGCTTTACCCATCAGATCAACAACTTGTTCCCTATTGATGATTGAAAAAATAGAATAATGATTCATAAATCAATAATTGATGATAGATTATTAACAAATACTCGTAATTCATGCATTATTCGGAGTGAATATTAAATGAGGAATGACTGTTTATTGCCACAATGAATAATCAATGAATACAGTCGGACTTGGTTGTAACGAACCTCATGTAACTAAAAATTTTGTTCGTTGTGAGATCAATTTACCTAAATTTGTATGTATTTCTCAAAGTTTGGCATTTTATATAATTTCCTTATAACAAGACTTTCTTTATATCCCGATTTTTGTATCCAAGTTTGACTATAATAAAAAAATACCAGTGAAATCATCATTACGTGAATGATTAGTAAATATTGAATGATAAATTAGTCAATAATGACTGAATATTGAGAGGATTAAATTTATGAGCATTGAGAAAAATATGAATGAATTCACTCAGAGTTGAGTAAAATCGGCGAATAATAGGTGAACAATGGTGAATACTGAATAGTTAGAAAGAGTGAGACTGAATTAAGGGTACGTATTGAGTGCATTTATGCTTAATCCCCAAATGAAGCGAATACTATGTGAATAATGAGCATTGGCGTAACTATGTACAGCACCTTCAGCCGCGGGTGGGCCCAATGAAATTAGGGGCCTCCGATAATTTGCATTCGAATATTAGTTGAGAAAGATTAGATCGAAGGTAGATCAAGTGAAGCATATTTGAAACCACAGGTTCACAATCATTTTTCATAGTGAACCCCCAAACCAAATCATCGATTTTGAATAACCATTAATCAAAATTTGTATATAATTCTGTGTATGAAACATTTGATATTCTTATCTGGGACTTGTCAAGTGTTATGTTTATCATGTTGTTGGTGTTGAGTTCAATCCCCGTCACTGATCAAATATTTTTGTTCTTATTTAACTTCTACTAATTTTTATTGAACTTTTGCTACCGAGTTGTATTAGCCTGTTGTAATAAAAATACAAATAAAATTATGTGATCAAAATCGGCCCTAGAAATTTCTATTGAATCTTTTTTATTCTCGCCCATTTCACTGTAATGAATATTGCATAGCAGCGTAGCATTAAACAACGTAGGATGTTGATGTCTTGATGTGAAATCTTGAATTCGATTCATGTCATTAACTAACATTATTTTTTTTTTACACATATGTATATTAGAAAATATTTTTGACTACTTACGAGTTCTGTCGTAATATAGATTTTAATATTTTAATCCACCATTTGAAGTGAGAAAAGTGACTAACGATTCAATAATTACTGAAGTTCGAAAAATGGTGGTCTCGCTACTTTAAAAAAAATCTTACGACCTACAAAAATCTGGTGAGGCTTTTACCTTCAGTACTTTTAGGCATTTACAGTACACCATGGAGCTAGGAGGTGTTAAGGCTTGTACGGTTATCAACAGTTTGGTGAATGGAACATTTATATTTAAAAAATAGGATCAAGTAGTTCTCCCTGTCGAGATCAAATAGTTTTTCCCGTCGAACTGCTGCATTGCTATAAATAACAAAAAGATACAGGACATGGCAAGAGTACTACACTATATTCCGAATGAATACAAAGGATTCTATAGTAAACTCAGTGGCCTAGTTCAGATATTGCAAATAGCGATAATAAAGACGAATAAATTTGCAAGTTAACTATGTGAATGAAAACGATAAAAAATTATTAAAAATTACTGTTGTTTATTCTTTCTTGCGAAATTCTGGAATTGAGTGGAAAAAAGTAATATTCCAGCCCTCTTAATTGCTAATATATATAAATACTGACAATATGTACTAAATTTCTTTAAAATATAATTTATTACTTACAGCCCTATATATTCCTATAATGACTTTTACTTATATTTCTAATTTACATATCAAAACATTATAACTGAGTAGCTTAAGTGATAGAGGTGTTGACGTATTAAGGTCGGTACGCAGCTCGAGCTAAGCTAAATTCTAACGCGGTCTCCAAAAAGATCCAGATAAAAAACGAGCTAAACAAAATGTGTAGAGATAAATTTTGACACTTCTCAAATTTGTTATTTTTGTTAATGGCGCCTACCTAGTTTTTGAATATCAAATAATTTTTTGTAAAATGTTGGTGTTTCTTTTAATTAATTAAGAGTTTTATGTTTTTTGTGTGTTAATTAGAGAGTTTTGTGTTATTTTGTATTTTGTGTTTTGGGCACAATTAATGTTCCGTACATTTAATTTGGTGCGAAAAATTGTGGAGAGTTTATAGTGGTGACATCTATATTACAATCCGCAAACCGTTATTTTAAGGAATTTTTACACGTGAACTCCGTACCGGTTAGCGACATCGTGAGCGAAATCTATAGTAGTTTCAGGTTCGATTCTCACCAGGACGTTTCACATTATTTACTTGTTTTTATTTGTATGTATAACATGTAATCAACATTTAGGCTGTTGCAGCCGAACGCATAAAGATTTTTAGACAATTAACGGTTTTTTAACATGTTGTTTTTCTATCGAAACAGATTTTCGTTCAATGAAGATTGCTGAAGCATTTTCGTTTTTTTGGTACATTTATTACCATTTGATATCATGTCGAAGTAATGTTATAATTTTGCTTGAAATCTGTTGAAGTAGATGGCAGCCGACTATCTCCATGATCACCTGGACAATAATTCGATGATTCTAAATTTTGCTTGTTTTGAAAGGGCACTTCTGGATTTTTGTCGTCTGATTCATTTTCAGTTGGGAAACATTCAGGATCGATGTATTCAATAATGAGATTTTCTCCCCTATCGAAATTGATGCCTTAGTAATTTTTATTTTTTAGTTTAACATCTGTGTACTTCTGTGCCATTTTTGGATTAGTGATACTGAGAAAAGAAGAATTGATGGTTTAAAGAAAGGCAATATAATAATTTTTGGGGTCGCTCGAGTACGTGCGTGTGAATGTGTAAATATAATCCAAAATCTATTAAGCCTTTAAGTTGTGACACATATAAAGGCCAATTTATTATCCGTATGCTTCCGACCGGCACCGTCAAAGAAAAACTATTTTGACAAGCATTTCTTATAAGTTCCCTTTCATATGCGTACCGACACAGGCAATAACGTCATTGCATAGAATGAATTTCATTTAACGCTTGAATATTTTCAGTCTATAAGCCCGAGGCGGTGTGTGTCTGGAAACGTACGGGTAATATAAATAGGTCTTACTTGTTCAATGACAGACTGCTACAAAAGTAAACACAACCCTACTCTTTTTAGTTAAACAGCAATTTAACAATTAAAAGCACACCGTTCAATAATTCTTCAATATTGCTTAAAATAACAATTTAGTACGTAATTATTTTTGCACGTTTACAGTAGTTTTGCTGCATGAACTACAAAACAATTGACCACCGTTAAAATCAAACACGTGAATGACATGAAATAATCGAGAGAAAAATGACAACCAAATATCTAGGCAAGCAAAACTGTACTTGTACTTTAAAAGTTTCAAATTAAGTACTTCTGTTTAACTGTATGATCGCTTATGATGAATTTCAATGATGTTTAGTGAACGTCATAAGGAAATTAGGCATTTATTGATGCATGGCTACTTAGCTTAGTAGGTTAGGCACAAATAAAATTATTTCTCGACACTTTTGCATTACATACACAGCACAGAGTCATTATTACAGATTAGTGTTGGAGTGTTCTGATTTTTAGCCACCTGGGATTTTAGTTCGCGATTTTCAAGCAAGGCGCCAGTGAAAAAAACAAGGAAGGGGTTCGCACTAATCTACCAAATTCTCGCAATAATCTTATCATAGTTCATACTAATATTCTAAATTTATATTTATCTAATTTTAGCAATATCATCAATGGATCTAACAATATCGCCAATAGATTGTCAATCTTTTATTTTAATTGTAGTGGCATGCGATCAAAATCAAAAAAATTTTATTTTGGAATCTTGACGGCACTTATCTGGATTTGGTTTACTACGCTAATAAAAGGTCTTTTAAAGTAGAATCATGCGACGACTTTGCCGGATCTTCGAGTGTTTATCATACGCCGGTTTCATTTCAATTGGTTTACAAAACTTCTAATAATTTGAACTTCGCTAAAAATTGTACCGTATTTGACAATTTGCACGCCGATCATAGCTCATACCCGGAATAAGCCTCATATCCGGAACGTTCCATGGTTTACTAAAGAACTCAACTAGCTAGAAGTCCTTCATAATAAATGTCACAGGAAGTATAGACATACAGGGTTGGCCCATGAATATATCCAGTCTAAGTCTCTGTGCAGACAGTTTCGCTATCTCAACCGGTTTCTCTATAATAATTACATAATTGACATTGAAGACGATTTGCGATGTTATTCGAAGAATTTCTGGAGATTTGTCAACAATAAGAACCATAATAACGGCTTTCCGTCATTTTTAGAATTCTATGGTCAAAAATTACATAATCCGCAGAGGCAATCTGTGGTTTCTTCGGTGAATATTTTAGCAGAGTTTTTGTTAAGGATACACTATCCCCTATATTAGCTAACTCCAATAATTCAACAATTGTTTTTTCAGAACTTGACGTGATGAGGGCTTTGATGAACATGGACGTTTCTATAAGGGTTTACCAGTGTCTCTATTGAATCTGTGTGCAGTCGGTTTTGCCACTCTTTTATGTCATTTTTTAATTTGAGCCTCAGCCAAGGCAAATTTGCTGATCTCGCGAAAATATCAAGTATCATACCGATCAACAAAAGCGGCCCCGCAGTGATGTAACAAATTATCGTGGAATTGCAATACTGTCTTGCAATCCTAAAGTATTCGAGTCAATGGTTAACAAAGTGATCTACTTTCACTCCAAGCAACATATTAGCATCACTAATTTCTAAGTGCTATAGGCTAACATGCGCAAGTGCTACATTTGCGCGGGGCATCATTTGTGGTAAAATAGACTGTTCCGACAGTTTTTCACGTTTTAATATTTATGCTCCTCAACGCAACTTATGCCCCCGTTACCTTATTCGTACTCCGACTGCAAGTAGCAACTACAGATTCCATGGCCCTATAGCGCGCATTGAAACGAGATCTCAACGCCGTAGCGGATTATTTCGATTTCAATATTTCCAGAGCTGAATTTAAAAAACAAATCGCTAGACTTTTGTTTTAAAATATTTTGTTGTTAATTTTTAGATCTATTGATGTCGTTATAACCTTTAATATTTTATTGCATAAAATCTTTTAACTTTTTATAATATTTTTTAATAATAAAAGCCATTTTTGTATGTTAATATGATTATTGATTTGGGCATTATCTTCAAGCTCAGATTTAACGTTTAACTCTTACATCGGTGCTGTTGTTAACAAAGCCTTTTCGATCTTGGGGTTTATTAAAAGAAATTCGAAAAATTTTGGTTAATAAATAAATATGAAAAAAATAATTCGCTTAAGTTAAATTCTAAATTTTAAAACTTGTATTCTATCAGATAATGTTATGTAATTTTGCCTGTCTAAATATAAAAAGCCTAACTCCCACCCATATTATTTGTCTTGTCCCTTTTTTTTCACTTTACAAGATTAACATTATTTTGTAAATTTTTTTATTCAGCTGAAAGTCAAAATTTATTTATTTAGAGTCTAAAATATTTAGCAAATATATAATAAAGCACACAAATCAAATCAATTTCAAAATGACATGCGACATTATGTTTCCAAAAAAAAAAAAAAATTAAATGAAAATGGGTTACCAATTTTACTTGATGTGATTACTGTCATCCCAAATCGAAAAAAAAAAAAAAATCAAAACCAAAAAACATGTGACATTGCTGAAAAATAATCATGAATTTTCAATAAACCATATTTAAATTGTGTAATCTAATATTTCATCAAATTATGTATTACGTGTACGATGACAACTTTGCTCCTGTATAGAAGCGGCACCAGCAGCAGCTCAAATCAAATATAATTTTCGTCAAATTAATCCAATTTTTATCACCAGAACATATTCCAGAGCTTTTTTTTTTTTTATTGTACATACATCTGTATATATGCTGGATGTATCATTTTAAATGTTTTATTACATCATCATGGTACGAGTATATATGAAATTCATATGTACGGTTATTTTAAAATTATCTCAAGTTTTTTTTTTTTTGTACGTAAACTTGGAAAATATATAGAGGAAAAGTTGTACTTCAGAAAACATTTGTAGATGATGATTCAATTTTCAGATTTAGTTTCCCAGTATTTTATTTTGTTTTATTTTTTGCTACTATACACTAGTGGTACTCCTGCTACCGACAAAAATGTCATAAAAAAGAGTCGAGTAACTTATGTATAAGAAGAAAAAAATAAAAGAAGTTAAAAATGTATAAAGATAAGAACCGGATGAGCAGAAAGTAGTTTAGTTTATGAATAAAAATGAACTAAAAAACAAATTAGGGATAATTATTTATGTGGTTGTTGTTATTACGAGTATTATATACGTATATATTCCCGAAACTCTCATCTAAGGGTACGAGTACAAGTTTATCCATATTATTTAATAATAAACTCTCAAATGTGTGTGTGTACCCATAGAAATGTAGAAGATATGATTGCGTGTTAAATTTAAATGAAAGTTTTGTGTGTCGAAAATACCATCCATTACTATTTTAGTTTATAACCAAATACCCGCAACATTATTAGAGAAGGAGGTTTACATTTATAAAAATATCAGCCTTCGTGGTTGGAATTATTTGTGTATATTGTTGGTAGAATGTTCAATTCAATTATCATTTTTATACTATTTCAGTGTGATGACTACAACTTATTTAATTTAATTCAATAATTTTTTTTATTTTTTAAATAGGTACGAGATATAAAATAAAATACGAAAAGTGACAAGTATAGTATAGCTAAAGCTAAGCCAACAAAGAGAATCTATATTGTGTACACATACATAGTTTTGTATCCACTAATAGAAAATGGTGGAATATTGATGACCTAATTTCATTTTACAATATTTATTTTTTATTTTTTTGTAATATTATAATATTATTAGATTTGAAGGGTAGAATAATTGCAATTGCGAGTTGTTATTTTTTATATATACGGTTTAAAGTGATGGAGTGGATTAGAAAATGGAAAAAATGTTTTCTTTTATTATTTTTTGTTCATAAAATTATAGACGCCAAATAATCGTATGTTGTTGTGTCGGTGATGGTTTTATGAAATCAATGAATTTTGAAATAAAATAAAAAGTAAAGGGGTAGCTTATCATCCCTCTTGCACATAAGTGAATAAGTATATTGTGTTTATTATTATTTATACAGGTGATCCTCAAATTACCTGGTTTTTACGTATTTTTAGAAATTCAATTTTTAATGTTGATGAATTCAAGTAGAAAATTCAGGTACTGGTACTGTCAATACGGAGACCGAAAAATTATGGCGTCAAAAACTCAAAAGGTCAAACGTGGACAGTTGTATACATATATGTAATAATATAACTGGACTAATCATATCTTGGATAATTAAACCCAACTAAAACGAAAAAGTGCTTTGAGTAAGATGGCGACCGTGAGAAACAAATTAAAGACAATTTTAGTCCGTCCCAATAAAGTTAAGGTGTTATCGGTGTATGAGGCTTTCATTATTGGATTAGTGGATTGAGGCCGATTTTAAATCGAAATATCATTTTAGTAGAGTAATCCATTTTATTTCATTTTAACGTGATTTTGGATGACCACGGACATATTAATTTTTTATTTTTACAAGGGAGAATTGAAAATTTTAAATTACGTTCTCTGAACAGGGTGATTCATTCACGATGCGAAAAACTGGTTGATATCCATATCATATCATATCATATCATATCATATCATATCATATCATATCATATCATATCATATCATATCATATCATATCATATCATATCATATCATATCATATCATATCATATCATATCATATCATATCATATCATATCATATCATATCATATCATATCATATCATATCATATCATATCATATCATATCATATCATATCATATCATATCATATCATATCATATCATATCATATCATATCATATCATATCATATCATATCATATCATATCATATCATATCATATCATATCATATATAAAAAACACATACTGTGAATTTTATTTAAAAATCGTCTAAAATAATTTGAGAAATGTTAAAAATCATATTAAATCGTCTGGATTAATTTGACAAAATTTCCGATTTGTTTTGTAAAAATTTTAAAATTAAAAATAAATTGTCTTAAATCCTTCGGAAATTTTATACTCTACCAAAAACAAAAATTAGGATTCAAATGAAATATTGTGTCTAAGTCTACCTGCCCAATAGAGCGGAAATTAATTAAATAAAGTTCAAACTGTTTTGCAAAAAATTTGAAATCAAAAATTAAATCTTCCAAACGTATCAAATATTTCAACAAATAAAAAATGTTGAGTTGCAAAAATTGTGTCCAATTTTATATAAAATAAAAATAAAAATTATAAAATGTTTAAATCGTTCTAAATTTTGTTGAAAATAAATAAAAATATGTTTTAAAAATCGCCTAAAATAATTTAAGACTAAACATTTCTTAAGGATAATAAATCGTCTAAATTTATTTGACAAAATGTCCGAACAAAATAAAAATTGTTTAATTTAAATTTAAAACCGCAAGATTTGGCCTATTTGCAGAAGGTGACGAATACTGTTTAACTAATATTTGGTGAATTAATTTAGTATGTTTTGAAAAGTGTTTTTGGTGAAATATCAACATTTAGTTCTAGAAAAAAGAATTTATAAAGAGCGGAACTACACAAGAAACGGACAAGAGGGCGTGTGTCATTTTGGTGTATTGCTTGCGTTTATCTGTTTACAATAGTGGTGTTTATATGGGGTATTTGCCTCATTGGCTTGGTATCGGTACCAAGCTTGCAACGAGCTAAGATAAACTTTTTACACAGCAATAGTTTTTGGCCTTCCTCAAAATAACCAAGATAATTTCTGCAGAAACGCTGTTCTCACTTGGCACTTTTCCTTTAAGTTTTGAAATAATAGTTGAACACTTATTTAATTGTTTAATTTTCTGGAAAAGCAAGATTTAGTTTTGAAATATTCTGAAAATTGGAAATTTTATCTTGAAATTTGAATAAAAATCTCTCTTTTCTATATTCTTTAAAAATAAATCTTCACTGAATTTGGAAATTTTTAAGTTTAGTTCTAAGTAGACCCTAAAATGTGCAACAACAATTTGTTCATCTTTTTAACGTTTTGTATTTTAAATGAACCGATTTTTATTTGTTTGCGAAAGGTAAAAAAAATATTTTTACTCAAGTACAAATTCTTGAATTCATAAGATCTTTAAAATTTCACAGCACAAAAATTTCAAATTAAAATCTATAAAAGTAAGACAAAAACGTTAAAATTAAGAAGCGAAACGAAAAAGAAAGAAACCAACCGAATAAAAATATCGTTTCGGTTATTGTTACAGTACAAATAGTGTAGATTTAGTTATAACGTTTCCGTTGTGGTTTCACTATCTGCATCCCGGTGATTTTTATGCGGCCAAACGAGTTGCATAGCCCAGCGAGTGTTGGTCGAAGGTAGGTATGTTAATAGCTTTCCACATTCTTCTCCTGGTTGCCAAGGACTATGCAGTCAGGAAAGTGACCTTTTCCCATTGAGATAGTCAAATCCTTGTTTGAACAATTAACCATTTCTTTATGGCCATAGTCATTTTAACATTTTCAATTTCTTTAACTGCCTTAAAATTAGTAAAATTATAAAACGCCAGTTCCCTCATATTATTTGTCAAAATATTTTTTAATATTTCATTACGTATTCTGGTTCGGCTAGAATCTTGTGGTACAAAACATGACTAGGATTTTTCGATCTCCTCAATTATATCTGTTTTGAAAATTACAGCAATTCTGCTGTAATTAATTTGCATTAATTTTAAATTTCGATTTATTTCTTAAAGTCTATCCAATTTCTGTTATTAATAAAAAAAAAAACAATCCTAATTTGGATCATTTAGAATGAATAATAAGTTAGATCTTACACCTGCAAGGTCACAAAAAAAAAAATTGTTGTGTGACAACCACCAAAAATTAATTTTGTCAAGCTGCCAATTTGCATGCGCTAGACAAAAAAAAATGTAAAGTGTTTCTCTATAATTTATGAGATGTGACGTATTTTTTATATACAAACATATAAACAAAAATCTGCTTCACGAACTTCAGCATGAATAAATTTTCCCTATTCTTATAAAAATTCTCTTATCAAACATTTTTTTTTTCCTTTTGATTACGCTAACGAGGTCTTTCACCACATCAAACCACCATATCCACTTAACAACAACAAAACTAAAAAATAAAGAACGAACCAAAATAAAAATCATAATGCTAATTTATTGTCAACTCAGTTACACTATGAACAATAGGGTTAATGGAAAAGTTTTCAATTTTTTTTATTCATTCTCAAAATCTCAACTATCATTCTAAATTATGTACGATTATATCTTTTAACAGAAAATTAAAAAAGTTTTCTTGTATTTTTGGTTTATTATACGAAAACTTATAAAACATTTTTGTAACAAAACTGAACGATTTGATTGAGTTCAATACTTATAACTTTTTGACTTTGGTTTTGGTTAATAATAATAGTTATCGAAGAGTAAGTATTTTATTTGTATGGTACTGGTTCAATGCAAATTGAACATAATGATTTTGAGTTTCAAGGATTTCAGCTTTTCTAATTCCATTGTGTTGCATGCATCAATATTCAACAAACAAAAAAGGGTATATTCGATATCTCGATTCCACCATATGAATAATTCACCTATATCGTACATGTGTACGAACGAATATCGTACCTAATCTAAAAAAGCTTTATAATACTTCAAAATACAGTACTATATATACGTATATCGAGGTATGTAGGTATATCGATACCCTAGATTTAGTATATTTCGTCCTATCAAATTTCGATATAAAACAAAAAAAAAATGTTTTTTGTTTTGTGCTTGTTTTTTCCGAAATGATAATCTCTTTCACTTTGATTGGGAAAGTTTAATAATCCTAGATCAATCTAAATTCATCCCCAGTTATAATTCTTATATCAATTTTATTTTCATATACATACAATTTTCCGATAAAAAAAACTTTTTTTTTCCTCTTCTGTTCTCTCGGTCCTTGTCCATTTACGATAAAAATTTCCATTTTGTGTATAATATCAAACAAGCATACAAGAACAAAGCACATATGTATATATACAAACTGGCTAAAAAAAACAAAACAAACAAACAAAATTTACCCCATTTATCGTCTATGTACAGAGTAAAAGGCTTTTCTCTAAGTGTTGTATATATTGATACAGGTGCTCCTAGAATTACGTCGACTACAAATGAACTAATTGTGGAATTCAGCCGAATTGCATTTACAGTATTCCTTAACACAAAACATGATTAAGATTATTTGATATCAAGTCTTACAGACTTGGTATCCGTATTTCAAAAATGCTTTAAACCACGGAAAAAAATTTATTTTCCTCTCTCTCTCTATCTCTCTCTTTCTCTTTCCTAAGGTTGACTCGATCGCTGCGACGAAGTGTTTATATAGATAATAAGATGTAATTGCGTGGGATTCCTTTCACCATCTTTTGTGGTTACTCTTTCTCGAAATTAATCAACCGATAAATTGGTCACAAAACTCATAACTCGTGAAGAGTAGCTTCCCCGATGATCTGGCCATGATTATCAGAGATAAATATAACTGCGGAAATTTTCATACATCTAAATCATCCTTCTTGGGAACGATTAGACAAGAAAGAAGAGACGCATCATCTTCAATAACAACGTCAAACAACATTTGCTATGGTTAGTACAAATTTGGATGACCGAATGAGAACATGATGATAGAACGAAATCTCGCCATAAAAAAAAAAAAATTAGTAAATTGAGTCACTGACAGCTTTTCAGACCCGGCAATAAACCTGACCTGTAATTGATAATTATAGAATTCGGAAATTTAAACAAGTCCAACGGTAAATGATAATAATGAACTCTTTAAACTTCAGGAAGGCCCAGTATGAATGCAATAGTTTGTGACGAGAAGAAATAAATCTGCGTTCAAATAATAATTGCAAATGTTAAACATTCATATTCAATTAACCATGGTTTATCATCGAACTGTAACTTTAGGTAAATATTTCGAATAAATATTTTATGCAACACCTATTTGCAAGATGGCGAAGGGTGTATCCCTGTGACAAGTGTCACATTATTTTTTGTGAAGTTTTAAAATTAAATTAAAATGTTTTCGCTAGTTTTATAATATGAATAGTTAAACATAAATATAAAGTGAGATGTGTTGGATTAATACATTTAAAACGATAATTTTAACGTTTAATTGCAAATATTTAAAGAATTTAGTTTTCTATTATGCATCTGTTTGTAATTAATGTTACAAGGATCCAAACCAGTATATGAAAAGTGCATCGGTTTGTTGCAATGTGAAGTAATGCGGTCGAAATTGGAAAATGTGCCAGTAATTGAATTATATACTATATGTATACATTGTTAAGTGTTTGTGTTGTGCAAAGTGCATAATGCGTTTTTTTTCTAGTGCATCAACGTAAAATATGTTGTAGTTGAACGGATTCAGGATTAATCACGTTCTAAATGAAGATAACGGTACTGCTCAGGTACTCGTTTGGCAGGTAATCTGGTTTTGGATGTGTCATTGGATTTGTGTATGCGTGTGTGTTTGTTTTTGTATGTGTACTAAATATATTATACAATAAAGAATTTTATATTGAACTTTTGGGACCCTGTATACTTATGTTATACTTTTTGATTCTACGTAGAGTTGTATTGTAAATAAATTCTGGAATTAGGAAAAAAGTAATTGATGAACTTCTAGACTTTTCCATATTAAAATCAAGGGAAAACAAAACCTTCACCTTTTCATTTTAATTCCAGAATTTTCCAGAATTTACAAGAAATAACTCAGACATTTATCTGTTGTTACCTTTTCTGTCACAATTTTGTGTACTATTAAACTAAGAATGTGCAAAGCTATCTTTCAATTATCAGGAAACCTATTCGGAATTTAAAAACATTTTTTTGAGAGAAGTAATTTGTTGATCTTCTATTAAAGATTTTTTTTTTTTTTTTATCAATCTAGTAAATAATGTTTTACAAAAGCATGTTGGAAACATTCTGATTTGTAATACCGTAAAATTTCGTAGTTATTTTTTTTTTTTGTAATTTGTACATTGCAAATTTTTTTCTAATTTTTAAAAATTTCTTCTAATTTTTTCTCTGCCAATTTCGATTCGTTTGAAATTTTGAAATTAACTGTTTGATTTTATAATATATCAGATTAGTAAAATATATCAGTCATCATGACATTAAATTTTGAAAATTTTTCATTTAGAAAATTCTGTTATTCTGAGAAACTTTGAATTGTCCATAAACATTCCTTGTATTTAAATTGTACATTAAATTTCTCAAACTTCAGTTTTTAATATTTATGAAAATTCTGATATTTTACTTGGATTCCAAAAATAATATTTTCGCAATAAATTCTGGAAAGCTTACCCAGCGATTTAAAAATTAAATTGGTTTTAATTTTCTGAAATTTTAAAAATTGTGGTCAAATTTTAGTCGCTCATTATTAACATAAACAAAATAAGATATAGAATTTTGGGAGATACTTGAATCAAGAATTTTGGCTTCCAAACAATTGAAGTTTCTAGGATTATATTTTTTAAAAATTTCAAAGCATTTCTCGAAGTTACTACAGTTCGGGAAATCACCAAATTGATTTTGTAAGATATCGAAATTTTTCAAATTTTTGACAAAATTTTATAATTTTCCAAATAAATTTTGAAAGATTTGGGATTTTTCGAAATTCTGGAATTTCATCAGATTTTTTTAAATTATAGAATTCTCTAGAATTTACTAGAAATAACTCAGGTATTTTTTTGTTATCGACTTTTATGTAAAAATTTCGTGCTAAATTTTGAAATTGCAAAGCTAAATTTCAATTATAAGGAAACCTATTCGGTATTAAGTTGTATTCGATTGCTTTTGATATATGTACATCGATATTTTGAAAAATTTCTGAAAACCTAGCAAAATTTTAAATTGATATGAGTTTATGAGCTATTTATATTTTAAATCTTTAGTAAATTTTTCTTTTAGTTTGTACATCCGCAATTGTTTTTCTCGAAGCAGTTTACTAATATTGCAAAATTCTAAAATTGGTAAGATCTATCAAATAAATTCTGAAACCTAGAATATTGCTTAAATGTGAGGTTCCTATAAATACGCAAAAAGTTTCTGTGACAACTTCAACATTTACAAAAATCTGATATTCTGGTAATATTTTAATTAAGTTTGCAAGATACACAACTGAAATTTTCAATCGAACGGTTTGATTTTACATCAAATTAGTAAGTCAGAAGAATCTTATTTAAATTTTAAAAAATTTTCATTATAAATGTTTCTGGCAGCAGGATTTTGTAATTTTTTATAATACTTAAGAACAGAAGCGTTACAGAAAATTCTGTAATTTTCTTGATCTCTCCAAATTTCCCCACGATCGAATTAATGGTCAAAGATTATCAGTAAGCTCTCTGAGGTTTTAGAAATACTCGTATATGAAAATTCTTTTATTCTGATTTTGAATTATCTCTAAATATTCTTTATTTTGTGAATTGTTAATATTCGGAAACTACAATTTATGTAAATTTATCAAAATTCCGATATGTTACCTGGAAATTTCCTAAAAATTTTTTTTTTGAAAACGTAGCCTAGTGATTTAAAAATTAGTTTTGTGAATTTTAAAAATTATGGTGAAATCTTGGTCACTTTATAAAATAAAATAAAAAATTAAATTTCGAGAAACAACTAAAAAAAAAATGTGAAATCTCAAACATTAAAAATTACAAAACTTTGGAAAATCCCAGATAACAAATACTTTTAAAATTTACGTAAATATCATTGCTTATTTAAATTTTTAGAAATTCAAAATCGAATTTTGGCATTTATGGTTTATTGAAAAGGAAATTACAATTAAGCAACCGGTACGTACCCAAATGAATTGCTTTTGCTAAAGAGCATTTTTTGACAAAACCTAGGACATTTTGTATTTTAATAATTTGAAGGGATGAGAACGTGGTTGAAGGTGATGCGTAATACGTAAGATAACCTCCAAACCAGGAGATTAATCCTCGGTAGGCGAACAAAAAACAATGGATCATAGCAATGCAACAGTAATGATTTGGTGATGCTTCACTTCTCGGGGATTTGGCCCATCGTTAAAATCGATGAGATTATGGATGTAGAATTCTCTTCCAGTTGATTTAATTCGCCATGTTCAGAAAAAATTTCAAGGAGTTAGTAAACAATTTTTAAGTTAAACATTTTTAATTTTAATTCTATAAATTTTAATTTAATTTTTTGCTTTTATCGATGTAGATCGAAATTATTCCACATTTATCTAGGCAGTAAATAAGTATATTCCCTAATTGCATGGTACAAACTTTAAAATTCGAACTGATCATTGTCCTCTTACAATGCTAGATTTCAATCCAAAACCTTTATTTTAATTATTACGATGGCGTTTAGAATTAGATATGATTATGATTATGAAATAGTTCCTGGTGTATCCAGCAGGAATGCTGATGCGATATCGTCGAACCCTTACGGCAGCCAAAAGTAATGAATAATTGCTAAAAATACAAGATTATCCCAAAAAATTATTGGCAGTCCCACATGCCAATCAAGAAACCACCCTAATTTCAAAAGCATTTTGAGGAAAGATTGTTTGGAAATATGGAGCACCGCATTGAACAGAAAATCACAACAAAACACTCAAACTCTTGAAACGATCAATTATAAATCCAATCCGTTTGGACTAATCTGAAACCCGTCTCGATGCAAATTAAAAATTTCAAATTACAAATTACAAATTACAAATTACAAATTACAAATTACAATTTGCAAACTACAAATTACAAATTAAAAATTAAAAATTACAAATTACAAATTACAAATTACAATTTACAAATTACAAATTACAAATTACAAATTACAAATTACAAATTACAATTTGCAAACTACAAATTACAAATTAAAAATTAAAAATTACAAATTACAAATTACAAATTACAAATTAAAAATTAAAAATTACAAATTACAAATTACAAATTACAACTTACAACTTACAAATTACAAATTACAAATTACAAATTACAAATTACAAATTACAAATTATAAATTATAAATTATAAATTATAAATTACAAATTATAAATTATAAATTATAAATTACAAATTACAAATTATAAATTATAAATTATAAATTACAAATTACAAATTACAAATTACAAATTACAAATTACAAATTACAATTTGCAAACTACAAATTACAAATTAAAAATTAAAAATTACAAATTACAAATTACAAATTACAAATTACAAATTACAATTTACAAATTACAAATTACAAATTACAAATTACAAATTACAATTTGCAAACTACAAATTACAAATTAAAAATTAAAAATTACAAATTACAAATTACAAATTACAAATTAAAAATTACAAATTACAAATTACAAATTACAACTTACAAATTACAAATTACAAATTACAAATTACAAATTACAAATTATAAATTATAAATTATAAATTACAAATTATAAATTATAAATTACAAATTACAAATTATAAATTATAAATTACAAATTACAAATTACAAATTACAAATTACAAATTACAAATTACAAATTACAAATTACAAATTACAAATTACAAATTACAAATTACAAATTACAAATTACAAATTACAAATTACAAATTACAAATTACAAATTACAAATTACAAATTACAAATTACAAATTACAAATTACAAATTACAAATTACAAATTACAAATTACAAATTACAAATTACAAATTACAAATTACATATTACAAATTACAAAGTACATGTCATAAATTACAAATTACTGGTACGAAAATTACAGTTCTTCCTAAGGGGTGGTTTAAAGACACGGTTCGAATTAAGAAATCAATGGTTTAATTAGATGCTGGTAATTTTCAAATTCTGGAAGTGGTTTTCAAATTATCTGTCAAGTTTTATTTACATCCAACTTATTAAGTTAGATTTATGGTGTATAAGTGTGTATGTAGAGTCGTTAAATCCTGACAATTTATTATCAGAAGGTCTTTATTTTATTGAACCGCACCCATGGTCTTGCTCGTTTTTCGAATTTTAATTTCATTTATTTGCTGTCAAAGTTTATTCAAACATTTTTTAATTTACATTGAATTGTGCTGTTTGGTTGGTGCTGGCAAAGTAGCAACATAAAAAACATAATCGAAATGATACGTAGTAACAGGGGGGCTAAGATTCTGATGAAATTACAATTTTTTGTGACCTTTGTTATTAATAGAAAAGCCCCTGGAAAATTCGAATTTCTAGTGATAATGTTTTTCATTATTATAAATTGCTAATTCAGGGAAATCTAACCTTAAGTTGCTTTTTAGTACCCTCGTCGAAAAAAGTCACTGGTGACTTTCTGGTAATATACGTTATTTCAGTCGAAAATTTAAATTGCTTTATACTCTATAATCACTGGCTCTGAGGTACATAGCATTAAATAGATAGAATTCGACAAAACAAAATATTTAATTCCGTTGATTTTACAGCTACAAGCAATTTTTAATAGTCCCTTATGTCCTACTAAAGGGCAATGCTTTGTAAAATCAAAGTTTAGCGGTTTTCAATTCAATAGGCGAGTCGCGGGAAATAGCGATTTTCATTATCGATCATTTTGATGAGGGCTAACTCTCAAAAATAGATCATTTATTATAATTTTGTTCTGATGGTATTTAGTTTTGAATCATTTCGGAGTAATGAATAAATCCGCTACAAAATATTATTTATTAGTCACCACCATTTTTATTATTATTATTTATATCACCGTGTATCAGCGTGAAAACGTTGTAGTGTTTATTGGGTGAGCTCGGACGCCATTTTATATAGTTGATACATTATGGTGGAGAACGAATGAGTAAGCCGCTACAACCCATTTACAGATAAATTCGAGGAGGAAGTTCTGAAGAAGAAATGGGTAAACTATAATTACAAAAAATACCTTAACCGGTGCAGGAATTGCTTTAAAATATCTACTGAATAGAGCAAAAGTTTCTTTTATATTATGAGCTCAGAGAAAATAATTTTTGTTTAGCAACAATAAATTAAAGTAAATTTTAATAGTATACGAGTTTTTTTTTTGACTCGACACATTTATGCAGCGTTCCACTGAAATATTAATTCTGCAGTATATTACTCAAAATTCGAAGTTCAAAGATAAAATATAGGAAATTTGGTTTTATGTAATTTGCTTATGCTTTGCAACTCGGGCTAATACAAATAATGAAATCAACTCAAACCAGAGTAAAAATTAATTTCAACAATTCGAGAATAAGAATTGACACCCTCGAGGTCTCCTCCAGTTACAAAGCAAAATTTACAAAGTGTAGGAGTTTTCTGAAAAGTTTACAGCTCTCACTAAATATTAAGATAGCTTTACTCATCAAAACCATTGAATTATGCTTTGAAAATTACCTGCGGAAATCAATCATTTTGTATGTAAAGTAAAAGAAATATTTTGGCTTAAGAGGTCTTAACTAATTATCCTGAGACCTTTCGAAAGAGGTACTTGCTCTCAAACAAATTATAATCAAACTGGCATAGGTTTCTCTCAGTTATACATTTTAGGAATTTTACTCGATAGAGCTTTTCTCGCAGATGGACAATTAGCTATGCATTGTGGCCGCCGTGATGTAATTTTACATTGGACAAACAAAACAAAATACAAAAAGCAGATTCACAAGCACTGCAAGTAAAATTACCTGTAATGTAGTTCAATTTTCATATTCAGCATAATCTCGAAACGTCTATTTTGCATAACTAAATTTCGAACATTCCGCAATATGAAAATTAAAATAAATGGTTCAATATTCTCACATCTTAACAATAACTATATTTCTTATCAATATTGTGAAAGCTCGTTATATTAAAACATTAAAATCGTCCTGATATCGAACAAATAAATAAAAAAATCGGTACATAATGATAATTTTCATATACTACTACAACACAATCATACCATAAATGTATACTATAGTAGTTTCAAACACAAAAGCTCGTATCTTCCTCCCTCCGCCCATTATCAAGATATAAAACTAAAAAAAAAAATCAATTTTAACCAGCTAGATATGAGTACCTATATGTATGTAGATATCGAGAGTATGGGAAAATGGCATATCGATAAATTACAAATTTTCCAATTTTATTTTATTTTATTTTTTTGCATTTTTGTTGTTGTTGCCTGTGCCATTTAGCACACAACGACTTAAAGTAAAGTAAGAAAATAATTTAATTTAATCATTTTAATAAATTATATTATTTAAGACATAAAAATAAAATAATTTAATTTTATTATAAGCGCACAAAAGATTTTTATGTTTCTTGTAATTGTTTTCATCATCAAAAAGATAAAATTATATGTATACAGTATACAGTGTAAATAGGAGAGAAGAGTGGAAAAAATTGTCTTGATGTCTTTTTTTTTTATGTACGGCAAGCTGTGATATAGAAATTTTTAGTGGGATGGTTGTAAACACAACATTTTCAATCATCTGCGACATTAAAACTCCATCAAATTTTTGTAATTAATTATTAAAAGTTCGCAACACAAAATGAACTTTCGCTTTTATATATATTTTATTACCATCAAAGGTACGTCTCAATTGTACATCAACGGTATATAGATACCCCTTGAGAGGTTTAACAAACGAAAACAAAACATAAACATTTTTTTTTTACTGTATATACAAGCCATTCAAATAGTGTCATTCATGCATTGTGAAAATGGTTTAAAACAATATTTTCGGTTTGGTTTACAATTCTTTCGAGGCTTTACTGTATATATATATAGTATACATATACAGCACAAAATGTATATGTTTTCCAAATACGGACGAACGAAAATCAACTTTGAAAATAGCAAAAAGGTCAAATAAATTTCCTTTTATTTTTCTACTTTGGTTTGGTTTCGTTTCTTTGGTGTGCTATAAGTTAACACAAAAAAAAAAAACAAACGACCAGCTATACGAGAGTACATGGAAAATGGTTAGATGTCTCAAATGCATACTCAACACATAAACGAATATTTTGTTTTTATGCAAACTGAATCATTTTTATTTTATTTTTATTTTTTTTGGTTCCAAGCACTCAATAAAAAAAAATACGAGCTTTTATTATATGATCGTGTATAGGTCTGGGGAAATAGCCCGGGTAATACAAAACACTATTATTATGTAGGATACAACTATAAATTCGAAGCGAAAACAACATAAAAGCAATAAAACAAATTAAACCATATTTTTCTATTTTCCAAGTTTTGTTTTTTTTTCTTTTTGTGTGGAAAATCGCTAAAGTACAGAAAAGCGAAAAACTAATAACATATACCAAAGAAAAGAAGTTTTGTAGCAATCAACAATTTATTTAGACCTAAATTGATTAAAAACGAAAAAAAAAATAAGAAAGTCGAACACAAAAGAAGCAAAATAAAAAGGAAATGTTTAAGAGAAAATGAAAGTGTCAGAGCTCCATATATAATAGAATCCCGGAATAAAATCAAAAAAAAAAACGAAAACAAATTTTCTTTTTATTTTATTTTTGTTAAAAAGCAACCCCTAAACATCCACAACAAACTAAACTCTAAAAATTCATAAAAAGAGGAGATAATTCGTTCCCTCAGTTTTCTGCAAATTATTGATTTTCTTTTTTTATAAATTTTCATTGCTCTTTGTCGGTTTTTTTTTTGTTTTTTATTCTGTGCTGTGTGAAGAAATCACCCTTCGAATGAACAAAATTGAAACGGGAAAAATATCTGTAGATATATATTTACACAATATATGGTGGAACTGCTACATAATTTTTATATACAGTTATACACTTACACTTTATCTATTTTATTTGAGTTTTCTATTTTTGCTGCTTATTTAAATTTTTCCTTTATGTTCTTCAGTATTTGTATGGGTGTGTGCGTGTGTGTGTTTGTGTGTGTGTGTTTGCCTTTATTTTCTCGATATAGTAAATGAGAATTCGATATAAAATGACGAAGTTTGATAGATACAGTGTGTATTTTCCGACTTTTTTGTTAGTTTTTCCCACTTGTTCTTTGTGTGTATCACCGTATACAACATTGAAAAAGATGATCATAATGATGATGATGATGATGATGATTATATGGTGATGGTTGATGTAACAAACTTTTCTTTTTGAATATTTTTTTGTAATATTTTCGAGTTGATATTATTTTAGTTTTTATAACTGAATATATTATTATTGAACAGGGGTGACAAATATACAAAATTTATATATCCATCCAAATATATAGTGAGGTGTATATTGAGCCAGGGTGGGTGGTAGATATGTGTCTCTGTTTTCTATAATGATGTAGGTTTATAAAAATTAGGTAAAAAATCTTAAAGTTTATGCGTGTCGTTGATTTTTAAGGTGAAGCCACAAATAAATAATTAACCAGATGAACAAGTTGGCTTGGAATAAAATGTAGCTGAAGTAAAATATACAAATTTTATAGGGGAAATGTTTGTATCTCGAACGAAAAGCTATATACAATCGAACCAAAATTAATTATCTCTTTTCTTCCTTCATCATTTAAATTACGAAAAAAAATATTTCATGAATCTATAGAAATGAATCCAAGCAATCAAACAAATACAAAGTAATTTACTTTATCTGTATGCTAAATTTTTATATTCGTATTTATCATGCTTTGCTATTGGCTTTGTGATGTATAAAAAAAAATCAAAAACCTAAACAATTTACAAGGAGAAAAAAAAAATCTATTTGTGCCTTTTGCGTTAGTATTTATAATCTTTATGAATGAAAAAGGCGTAAGCTATTGGTGAATTGTTGTTGTTTATTGTAGATTTTTTCGAATGTATAATAAAATCACCGAAAGAATACGTTGTTCATTTTCTTCTTTTACAAGAATTTAATTGAAATTTTTTGAACGGCCTGCCTAAATGAAATGAAATCTTACACAAATGCAATATAAGTAAAATTATGTGTATGTGAAAATACATTAGCGAATTTAATAAAAATTCGGTTTTAAAAATTTTGGTTCTACAAAATTTCGGATTTTCAAAAATCATAAATTTACAAATCTCGGTTTACAAAATCTCGGTTTTCAAAATCTCGGTTTTTATTTAGTTTTTAAAATTAAATTCTCCATTTTCCAGAATTTATCATTTTTGGTTATTTTTGTTTTGAAATTAAAATCCCCATTTTCCAGAATTTATAAAAACCGAAATTTTGTAGCACTGAGATTTTGATAACCGAGATATTTTAGCCAACTCTTATTCTCAAAATCTTGGATTTTAGAAAATCTTGATTTTTTGAAAACTTTAAAATTAAATTCTCCATTTTTCAGAATTTATTATTTGTTGATATTTTAATTTGAAAATTAGACTCCCCATTTTTCAGAATTTTTAATTTTCAGTTATTTGCGTTTTAAAATGGAAAATCCCTATTTTCCAGAATCAATGAAGCAATATTTTTCCTATTGTAGTCGTTGTATAATTCTGTGGAATTAAACAAAAACAGGATATCTGCAAACAACAAAAAGGTTGAGAAATCGCATTTAAAGTTTGTGTAAAGATTTTTTGAGATATTTTGTATTAAGTTAATTACATTGAATTTTAATACCAATTTTACGTAAACTTTACTAATTAAAACCGAACAAAAACCTAAAATAAAGCTTTATTTCAACAAACACTAAGATATCTGATTTGTTACAATCTAATATTGTTTTGCATAAACTTTTCACATTTATCTTTAAACAACGTAAATTTCGTTATCTGCACAAATCGTGTTATTCGTTAAACAAAAAAATCAATTAATTAATCGATTAATTAATAAATTAATAGTTTTTAAGTTGTCTCAACAAATTTTATTTTTATCATCATAACAGCCTTTGGATTATTCCAAGAAAATGCAATTCCAACAGCGAATTTGGTAGAGGCGCTCAACAATATTTTCGATTGTCTGAATTCTCACCATTTTTCATCAAAATCTCCATACGAGCAGCCTCTCGCAAAAGACAATAAAATTTATGCTTATTTAGAAAGATCCATAAATTTCTTAACCAATTTGAAAATAATTTCACCCAACGAAAATTACTTCAAATTTATAAAAGGTTTACAACTAACGATTAAGGCTCATTTGATGTTGTTCGTCTATTTAAATGAGAGTTTTAAATTCGAATACCTTCTTACCAGCAAAACCAATCAAGAAACATTGGAAACCTTTTTTTCGACACTTCGTGGGAAAGGCGGCTATAATTTCACCCCCACCAGTCACGATATTGGCATTCATTTTGCTAATATTTTATCGATGAAAATTTTGTTCAATTCACCAATTTCAAATTGTGTTCCAGATGAATGTAGCAATTTAGATGTAAATTGGAACATATTTCGAGAAGACTATAAAGCAAGTCTCAAAAGTTCTCGAATGTCAGAACTAAATGATGATGGCAGAATCGACAATTTGATTGGTAATGCAAATATCCCTGAATTAAAAGGAAATGCAATAATCTATTTCGCAGGATACTGTGCTTATAAGGCCGTCAATTGTGAAAAGTGCACTCAAATATTATTAAAATCTGAAGAAGAAAGCACCATTACAATATCGGAAGCATTTTTACATGAGAAAATTTTTAAAAAAGATGTTACCCATTATGGAGCGTTAAAGGCGCCAACTATTGAATATGAAAAAAAAACTCGTATTATCATACAAACATTTGAGTTATGCTATAGGCAGAATGTCATTTTTCGAATATTTGTGAAAAAATCACTGAGAAATGTATGCTCCAAATTAAATTATTGCAACCATCCATTTTCGTTGAAGAGAAAGATGAATGTACAGGTCACATTAGAATGTTGGTTTCGTTTTTTATTTTAGTTCTCACAAGGAGGAACTGTAAGTGGTCTGTGCTAAACAAAGAACTCGAGAAGCCTCAAAAACGGCCCAAGAAGGCCAAATCGAACTCATCTACAGCCTCAAAAAAATTAAAAATTTTATAAAACTAAAAAAAAAAAAAAAATAAGTGAATAAATCGGTTTGAATTTGAAATTAATTGATGTTTATTATACTGCTTTCGGACGGTACATTCCCCCACCTTTTTATTTAAAATTTGTATTTATTTATTATTTATATACACACAAATTTTGCCTTAAAGAACAATCCCTTATTTATAAAATCTATTTTGAGCATGAAGCTCATTCACAACAGTTTGTGTAGATGAGTATTCGTTTAACATAATAAAAACTTTAAAAGACAGATTTATAGAATTACACAGCATACCACAGGCCAGCCATTAAAATTCATTAAATTTTTCCAATCCACCAAAAATATCCAAAAAACTTCTAATAACACTTTCTATAGTTGGTCTTACTATTATATCAATCGCTGGATCAATTTGTACCTTCATCTATTAACCGCAACAATTTTGGGTTATTAAATTCATTCATAAACTGGTGTGGATTCAGGATTAATAAAAATTCATATTTTCGATTTTATTCCAAAAACAAAAGTGTAACGCTTAATTCATTCAATATCAATATAACCAAACAATTCTTTTCTTCTGTATAAGATAGATAAATACAGAAATTTTATATAAACACATACGAATTAACATTTTCCAAACAGGCAATTTTACTTTCTGATGTTCGATATTTCAAACAATCTGTTATTAACAGCAACAATTAATTACACAAAATTGCATTTGGCATTTATAATTAATGAAGCCAATACAGAATAATATCATGCTTCAAACATAGGTTTGCCATTTCATTTGCGAAGCCATTGAAGGTGAAGCCGCTATGCAAACTCCTCTACGATTACCTGTTAATAGGTACCACAACAACAGAACTAAATTTATTATTTAGGTATTTTTAGAATCCCATTTCTACAATTCTAATTTCACCATAATCAGACAAGGAATTCTAAATTGGTCATATTTGGCCATTGCTCATATGATCAACTACATAACTAGAACCAAAACGCCAGTGGAAAGATATGTATATATGTACAAACAATTTCCGTGAGCATACTATGCACACTATAAGAAAGTAGATACATTAAAAACCGCATTCTAATATCATCCTCAATTCCTACTTAGCAGTTTATTTAAATGAATTCTTTAAACACCAAAATCGGAAACGTAAACAAATTGAAATAGGGTTACGATGAAATTACGTAACATTACGGTATGTGTGATTTGAAAATCCAGATAATGTCAATAACCCACATAAATAAATGAAACAACAACAATAAGAAAATCGTGTGATTGATCAATGATTATGATTTTCCCTTGGATCAAAAAATTAAAGTCACTCAAGCAAAGATGATAAGCAATGAAAAGCAAATATAATTATTATCAAAAATAAAATGGGTATTTCAATGAGCCAATTTACACATGCTTTCTTGCATCAGTTTCTTTCCTCGTTTCTTTACCCCTCTCTCTATAAACTGATTTCGAAGGTCATATTTTTGTGATTCTTTTTTCAACAAAATTTTTTTGTGATTCTTGTGTTTCTCTGCACTAACACAAACAAAAAGTTGTATAAAATTTCCGAAGGTCGAATTTTTATTTCTAAACCAAGTATGAGACGACGTGGCATACTATGATACTGGAAATATTTTTACACATACATAGACAAATAATTCAAAAGAATCACGTTTGAAGAAAACGCGTGTAAATGCAAATTGGTTTTTTGAAAGCAGAGAAACGTAATGCAAGAACACATGTGTAAATTGGCTCAATAATCAGAACAAATTTTTGTATATGCATTTCCTTAAAAACAAAATAAAAGTCTAAGTGACATTCTTTGAAAAATCTTAATTGTTTTTATTAATTAAAAATTTATTTGTTAATTCCGCAAAATTCAAAATCGAAATCAAAATTTAGCAAAATTATAAAATTTATGTCGAATTTGTAAGCACACTGGAAAAGTGACAAAAAATGCATACATCTAGCTAGTTATTTTCCATACCAAACATTAGCATGGATAAATTCTGTGGAATTAACCAAATCTGGATATCTGCAAACATTTTTTTTATTTTTGATGCAATTCGTTTCAAAATTTTAAGCTGTATTCAATAACCTAAGTCATTTTACATAATTTTTAATATTTCCCGAAAAAAATTTATTCAAAACTAGTTATTTTAAATAAAAAAAAAAAAAAAAAAAAAATTAATCAGAAAATACTGCAACTTCAGATATTATGTACCTGGCTACACGAATTAAAAAAGGTATTTTTCTGAATTAAAATGGGCCTTTTTTTAATCAGTTTGAAAATGAATTTAAAATGCGTTAAAAAATTAAATAAAATATGCATTTTTTATTTCATTTCGAAAAGGAATTAAGAAAAAATGAATTAAAAATGTGTTTAGAAAAGGGACAATTTAAACGGGCATACAAGAAACAATTTTTGGCAGCAAACATTAGCATCAAAATAATAAAATATAAAGGGCTGAAACCTCACGAGGTAATCAGAACTTCGGTCTTTAGTATCTTCAATAATGTCATAAAGTTGGTGTGACATTTTTGACATTATTGATTTCTATTTTAACCAAATTATATTTACTTATACAACAACAGACAAACAGGTCAAAAGCTTCAATAACATGGGTACAGGCATCCAATTTAAAACGAAAAATCGTATTCTAGAACTTTATACCGAAAATAGTATAACAAACTATACTGATAGTTCTAACCGTTTAACTGACTATATTCCAGGAACTTATCCAAAAATTCATTTTAGAATCCCATTTACAAATTGCATGTCAAATTTCATAACAAACGGGTAAGCAATAACTAAGTTCCATCCTACAAAGCCATATTCCAAAGCTTTATCCAAAAATCATTTTATAATCCCATTTCCAACACACATATCAAATTTCATCATAATCGGTTAAGAAATAGCAAAGTTCCATCATACTTGGCCATATTCCTGAACTTCGTCCAAAACTCATTTCAGATTCCCAATTTGAATACACATGTCGAATTTTATCATAATCGGTTGAGAAATGGGCAAGTTCCATCATATTTAGCCATATTCCAGAACCTGATACAAAACTAATTTTAGAATCCCATTTCCATTACACATGTCGAATTTCATCATAATCGGTTGAGAAATAGCCAAGTTCCATCCTACTTGGCCATATTCCAGAACTTCATCCAAAGCTCATTTTAGAATCCCATTTCTAACATACAAATTAAATTTCATAATAATCGGTTGAGAAATAGACAAGTTCCATCATACTTGGCCATATTCCAGAACTTCATCCAGAAATCGTTTTAAAATTCCAGAACTTCATCCAAAAAACATTTTAGAATCCCATTTCAAATACAAATGTCGAATTTCACCGTAATCGGTTTAGAAATGGGCAAGTTCCATCCTACTTGGCCATATTCCAGAACTTCATCCAAAACTCATTTTGGAATCCCATTTGTAACATACACATTGAATTTCATAATAATCGGTTGATAAATAGGCAAGTTCCATCATATAAATAGTTTGTTAACTATTCACTACATCCAAATCCAACCCCAACTCAACTCCAACTCAACTTCAACTCAACGCGCATATTGACCCCTAATTTAACCTTCAAATCAATTCCCGATTCAATGCCCAATTCAATAATCAAATAAGCATGTATAAAAAAATCGTAAATATTTATAAAAGCAGGTATTTTGGGTCAATTCGTATGGCAGGTAAAGGTACCCCACCCCTTTGACGTACAGTCTCCAAAAGCTTTTCAAATCTCCGCCTTGACCATAGAAACAGATTGGCGTAAATAAAATCCAAATCGGACAAGCCGTTCTCGAGATACCATGGGTCCAGACACACAGACACACAGGCAGACGGACGGACATTTTTTTTTTTTTTGCATTTTCAGACTCAGGGACTTTCAAAACGTCGAGAAAAGTGGTTTTGGACCAACCAAATTTTTCGTCATTTTTGACAGGATTTCAATACTTTGGTCTTTTTAGACCGAAGTAATTGGCAACAAATATAATATTTTGGAACAGAAAAAAATAACTTTTAGTAATAAAAAAAAATAAAAAATTCTAGACAAAAAATTAAATTTAATCGATACAAATTATTTAATATTTGATGGGGATCGATATAAAATGTTGCAATGTCATTAATAGATTCCATATAATCCGCTCCTACGTGCGGCACGCAGTGCGACATTTTTGCCTATCCCGGCTCCTACGTCCCCCGAAGTTGAAATCTAAAGCCCCTCGGAGGGCTAAGCGGGGGGGAGCGCAGCGACCTCCCGCGTGCCCGTGAGAGTTACCGAAGCCGTTAGCCTCTACAATTCTAAGTTAAATTAGGGATCTCCATTTTCCAGAATATTTTAAAACTAATTTCAATTTTTTAAGTTTTAATTTAAAATTCATATAAAATAAAATATTTTCAATTTTATTTAAATGTTTGTAATTATTGCTTTCATTAATGAAAATACATAAAAATAAAATTTATTGAACTATTAATTCTTTTTGTGTTAACTTTTAAAATGAATTTAAAATGGGCCTTTTTTGATTCATTTTGAAAATGAATTAAAAAAAATTAAATAAAATTGTCTTTTTTTTGTTAAAGTTCCATTTTTAATTCATTTTTTCAATTTTCGATTTTTTGTCTAAAACAACATTTTTAATACAGATTTTATTTATTCAAAATGAATTAAAAATGGTTCCAATTCTTCATACTAAAATCACCATTTTTAATTCAGCCTTTTTTAATTCGTGTAGCCTATGTACCCGTTTATAAATCAGAACGATGTGAATTTGGAAAAAACTAGTTTTTTTAACTTAACCAGTTTTACGCAATTAATTAATTTATTAATTAATCGATTAATTAATTGATTTTTTTGTTTAACGAAAAACACGATTTGTGCAGATAACGAAATTTACGTTGTTTAAAGATAAATGTGAAAAGTTTATGCAAAACAATATTAGATTGTAACAAATCAGATATCTTAGTGTTTGTTGAAATAAAGCTTTATTTTAGGTTTTTGTTCGGTTTTAATTAGTAAAGTTTACGTAAAATTGGTATTAAAATTCAATGTAATTAACTTAATACAAAATATCTCAAAAAATCTTTACACAAACTTTAAATGCGATTTCTCAACCTTTTTGTTGTTTGCAGATATCCTGTTTTTGTTTAATTCCACAGAATTATACAACGACTACAATAGGAAAAATATTGCTTCATTGATTCTGGAAAATAGGGATTTTCCATTTTAAAACGCAAATAACTGAAAATTAAAAATTCTGAAAAATGGGGAGTCTAATTTTCAAATTAAAATATCAACAAATAATAAATTCTGAAAAATGGAGAGTTTAATTTTAAAGTTTTCAAAAAATCAAGATTTTCTAAAATCCAAGATTTTGAGAATAAGAGTTGGCTAAAATATCTCGGTTATCAAAATCTCAGTGCTACAAAATTTCGGTTTTTATAAATTCTGGAAAATGGGGATTTTAATTTCAAAACAAAAATAACCAAAAATGATAAATTCTGGAAAATGGAGAATTTAATTTTAAAAACTAAATAAAAACCGAGATTTTGAAAACCGAGATTTTGTAAACCGAGATTTGTAAATTTATGATTTTTGAAAATCCGAAATTTTGTAGAACCAAAATTTTTAAAACCGAATTTTTATTAAATTCGCTAATGTATTTTCACATACACATAATTTTACTTATATTGCATTTGTGTAAGATTTCATTTCATTTAGGCAGGCCGTTCAAAAAATTTCAATTAAATTCTTGTAAAAGAAGAAAATGAACAACGTATTCTTTCGGTGATTTTATTATACATTCGAAAAAATCTACAATAAACAACAACAATTCACCAATAGCTTACGCCTTTTTCATTCATAAAGATTATAAATACTAACGCAAAAGGCACAAATAGATTTTTTTTTTCTCCTTGTAAATTGTTTAGGTTTTTGATTTTTTTTTATACATCACAAAGCCAATAGCAAAGCATGATAAATACGAATATAAAAATTTAGCATACAGATAAAGTAAATTACTTTGTATTTGTTTGATTGCTTGGATTCATTTCTATAGATTCATGAAATATTTTTTTTCGTAATTTAAATGATGAAGGAAGAAAAGAGATAATTAATTTTGGTTCGATTGTATATAGCTTTTCGTTCGAGATACAAACATTTCCCCTATAAAATTTGTATATTTTACTTCAGCTACATTTTATTCCAAGCCAACTTGTTCATCTGGTTAAGTATTTATTTGTGGTGAAGCTTTGTTGAATTTATTGTATTTGACATAGAACTGTGATGGAATCAATAGAGTGTTATACCACTTCGATTTGGTATTAAGTTCAAGTTTTTGTAAAGTAATAAACTACTATAAGCGCACAACTTACTGCAAATATTTTAATTTTATTTTTTTTGAGAGCTTAATAATTGTGCATAACCCCTCGAAGTAAGTGACCGGAAGGAGATCTCGTTCTTGTGGTTTCGAATATGATTGATTTTGAACCGGGTCTTATTCTACAATTTTACCAAAACACGAACAATAATTTTTCCGAGATCCAATGTTTCTGTTTTGAAATTCAACTATTGAAGGTGGCTAAGGCCAATTCTCTTTTCGGATACATAGAAAACCTGAACCCCGTAGCCACATTTCAAAAAATCTTCGAACAAGGATTATGATTCGAATAATCCTGAAATCCTCTTTAAAAATTGGGCTGGAACCAACTTAATTCGGTAATTCATTATTTCCGATCTTTTCGAACATAAACCAGTTAGTGAATACTTACTGAATGCAAAATACAACTTATTATGTCCGGTATCCCAGTTAATTCTAAAAATTAAGATTTATTTTGCTTGATCAAGATCATCAGACTGAAGTGATCTGTTTATAATTTAAAGAATACAATTTCTTGTAACCTTTGTTGATCTTCTCCGACTAAAATTTGGCGGTACATTTCCGTAATGACACGAGCAAAATTCTATCTGGAGTCCTTGATGAAGCGTAAATTAGACGTATAATCTCGTCATATGCCATATAATAAAATTTACAAATGTATTGAGATATTAGTTTCAGATACCTTAACCTTATGGTTTTAATTCTGGTATTCCTTCATTTGTGCAATATACCGTGAGTAAAATTAAATATTGGTATTAAGCCGCTCTTCAAAGCGTTAACTATAATGAATCTCCAAAATTTTCGAGATGATTTTTGATTGCATATTTTGAACATTGGGCTCTTCACAAAGGTTTTTCAAAGCGGCTACTCATTTGGGAAATTAACATCCTCTATTTACCAAAATCTCTGGATTTGATCGTTCAGATACTGAAAAGAGACATGTTAAGAAAATTTCTGATTTGAGGATTATTCGAATCTTTTCCCGTGACGACATAACCAAATTCAATATTTTAAACCAGATTGCCTCAAACAAAATTAATCTTTTCAGATTTTATTATTTCTAAGAGCAACTCAGTAGCCAACAAAAGGTGAATAGTGCCGGGTTTTAATAAACCAATGGCCGGGATATTTCTGAAAAGTATTATCAATTTGACTGGGATCTGCTATCCAGTAATGGTCGGCGTCGAATTCGATCTCCATTTGCATTTCGAACCCAAAGTACATAGCTATGTTGAGGTGGTTTCACACTGTGATGTTTGAATTTGGGACAATAATCCTTTTGTGATAAAATACGAATCTGCTTGCGGAGTGTATGGTTTAATCAACTGATGTGGGTAGACGTCGCAGTGTTTAACGAATTTTATGTTTCCAAAACTTAAACCCGCGTTTACTATATCTTGACAAATATTTCAAATTTTAATATTTCGGTTAAATTAGGTTTCATGATTAACTCCGAAAGTGACACGTTGTCTAACCGCCCGCAGAGATGATGTGACAGAAACAAATTCCAGTATTATATTAGAGCGTTTATAGATTTAAGAGAATTAGAATATGTGGTCAGAAGTATCTAAAAATGCATGGAGTATTGAAGCGGAATACCCGACTGGTGTTTTAGTGTCGTAAAATTACTTCATGTGAATTTTTAATATTTTAACATCATTAGGGTTAAGCATTCCAAAGTGCCGTTTAGAAAATCCCGTATTACAGAATCCCGTATTGCAAACTCCCGGATTCCAAAATCCCAAATTCTATCATGATACATCGACTTAGTTTAAGTTAAAAATTGCAAACACACAAATTGTGCAATACAAAGTTCCCCAAAACGTTGAGATATAGGGAATTTCTATAAAATTCGATTTTTGATTGAGAGCTCTTAATATTTATTATCCTGGACATCGCTTGCGACGAAAGTCTAAAAATTATATAAAATTTAATTTTTCATGTATATTAAAATAAATATTTTTCTGGGGATCATTACATTTGCCTGAAAGAAAAATCCAGAAATTTTAAAATCCAGAAAATAAAATCCCCAAAAAAAAAATCTAGAAATTACTAGAAATAAATGAAAAAAAAAATCAATTTTATAGGCATTTTTAGACTTTTGACATCACTTGAAACATTTGTGGTACATATATCAATGGAAGCGATACGAGCGGTACAATAATTTTGATCTGTGTCTGCAAGGTTGACGAAGCATTAAATCCATAATTCGCTCCAATATATTCGGCGATGCCATACCAACCCAATAAATTAAGCCAACCACGAAATAATTTGAAACATTTGTGGTATAACTATCATTAGAAGCGATATGAGCGATACGATTCCTTTGATCTATGTCTGAAAGGTTGACGAAGCAATTTTCAATATCATAAATATTAAGAACTTTACGGAGAAAGTAAAATTCGATAGACATTTTATAAATTTTAGTTTTAATTTGGTCCGCACTTTTATATTTGCGTTTCTGAATTTTAGTTTTCTGGATTTATTTTTATAAATCTTTTTTGGGGATTTTTAGTTTCTGTATTATTTTTTCTAGATAAGGTAGCCAACCCATTTTTCTGTATTTTTTTCAGGATTTATTTTCTAGTAATTTCCGAATTTTTTGTTCAGAGTTTTTTTTCATTATTCTGGAGATTAAACATTTCGGGATTATTTTTTTCGTGCAAATGTAGTGATCCCAATCTCGAAACCATTTTATGTGCGATTTTGTTGAGATTTTATCTTTCGATTATTTTTTATTTTCGAGATTTGGTCCCATTCGAGATTTTTTCTTTCGAGAAAGCGGAGTCATCCCTACAAAGTATTATGGTTTGTAGGAAATAAAATACTCATGAGTGAAGCTATGCTACCCGAAAACATGATTATAAAACATGGCCAGTTTATAAAAGCCTGCTAGAAATAATTATGGAGAACATAGTACAATCATCTCTTCAATATAGGGTCCAACTTAATGAGCCACGGTTGGCCACATTATCTCGCATTACAAAATCTCGTATAAACTTGAGAGTAGAGATTTTGTAATAAGTAAGTTAAATTAAAAAGTAAACTGCATACAAATTTTTGTTTGCAATATTTTATCTATGTAAAGAAAAAAAAAGAAGTGCACAACAGGCCGGGGTCACGTTAGAAAAATAGAAATGAAAAAGCAAAGTAGAGTGTATACAATTTTAATCTTGAAACTGAACTCTAGACTACCATCTACGATAAAATCTCACCTTTGGCATATTGTTAGGTTCTCACTTACTGGAATTATCTTACAAAATTGTAGAAATGTATCTACTGTCGCCTTTACCAAAAAGTTAAATTCCGAAATTGTACAATGAAATCTTCTAACGATTGATAAAGTTGCACAACTTTCAGCATATCAATACCAATATAACAGAAAGACTCACTTGTGGAGAATTACATCTACTTCAAATTGATTTCAAACTATAGTCTGTAGAGCAGTGTCGAATACGTTAATTTTTTTGGCTTCATGATTTAGCAATTTGTTTTGTATTGCATCAAATGAGAAATTCAATAGAGTTGTCCTTAATTTCATTATAACACAGACATAAGTTTTTTGATTGCATCTGTTCTGCTATACCATTTTGTATTTGAAAGAGATTTAAGTTGCTTATATTTTCGGCTACACTTGCACTAACCAAGATAAGCCAATGAAATGCTGTTAGTTGTACTATGACCAACGCAATATGATTAGTTTCTAAAAATGGATCAAATTTAGGTATTATTTGGCCAAAAATTTCTTTTTTTATTTGCGATTCAAAACTTTCATCAGATCTTCGGAATGCAAGCCCTCCTTCGGACGCTAATATTGATATTTGTTTAAACATTTTTGCAAGTTTGGTTTATTGATCACAGGATACAAATGAAAATTATGCTTTATACTATCAGAAATGTTTATTGAAAAAGAAAATCGAATTTAGAATGATGTGTGGGGCATCTAATGCTTCGGAACCTGATACGCGTAAATCAAAGCTTTTAAAGCTAAAATTTTGTAATAATTCGATAACTAAACAAAGAATTTCCCAAAGCCCATTAACATTGGACCGGGGTCTTTATTTTTAGCAGGAAACAACTATTTACAAAAACGAGGTTTTTTTAATTTATGTATTTCATCAAAACAGTAAAATAATTTTTAAAAACTTATCTAGCTTTTCCAGAATTTATGATTTTATTTATTTTATTGTTTGTACAAAAAGTTTTTTTAATTTGAAGGTTTTGTCATTCGGGCTTTCCGTCTTTTTTGCTTATTCGATGTAAAGGACTCATATTTTTCGGATATTTTTGGTTTGTATTTATAATACTTGAAATATTTTGTTATCGCTTAATAAATCTGTAGTATAATACCGTCTTAAACAAGGAGTCCGGACCGGTAATTATTGGTTAATTGCCTAAATTGTCTATTGGATAAACGTTTCTATTATTATTGAGGGAAACGACAGTTTACTTTTCTTACGCCGTAGTGGCCAAAAAACCAAACTTCAGCAAAATTGTAGACTCTGGGAAAAGCATATTTAATTTTTAACCCCTCGTTGGGAACATGGGTCTGGCCAAACTTTTTCGATGTTACTTGTAATTAAAATATATTTCGAATTATGCTAGCGACTTGAAATTTCGTGTACTTCCTAAAATTTCCGCATGTTTATGAACGGTTTACAGCGGCTTCAGCCAATGATAAAGAACGTGAAAGAACTGCTAAATAGGGCGTAAAAATCGATCCATTCCTTAGCGATAACAATGACGAAGATACAGATTATATAACAAACGAAGACGCTTCAACTGATATTGGGAAATGGTCATCGATCATATCCTAATGAAATATTTATCAGTGATGATGACGAAGAGGAAATGAAGTCTGAAACTCAACAAAATTTGCTATAAAAATGAACCAAATATTACTGTTCGTCTGCGTCAACAATATTATGCGTTTTCGAGCTGAACCCGAGGAATAAAATTCTATTGAAAATAAAATTTCACACCAAACATTGTGCTCAATATCATCACCGAAACGAACCAATATGGAAAGATTCATTTTAAAAATGGAATGTGGCTAATCCCGATAAAAATCGAAAAGTTTGGAAGGATTTAACCGAAAGTGAATTAGTTGCATTTATTGCAATAGTATTGGCTGGTGGTGTTTCACAAAATTTCATGCAAAAATCACACATTTAGTGGCGTACAGATGGCCTACTCATATTCAGAACAGATATCTATTCATGACACCAATTCGTGACGGTGCGGCCTTTATCTCCTCAATCGTTACAAAACTCCGTCCTTTCATGTATCTTTTCTGTTTTGGGAACAGGAAAAATTGCAGGGGGCTAAGTCCGGTGAATACGGTGGCTGAAGCAAGATTACGGTGTTGTTTTTGGTCAAAATATCAAGAACAAACTTCGGTGCCACAAGTTTCATGCCCAAAACTGATATGCCGACATCTTCAGCAACTTCTCTAGTATTGATTCGACGACTCTCCATAACAATTTTCTTCACTGCTTCAATGTTTTTCAGACGAAGCCCGCCGTCCAGAGCGGGCATCGCATTTAACATTTTCACGGCCTTCTGTGAAGAGCTTGTACCATTTATAAACATTTTTCTGGCTGAAAGCAGATTCGCCAAATGTCACAGTCAATATGTTAAGTGCGTTGGAGGACTTAATTTTATTTTTCACCCAAAATTTAATGAAACAGATTATTTGATCCATTTTTTTCGATAGCAAAAAATCGCCAAACACACCAAAACACGTTTTAACTTTATATCTGTCAAAATAAACTAAACAGAAAAATGGCTGATAATGTCAACATATGTTGGGGACATGTGTACCAACTTAAAAAAAATCGACGATAATCGAAAATCGAATGACGTAGCTCGCGAAATTTGAAACACACCACATACCATCGAAACCAGCATAAATGGCATAAAACATTTGGGTGGGCTTGCTATTCAAAAAACAAAATATCGATTGCAAGGAAATTATACACAGGTCGAGAAGAACAAGCTGAACGTGAAGTAAATCAAGGCGAAAATGTTATGCTACAACTCGCAAAACCGGTGGCCCTACAATTTTCGCTGACAATTTCTTCATCACATTGGAAGGAACTGAGCGACTGGCCAAACTTGGTCTAGCATTCGTTGGCACCATTCGATCCAATAAAAGATTTATCCCTGATGAAATGAGAAAGCACAGAAATAATTAATTTAGGAGTCAGTCGTATAACGGCTTTTTAAGGGAATTTAGAACTAAGTTCCTATTTTGGATGTTTTAAGTAAGAAGTACGAATTTATACCACAACTAGGTTCCATTTCATACAAAATGATTTTTACAAGTCATAAAAAAAATATTTGTATTTAAAAATCTTGAAACCATTTTGGTTTGTGGGTGGCTACTAGAAAAAAAATACAGAAACTCAAAATCCAGAAACACAATAATAAAAGAGTGGCGTTAAAATCAAAATTTATAAAATGTCTCAATGAAATTCACTTCATCAAACTCGCATACACGCATAACAAAAAGATTTGTATCGCTCGTATCGCTTCTCCTGACAGTTCTTCCACAAATGTTGCAAGTTATGTTGTGGTTGGCTTAATTCATTAGGTTAGCACAGAATCGACGAAAAATTGGAATGAATGGAGTATTTAGGTTAAATTGGAAAATGATTCATCAACTTTGCACACACAGATGAAAGGAATTGTCCCGCTTTTGTTGTTTCTCTGCTTCAAATATTTTTCCCCGATTTTTTCTGGTATTTTCTAGTATTTTACGGGATTTTTTATCTTGATTTTAACTATTCGACTATTTTGGATTTTTTTCAGGCAAATGTAGTGATCCCAAACCATTAAAAGTGTCGAAATTGAATTATCTTTATCATAAAAGTCAATTAAAATAAAATAATTATCGGCTCGATTTGAGGCATGTACTTAAAATACGCATGTAAATTTTACTTTCGAAATATGTGGTAACATAACATTGGACTGAAACAAACCTGAGGGATTTTGGTAGCTCAATAATTTTGGGAGACACTTGATGCGGCGGCTGGATCACCACAGGAGGATTTATCATCAAATTCTTAATGGGTATTCACAAAATCTGAGATTCTACAATTTCGTAAAATCTTCGACCACATCACTATCTTGACACACCCACGGTGAAATTCTTTGAGCCCACTTTGTGCAACATTACAAAGCTGATCGTTCACCCAAATATACTCCTGAACTTTTTTTTTCTGAAAATATTTCACTTGGGTTTTGTGTAATGATGTTAAGCGCCCCAGCAATTTTGATAATCTACTAATGTTATTCGAAATATGATCAATTTACTTAAATTAATATAAACTACGCTAATTTTAAAATTAATTAGATTTAGGCTTACATTACAACTGTTACCTGATGAGACGATGGCGATAATTACAGCAACCAGCATTGATTTTCGTGGACAATTAGTCATTCAATTCGATGCAAGCAAAAATAGGTGAATTACAGTTTTAACAAAGCAATTGAGAGGTAGCTTATATTTAAGAATTTGCAAAATTCCTGAAATCTAAAAGATTCAATTTGCGAAACACGATATTTCAAATCGTTTATATTCGATATCAAGCTTTCAAATTCGAAAAAAACGGAAATTTAAAAATTAGGCGATTCAAAATAAAGAACTTCAAAATCATTTGGTAGCTTCGAAATTTTAACCTTTGAAAATAAAATATTGTATTAGAATTAACAATCTGAAAATTTGATACATTCTGGATTCCCAATTATGAATTGTTGGATTTAAAATTCTTTGTTTAAATTTATGAGGTTAGGCATCATCTAAAAATATTGGCCCAAGGAGGGGACCGGGTTAAGGATTTTAAATTTCAGGATAGCTGGCAATATTTTAGGCTTGTAGTGCCAAATTTTATTCTATATAGAATTCTAATCGGTTCAGAGTTGTATAAATTCTAAACCTTTTTAAAATTTGAATTTTACTTGTACCCTTACTGCAAGGTCAAACTTTGAGCGGATTTCGAGTTTTGTCGCTTTAAAATCTCATATTTCTCATTCGAACTAACTAATTAAATTAGTTTTGAGCAAGGTAGAGGTGAACTGTAGTATATGCAGATTAGGTAACGGCATCTAAGGATAAAATGGATAATTTCGATTTTCGGGAACTTTTTCGAAATTGCGAAAAAACGTGATTATGAAATACATTTTTAGTTCTCGTAGTTGTGATGTTAGTTGTCATACTTAAAGACAACCGGATCGCAATCAAAGAAATTAGTTTTTTTCATGAAAATTAATAAGAAGGATTTTTAATAGTCAAAAATAGAATTCTTTTTGAATTTAGACAAATTAGCGTATGGCTAGTCACACATCTGATTTGTAAAGAAAACATAAATCGACAAGAAAATATTATACCGAAAATGACGATATCGAGCAATATATTTTTTCCAAAAATTCTTTCCTGCTACTGGCTGACATGATCGAGTTTTGTTGCATTTGTAACTTTGTGAACTACGAGTTATCCAAACTCCTAACTCGAAATACGAGAGATAAATAATCGATTTTAATTTTAATAAATTTCCACCTCAATCAATAAAAAAGCTTTTATTTCATACTATACAGAAAATCAATGTTTAAGTGAGTGATTTCAGCCCAGAAAACGAATCATTATGGTACAGAAAAACACGGTGCGGAAAACGAGCCACACTAATAAAATAAACTACAATAACTTGATAATTTGAAATTCATGATTTTACTCAGATTCAAGGTCCAAAGAAAGAATTTAGCAAAATCAAAGTTCATCTAAAATTTGATATATAAAAATTACAGATTGAGCCCACAAGATGGCAACTAAGTGCACATATATTTTACAGACAGTCGGAGGTCCCCTCTATCCAAAAAACATGACAAAGACTTTACTACGGATGGAGGGCAATCTCCCCAATTTAAAAATGATAACAACATTCAAAAATATAAAAGAACTGACTTAGGATAAAAGTGATTCGTTCCTATATGCAAGTTTGCATTAAGTTGGATATTAACAAATTTCTCAGTCTGGCCCAAACATCGTACACAAGTGGACATATATTTTTATTAGAAGTGGGTGACCTCTTTTATCCATAAAACATTACTGCTTTCAAAAACCTAGAAGATAAGTGACAAAGGACAGACGTGATTCGTTCCTATATGTAAGTTTGCATTAAGTTAGACATTAACAAATTTCTCATTTTGGCCCAATGATCGAACACAAGTGCATACATATTTTTAAGGGTAGCTGGCAATCACCTCTTTCGAAAAAATATTAAAACTTCCAAAACTCTAGAAGATAAGCCACTTAGCGCAGTCGTGTTGCGTCCCTATATACATATATACGTTTTAATAAAGTTGGATATTTAAAAATTTCTAATTCTGGTCTAAAGATCGTACCCAAGTGGACATATATTTTTAAGGGTAGTGAGTGACTCCCTCGTTCTAAAAAATATTACAACTTACCAAAATCTAGAAGATAGGTAACCTAGGACGGTGGCTAAGTTGCGCAAGTGGACGGATATGCAATGGCAAAGATCAATATATATATTTCTTTAGCTGCTATTCCCCTCCAAGTCTACAACTGTCAGAGTAAAAATTGTGGTGGAGGCAAGAGAGCACCATCCAATCGTTATTGCTGGGGACTTCAATGGTTGGGCCGAGGAGTGAGGTAGCAAATATACCAACACTAGAGGCAGCACACCCTTAGAGACATTTTCCCAACTGGACGTCATGCTAGTCAACAGGGGGAACACCAGCACCTTCCGTAAGAATGGTCACTAATCAGTGATTTATATTAATTTTAAGTAGTCAACTAACGAGGGAAATCAAGTGGCATGTCAGTGAACGATCACCAAGCTGTGTTTTTTGAAGTAGGATCTCAGAGCAAGGCAAAACTGAAATCAATGACCTGGAAAAGAAGAGGCTGGTTGCCCAATGCTTTGGACGAATAACTCTTACTGGAATTGCTCAGAGACATCAGTAAACCAACAAGTACAGCAGAAGATAAAGTTAACCATTTGGCCAGACAACTTTACATGGCATGTGACGGGTCTATGCCAAAAGGGACATCAAATAACAGAAGGAAACCAGCCTACTGGTGGTGTAAGGACATTAAGAAACTGAGGGCTAGAGGTCACAAGGCCAGAAGGAAAAGTCAAAGATCTGCAAGGTGCCTGGGTACGATCTTTGCCCCAGAATTAGAAAATTTTTAATATCCAACTTTATGAAAATTTACATTTAGGAACGCAACACGTCTGACCTAAGTCACCAATCTTCTCGATTTTGGCAAGTTGTAATATTGTTTAGAAAGAGGGGTCACTCACTACCCTTAAAAATATATGTCCAGTTGAATACGATCTGTGAGCCAGACTGAGAAATTTTTTAATATTTAATTTTATGCGAACTTACATATAGGGACGGAACACGTCTGTCCTAAGTCACCAATCTTCTAGATTTTGGCAAGTTGTAATATTTTTAGAAAGAGGAGATCACCCACTATCCTTTGAAATATATATCCACTTGGGTACGATCTTTGGGCCAGACTGAAAAATTGTTTAATATTTAATTGTACGCGAACTTACATATAGGGCAGTTTAGCAACACGTCTCTCCTAAGTTACCTGTCTTCTAGATTTTTGAAAGTTGTAATTTATTTTAGATATGGGGATATCAAACTACTTTTAAAGAAGTCGTTATTATTGTTTTTTGATAGAGAGGACCTCCTCCGACTTTCTGTAAAACATGTGCCCATTTAGTTAAGGTCTTTGGGTTATGTAGATTGAGTTATTTTTATGTAACTAATTTCGAATGAACTTTAATTTTGTTAAATTGTTTCTTTGGACAATTTAAATTAAAACTTAATTTATTTAATTGTTTTTTTGTAAATTTCAATTAAACACAAATATTTTGTTTACGTACAAATTCATAATAACGAGAGATTCATTATTCATACATGCTCAGGAAACTCAATTTTTAAGGAAAACTGTTTAATTTTAGAAAAAACTTCACACGTTTGTGCAGTCGCGTGAAGTTTGTCCTAAATTTTTGTTTTTGTAAATTTAGGACAAGTTTAGGACAAACTTCTCGAGATTACTCGTGTTTCTCGGTATTTATCGAAATTTGCAACGCGTTAAGTTGCATCGTGTTACACAATTAGTAATTTATAAAAAATTTTATTTTTAAGAGGGATACTGTTGAAATTTTCATAAATCCTCGAAATAATTTTAAATTATTATTGACGATTGTAAAAGTACGAAATGCGCCTCTAGTGGAAAAAAACATAATTGGCCCAACGCCGAAATGTGACGTTTGAATTTTTGACAATTGTCTGTTTATTTTTTTTGTTTTGTACGAACAATGAAGCACTATATTCATCCAAAATCAGGTAATATTTTTAATTAACAATAAATTTTAAAAATGGAAATGTTCCAAAAATATATTAAATTGAGACAGACATTTTATAAAGAACGCAAAAACCGTCAAAAATAACATCACAATTTAATATCAAATCACGACTTATTTCTCAATGCCTGTTTGATTATTATTTATTTACTATATCATGAATTAGAAATGCCAAAAATCTGCGTTGGTCCAGTTAAAGGAAAATCCACTAGATGGAATCCGAGACGCTCCAATCGTCCATAGCTGGGCTGTCAGTTATGTTTGTTAGAAACTAGAAAAAAAGAATAAGAGCCCAGCACCATAATTCACTTAGACAGTTAATAATTTTTTTTTTTAAAAATACTTAAACTTTATAAAATTATTGAACTTCAAAATTTCCAAATGCACCAATAAAAATTCTTTAAAATTTGACAAAAAAAAATCAGAAATTGATGAAATATTTTATCACAAAAAATTACTTCAGAACTTGACGAAACTTCATAACAGATTTATAATCTTTCAAATTTTGTGTTAGTCCCAAAAATATTTAAAATTTCAAAAATGTTTAGATCTTAAGCATTTCAAATAACATTTTCAGAATTGAAGTTTAAATTTTTTTTTTTTAATTTGAAAAAATTATTTATTAAAATTTAATAAAACTAATTTTTTAACAAAATCAGAAATCAGCAGAAATGTCAAACGGCGTTCGGAATTTCTTAGCACATATTAAACATTTGACTGGACACATGCAGCGCTTTTAATAGGCATTTAGGAAAAATATGGAGGTATCCAGCAGATCGAAAATTTACTCTTCATGTGCAATTCCATCGCTGTAAAGATTTAAAGTATCAATGCATATACGCAATCTAGGGGACTATAACGCCGACGCAATAGTTAGGAATAACATGTTGTATATATTTGAGTCAGGAATACGATATTCCTCCAAATGGCGATAGTTTCTGACATGTTAGCTTTATTGATAAAGATTGGCTGGGACCTAAACTACTAAAATTTCGCACTCAAAAAAAAAAAGTTAAGCTAGGGGTATACAACAATGCTCGATTCTTAGTGGAAATTATTACCGTATATTCGAGTTCCTATGGCTAAACAATATAAATTGTGTTTAAAACCCATGACCTAAAGAGGCATAAAACAAAAAACATACTTATAATATATTGTTAACAACTCATACACCATGATACCACGAATCTATTAAATATTTTACCAATTGTCATAAAAAAATTGTTGTGACATGGCCCTAATGAATTATTACTTAAAGAAGGACTAAAAAATAAAAAATTTACCAAAAAATCAAATTTGATTGTCACGTTCAACTGTACTCGTACACTCGTATGTATGTATGAAAAAATTGTCTCTCCATTTTCTTTTCATTTTCATTGATTTTATAATTAAATTTTAAAATTTATCAACACAAATATTCTAGATTTCTAAATGTGTTTTGTTCTATTGTCTGTCTCTTCTGGGCGATGTGCGTATCATCATCATCATCATCATTATAATCATCAACATTGAATTCCGCACATATACATACATACATATAAATACATACATAATACGAGTAATGGGGTTTGAGTCACAAAAAATATGTTTTCTAATTTTTTGTGTTTTAGAATTTAGATTAATATGTACTATGGATGAGTGCTTTTTATATCTACATTATTACACAGTTAGGGTAGATTTATTTCAATAATATTATAATTTTTCGTTCGTTCGTTCGTTTTTTTTTCTCTCCAAAAGTAAAATACCAAAACAAAACAAAAAAAAAATTGATTTTCCTTTTGTACACCCCTAATGTGGACACATTTGGCTCTCGAATTATTATTTTTTTCGTCGATAATCGTACCAGATTATATTATGTTGATTGATTTTATATATAAATACAACTGGGGACAATCAGCTTATACCTATATGTTTTGTACTATATCCAGGTTAACAAAATGTGCGTATTCAATTTTTGTCGAGTTTACTAATTAAGTTAAATACTTACGTAACATTATAACTGTCTAAAAACTAATTATTGATTGATTTGTTTTGTTGTGTATAATGTGCGCGGTTAAGACATTTTAACAACAAAACTGAACAGTCATGTTGTTTTGTTATCTAAAATAGCCAACTATTTACAGTATATATTATGAGGATGATGTCACCAAGCCGCGCGCGCTTTGGATTGGAAAATTTATGATGGCACAGATGAAGAAAATTTGGTGCCATTTAAGCAGTAAATTATATCAGATTTGTTGTTTTGTTTATTTTGGGCCTCACATAACACATCCAATACACCATAGTTCTACAGTAATACATCTTTATAGTTTATTTGTTCTTTTTTTGGTATTTTATGTCATTTTGTACCGTGTTGTCTTTTCAGATTGAGATCTCGTGTAGTTGAAATTTGTTTATTTATTTATTGCTTAATATGGGTAATCTGTTGTAGTCGAACATGAATATTATTTTTTTTCGGTACTGAAATTTTATATTCCAAGCTTCATTTAGATACATTTTATCGTTTACGATAACATTAGAACATGATTTTAGGATTTTGCTGTAAAAAAGCTTCAAATAGTGTTTTATGATCTATATGTATGTGACATGTTCATTTCTAAAAATATAAAACAACAAACTGTGCAAATTTTAACTATCAGATTATATAGAGCTTTTAGAGCTTTTTTGGCTTGTGTAAAGCTTTCAATGTTATACGAGTCATTTAATAATTTTCCTTCTCAAACCAATATCAAATAAAACTGTCAAACGTTAAAGCCTCAAATTATATAAAGCTTTTGTTTCCAAAACTTTGCTTTGAAAAAGCAAACAAATTTGCTTTACAAATTTTGTTGGTAGGTATATCAATTACCAGAGATTATAAGAGAGATTTTTAATCTCGTACTAGTTAAAATAGATTTATGTTTTAAAAATGATTTTTGAAAATACAATTTTACAAACTTTACCTGTAGATTTCAGCTTTGATTTTAATTTTAGGAAATCGATAAGCTACACTATAGGATATAATTCACTCATTTAAGATTTTTGCTTGACTCATTCAATAGCATTTTTTTCTCTCACGGTACATCATCTCTCCAACTTTTCCTATTCCAGTGCAATACGGAAGAAACGGAGCGAAATATGGCAACAAATTTAGACGTAGCAGTCCTGCGTCGAAAATTATAGTTAATTAGCATCGTAACTATGTTTATTTTTTATAAAGGTTATAAATTCGCAAAGAGACTTAATTTTAAGCAGAGTTTCGAAACCGCACAATTTTGAGTTCGGGTTCGGGTTCAGGTTCAAAGCAAGAAAATAATTGGGTTCGGGCTCGGGTTCTGGTTTGGGTTCAGGTTAAAAAAAAAATAAACCAAAAGTATTTCATTAAACAAATTTCGTTTAATTTGACGAATAGGATATCTCTTAATGATTCTTCTGTAAGGTGTACTCTTTGTGGTGCTAAACTAAACTTTAAAGCCGAAAACACCCATTCTACACTGTTTTGCGTTGCAGGATTCGCTAACATAAATTGAGCAGCTTCGTATAAAAGTGGAATTACAATTTTATGGTTGGTTTTCCCACCATTCTCTAATATTTTTTCCCTTGTGGGTCCGTGAGAAGGACTTATAAACAGCAAATTCCTATTTCACGCAAAGTCAACTCGGAACACGGTTGAATCGAACCAGCAAAATGTCGGGTTCGGGTTCGAAAAACTTACTAAAAATATTTGAACCGGAGCGGGTTCGAGGTTCGGGTTCGGTTCGCAACCCTGATTTTAAGTTTTAGTAGCCAATCAATCGTCCCGTTGACGTTCGTTGATATTGGACTGATAATTTAATATAAGGTTGACATTTTCAAAGGAACCGGTACGTAAGGTTGTAATAAAGTCAGCTTTGTATTTTTTATTCTTTTAAAAAGCGCTAGCAAACTTAAAATAATTCGGAAGTTTTAATTTAAATCCGAATGTTCAAGAACTTATTGATAATGCTAAAGCTAATCGGTTTGCTTTTGCACAATATTTTATAAATTATCCTATCACCTAAATTTTTACGTAAGCAATAAATAGACTTTTCGACGAAAACAATATTTAAGATTTTTAACAAGTATAATATTTATTATTGTGAATTATTTATTAAACTTTGTGAAAAAAAATATATTTCAAAAAAGAATTTAGGTTCAAACATAATCCTCCTCTAACAAAAGAGAATACAACGAATGATTCAATTTCAAAATTGAGTAGGCTGAAAAGCCGAGGTGAAGGTTTGAGCCGTAGTTTTAAATAATTTATTAAATTAGAATGTAGAAATGACTCAGACAATTTACCACATCATTTATAAAAACAATAAACCCTGAGGTACTCCTGAAGAAACATCAATCACTCTTAAAGTGAAACTATCAATTTTAACCATTTGAGTTCTAAATTCCAGATAAGACCTAATCCAGTTAATTGGCAATAAGTTCAAACACAAGTATCCCGCACAAGACACACACAAATCACAAGTATTGCGCACCAATAGTATTGGTAACCAATTAACAAAGTACCAAAATTGATTCGGTATTTATTTAATCGTTGATTCAAGTTCCAGAATATAACTGCTATAAAGAAATCGGTTTAGATATATATTTCGTACGCAATACAACGAACGAGTTGTAATTAACAACATTAGGATGTAATTTATATTTTTTGTGAGCCTTGTCTTTTCTATTTTTAAAATTTATCAACTCATTATTATACGACGGTTCCCTCTTTGCACATGAAGCTTTCCTCCTATTGGTAAATCTCTCAATGCCTAGGTTAATGATTCGATATAATTCGCTCAGCATTTATCGTCGATTTTATCACAGGCATAAAAAAACACCAATCATACTCATTCATGCATTTAAGGAACTGTAATCGCTCATTTTATAATTAAAATTCCATGAGTATAAATTTTCTTCGACCAACTCGCAGCATTAAAAAACAACTGAAATATTCAGCGGAGAGTGGAAAATACTAGACGATCCAGTTAAATTCTCTGTTACATTGTTTTAAACCCAATGAAAATATTTAAGAGATGTAGTTTTCTATCTCGTCGTTCATGTTAATAGGAGTCAAATTGTGATCAGCAATCTCCCATACAATATCACGTATGCTGAAATCTCCAAAAATTAAAAGACGCTCATCCGGCTGAAGCAATGCATGCTGTGTGATAGACTGACATGCTTGAATGACAGGGTACATATATGTGACACAGATGATCAGAGAATATTAATGGAATCGTACATGAACAGCAACAATTTCGTTTTCCGAGCCAACGTTTTCCGACTGGATGGATATTTATTCAAAACTGCCACTACAATACCACCACCCTTGTTATAAGTGTCCATTTGCAGATATCTATCTCTCCGAAAAACAGCATAAGGCGACGGAAAATATTCCTCCGTTTTGAAATGGACTATTACCTACGAACTCAACGATGAAAATGACATCATAATCTTCCTCTAAACTTGACATATACAGAGAGATAATTTTGATATTGACATTCGATATTTCATGTGCTTTTCGATGTTATGTAACATTTTCGATAATATTCGAGTTTAGTTTGAATTGAGCTAAGAAGAAGCTTTAAGTTAGGTGAAAATTTTAAAATGATGGATTTTTGGACTAAACTAGATTTCTGTGTTTGAATAATTTGCTCGGTATTTGGATTTTCATTAAATGTTCGACATCCCCAAGTTGTTTTTCGATATTTCGAGATTATTCGAGTTTTTCAGGAATATTCGAATTTTTTAGTAAACGGATTACTCTAGAATTCAAAGATTATTAACTTTTCGAGGTTATTCTTGTTTCTATATTACTCCAAATTTTTCGAGATTAAACTTCAAGATTATTCCAGTTTTTGAAATTTTCGAGTATAGGTGGTGCTACTTTTTATGATGTTATAGAATATTCGAAATTATTGAAGATGTTCGATAATTCTTCGAATTATTTCAAATTTTCCAGATGACTCGGGATGTTTCGATATATGAAAACGGTAAAGAACGAGACGAGATGAATAATTTGAAAGAAAGAATAATACTAAGATCTTTTTACCTATTGGTAATGGTTCGTTGAAATAGTTGATAGTGAAATCAATTAGCTTATCTTTAATGCAGCCGCTGTTTGATCGAGTTACGTAACGAAGCAAATACAAAGATATTGGAGTAAGGAAACCCATCGAGAACACGTTAAAATAGAAACCGATTAGTTTACTTTATTAGCGGGGTTTAAAATTGGAAGTATGAAACCATTTAATTTCTACCCGTTATTTGAAAGTGCTTCACGAATACTTTCTTTTAATCCAAAAGATTTTTGATGTGAAAACATCTTTAGCGGCAGGAGTAAGTAAAAAATTGTGTAGAAATCGGGTTACGGAAACAAAAATGGCGAACAAAAAATATTGCTGGTATGTGTGAATATCGATAAGAACAAAAAATAAATAAAACGTAAAATCAATGCAAAATCTACGCATACACATGCAATATACAACATCATCCGGCATTTCAAAAATATCGTGACCCGAATACAAAAAAAAATATACAAAAAAAACGCCTACTTTAATTTTTTTTGTTGTGAATATATCTGCTACATATGGCTGCTGCCGCAAGTGTTTTTGAAAATGAAAATTACATACGAGTAAAAGGACCACAAATTATGCGTGTGAAGTGTAATAGTTATTTACGTCACACGGGCGGTAAATGAGTTGTGAAAGTACGAGTTCGATGTTTATTTGAGAATTTTGAACGAGTAATGTAACGATCATTTAACGTACGTGTAACCTGATTTTGGTTTATTCGGTGAGTTTGCCGTGACCATTTACTGCTATGGAGGTTTAGGTGATTAACTTAACAGAACTGTACTTTGCTAATGCTTAATTATTGTCAGTAAGGTGTCATCCAAATTCAAAATAGAATTATAACTTACTGACTTTTTGAACCAAAAATGTAACTAAGTTTAAATACTGAGCGAACAACATCCGTCTTTATGGAGGGGTTCCTGAACCTTAACGAAATGGCTTGAAATGATTCAATAGATATTTATACAAAAAAGTTTTTACATAAATCTTTTGCGAGTTGGGGGTGAACTCGCTCGTTGTTTTTTACTTACAATTCGAACAAAAAATAATTGTTTTTGAAGTTATGTAATGCTGGAGTTTAGGTTTTATGATTTTTAAAGCTTATTCGAAGGCAAATCATATTATAGCGGTTTTATGACAAAATTGACTGATCTTTACGATGGTATTGAAATACAGTCAATTTTAAATAGTTTATACAGATCAATCCACGTGAATGTAGAGTGAACATAACCTAGAAGTTTTGTTTTTGTGAAATACAAAATTATCGGGAAATGCCGCGCGATTTATCTAAATTCAATATAAACTATTAAAAGTCGTATTGAAGTGAATATTTTTAGTCGGTTAGTGCTTAGTGAGAAAAGTTGTTAGTGTGGAAATTGTATGAAAATGTCTCGATTCAATAAAATTACCGATACATTTAATTGGTGTGAGACCAATTTTTCGATGAAATAAGGCGGAATTAATCGAGTGCAAGGCTGAGATGATATTTGTGAGTAGGGTTTCCAATATCGGACCACTTTTCCAATCTCGATATTTCGATATTGAAAAATCTCAAAATCGATAGTATCGATACTTCCGAAACTAAACTTTAATTATCAATTAGTTACAAGAACCTTAAAAAATAATTCAGTCAAGTTTATTTTGAAAGTGGTAAGTTCTTTTTACCAAATAAACAAGCTAGTTGTTATAATACTTGCAATTCTATTAACACTTAATATATCGCAATTGTTGTTAAAAATGATAAGGTAATGTAGAATAGCACATAACCACCTAGCTTGATTTTTTTTTTTTTGGAAAATGAAATTACTATAAGACACCGCTTTCAAAATAAACGACTCGCATCAACTAGAGCTTTATGAACGAACGATTTCAATTGAAAAAATCGATCCAACATACTCATTACATTATTGTACCTTGTTTTACAATCTATTAGGAGCTAGCTCTTTTCCAAATTCCTGTTTTACATGTTTCTGTTTGTTAGAAATCGTTCAAAAATGTTGATGAATTTTCAGATTTTGTCAATTAACGGGCGAAATTTTCATAGTTCGTTGTCAATCAAATCTTCTCTATCATCAATTTTGAATCTTATTAAACCACTTATATCATCATCTGTAGTGCCATTATAGTTCGGATCATTATAATTTTCTGGGGGAAAACTGATTTGAACTTGAGGAATATCTACTTCAATTTGTGCCTTTTTGTATAACACTACGACTACAGTCAATCGAATGCCATGGGCCAAACAAATTTGTTGGAGAGAATTTATTAATCCCCCTACTTTAAACCAAATATATTAAGCTTTTGCTGAGCTTGTAGCGATTCACTCAATCAAATAGCAGATTTCATTCGTTCATTACCACAATTATTAGAAATTTAGCGCATTTCGACTGCTAAATATAATTGTAGGTGAACAACTCTTCTACGGGTTAATCTGTAAAACACATTAAATGATCTTTAGGATCGGTTGCATATTTGGTGATTACACGAATTAAATAATTAATTCAAGTTAAAGTAGAAAAGAAAATTATTAAATTTTGTAAGAGAATTTAGCTGTGTTAGTATAATTCGCTAATACAACATGCACAGTTCATTCTGTATAATGAAAATTGTGCTACACCAGACGCCGCGGCCTAATGAGAAGAGATTATTTCATAATCATAAGAAAACCATAATCTTTCGAAACTGGATTAAATTCCCTTAAAATTTGGCGTTCATTAAGGCGTTCTCTCACTACAGCGATCGCAATCATTGTAAATCGCTATTTTGTAGTTTGTAGTTTTAATTAAAATTTATGTGGAAATTAATTATTTTAATTTAAAATAAGTTATCTGCCACAGTTGCTTTATGCATAAATTAGCATCAATCAGAATTGCTCCGATCAGAAGAGGCGTTCTCTCGCGCTACAGTTCTCTCAAGCATTGTATTATAAAATCGCTATTTTGTAGATTTTAATTTTAACAAAATTTATGTGAATATTAATTATTCTGTTTTAAAATAAATTAACCACCACTATTTCTTTACGCAAAAATTGCCACCAGAATTGCTCCGATCGGATGAGCCATTCTTTAGCTACAGCGGTTTAGGCATTTAATCAGTGGTTCGCGTTGCGGCGTGCCTCGTCGCCTGATGACGTACTTGCGATAATATTATGCATGAAGCCTAAGGACCTACCTAAGAAGTTAACATTTGAGTTAAAGGTAATGCTTACAGTTGATGAGTAATTGTAAACGACCAAGGGCAAAATTTCGTGTCAATTTTCTGAACATGCGGTGTAAGGCGTTATCACGTCAAAACATCTAAAGCGAGACATATAACATATTTTTGTAGCAAAGTGCATTGTTGCAATATATAAAATTACAAAAAACCATTCGAATATTGTAATATCGATATTTGCTCTCGATTTTCCGAAATTATATAAAATAATTTTAGGCCGATAGTATCGATATTTCGATATCGGTACTGGAAACCCTATTTGTGAGGAATTCAAACGATATAAATTTCATTGTGTTGAATGGGCGTAATGCCTATCTGAAAGAAGGCAATGAGGTTAAATGTCAAGTAAGTGATTTTTGGATTTTTGGTTGTTTCGAGGTTAGGTAATGCTGGAGTCAAATGAATTATGATAATATATAGGGTACATCACTGTAATTTTCCATAATAAACTTGCGGTCAATGGGACAGGCAGACTTATCGATAATGCAGTATTATTTAATACGTGAAAACTGCAAGTGAATCATAACATTATAAGGGACAACACTGTGCTTTTCCAGATTGAACTTGCGGTCAATGATGTAGGCAGATTTATCGATAATGCGGTGTTGTTGAATACGTGAAGGCTGAGTACAGGATTGCTTCTGTGATACCGCTCTAGATTTTTTGAAGAGGGATTAATGGATTTGAGATTGCTTTTACTATAGCCATTTAACAACCAAACCATGAGGATAACGTAGTTTAATAAGTTTTGGTTTATTTAAGAGTAGTAGTTGGTGACGATTAACTAGTTTGGATCTTGATTTTCAGAAAGATTCGGAGTAATCAAATGCAGATTTACAGAAACTTTGGGCCGAATTAATTTGAAATTTATGTCATTATTTGAAGCTGAGTAAAAATTATTACCTATGTTTTAAAGCTATTTTCATAGAATGTTTTGCTGAGTGGTGTTTAGTGGTTCTAGTGACTGATTGGGTTACGGATATATGCCTGGTACGTTCTTTTTGGTGATAATTAGATGAGTTCCTGAAGGAAGCTGAGTTAGCAATAATTTTATAAGCTGATTAAATAGTTAATTAATTGTTAAAATTTGTAGCGGTGTCACCTAGAGGACTTTTTAAAAATATTTTAATTTTTATTTTAATTTTATATCTAGTTTTATATGTAAATCAGCTATTACACCCTTGACAGTGACACACAACAATTTAATAAAACCGATTTATTGAATTTTTCGAGTTTAGTCACAGTATGTCAACCTCAATTTTAGTTAATCGCTTTGTTTTGCATAGAGTACTCGAACGAGTTTAGCTAAATCGGATTTATTAAATCAAAGTATGTCTACGGTATGGGACTTCAATGAAACTGGCATAGTTTGCTTTGAATGAATAACGATTTGACTATAATGAAATTTTCACTGCTTCTGATTAAGAAAAATTGAGTCCCATATATTAAAGTACAGACAGTTCTACGTTTAAAGGGTCGTGTCTCGCAAACAGCTCCTTTTTTATTTTAAGAAATTCTCAATTCATTTAACTATATTTTGTCATAAAAAATATTGTATGTCAATAGTTATTGAAAATTTAAACAAAAAATACAGTAAATAAATTTGATAAGAGATGGTGTTATTAAAATATTTAGTTTTGGTTTTTTAATGTTTTATGCACACATATAATGTATAAAATGACTTTATGTAAATTATATACTTTTTAAGTGTAAAAAACTGTGTAAATTACACAGTGTAATTTACTCGCCCAACTTTGGACGTAATAAATTAATTCATTACATCAAACTTCGGTGTAAACTTGCATATAGTACATACAACGACTGCCAAAATTCAGCTTGAGTTGAAAAATTTATGAAAATATTTTAAAAATTATTTAAACTTTAAATTCTACAGGTTTACTGCATTTATGTAAGTTGGAATCTATGCCTATTCCAATATTCCATCAGTTTTAAAAATGTTAAGCTATTGTTTTGTTACCAGGTTTGGACTACCCACACCTTCACAAATTGACTTTTATTCCAAGCCGATGAATTATATTATATCACCAATAATTCGTAAGTCACACAACCATCGTTCATCGACATACTTACCCTTCTTTCATAAACATTTTACAATTTAAAATTCAAGGCAAGGGATACTTGAACGAATGACGATCTCGAATTTTGGTAATATTTAAATGCCAAAGTTCTAAAAATTTCTAAGGTTCATTAAAAAATTCTATTTAATTGAGAATTTTGAATTGATCTGGAAACAATGAAACCAAATCGAGTTCACTTTTCCAAATCATATACATTGAGGATGATAGTAATTTATGAGCAATCTCCTAATTTATATTATAACCTACAACTAAGTAACGATTTTTTTTTTTCAAAATCGTTCTTGTTTTGATGTGAAAAAGCGTTGGTAAAGAAAAGCAAATTTCATTTCCCTTTTGTAAAATGTTAGACTTTCTTGTTTAATTTAGCTTGCTTCTGCAAAACGTTCACTGGCAGCTTTGGTGGTAAATTAATCTTTTCGTATAGAATATCCTCAGAATTACGAGGCAACTAACTCTATCTAACAATTCGTAGCCGAACCTTAAAAAGAAATACTGACGCTTTCTAGTATGGAGTGTTTAATTTGCGTGTTTTAGAAAATTTTCTTTCAAATTCGTAGGTTATCCAAATAGTTAAAAGCCTTAATATATATTTTCAAAATTTTATGTGTTTCTAACTTGAGCGGTTTTTGAGGATTTTGTTTTATTGCCAGTTGTTAGAGAATTCAATAAATTAATGAAGCTTGTTAAGCTCACGACTAGGTATTCTAAAATATTTCAAAATTTGGTTTATCACACGTTTTAATATCAATAAGTGACTTTATTCCAAAATAATGTTAACCTTTTAGTTTTTTAAAGGAAGTGCAAAACACTTAGCTAATTTGACTTATTCCACAAAACCCATATTCCTAAAATTCAATCGAAAAAGTCACCTTTGGCTTGCTCTACAATAAAGTCACCGGTAACTTTTTTCGATTAAATTGTAGAATACAGTGCAAGATTAATTTAAATTATCTTCCAATTAAAACTATAAAAGGTTTACATTTTGGTTAGAAACCTCAATTTTCATCGACAACCAAGTACAACCTAAAACCAAATTCAAGCAGTACAAAACTATTAAGTAGCGCGGTAAATCTTAACATTCAATTTAATCGAACAAGTTGTAACAGCTTGAAGGGATACCTTTAGATCAAAAATTTGACAAGTCAGACAATTTATTCGCAGATCATTGAAAAATTTGATCCCTCCGTCTCAAATTCTAATTACTTATTTCATTTGTTAAATATCGATACTGTAGTGAATCATTTAAATTCGCAAATATCTTTAATTCAAAAAATTTATAAAATTTGTAATAGAAACTGTTGGAAAATAATTTTGAAAATTTGTTAAAATTAAAAGTGTTGCAAAACTTTTGAAAGTAAGAATTTTCAGAATCGCAAGATTTCACGATTGATTAAATACTATGAATGTTCTATGACCAACTACCAAAAGCATCCAAAAGGTTTTGTCATTACACGTTACTTGCAGATTGATTCGGATAATGTAGGACTTGTAGTAATATCAAGAAACCACCAATTGTTTGTTTTAGATTTGCCAAAGAGCAAAAACCAGTTTAGTAACAGCGCAATTGGCATTTTTACATCTAGCCGAATAGCTCAATCCAGTAAAACCTATTAATAGTAATTGCAGCCTTAGATCAGTTATCATATTCTTTATCAATAGTTGTTTATCAAAAGAATCATAACGCAAAAATATGAGTTTAGTTTTCAAATGGAAGATTGGAAATTTGGTCAAATTTTGAGAATTCTGGGGATTGTAAATTTTTGTTTTTAAATCGAAAGACTTTTTAATAATTTTCTATTTCAAATCATAAAATTTAATGACTTCTTTAAAGCTTTCATTATTTGTTTCCAAAAATTTAATCATAAATCAATTTATTTTAAATTCCAAAATATATTTTTGAGATGATGGTTTACTACACTTAGGCAACCCAAGTAAATGATTTCGATTATCAAGCCGGTTTGAAGTCTATAGCTTGTGTTGGAACAAAGAAGTATTGTCTCGGCAGCATAATTTTCTTGTAAACATGTAGGTTTGCACTTTGCATTTAGCTGATCCACAATCAACCGAAACAACCGTTTTCATAAAGCGCAGCAAGCTTAAGTTCATAGATAAGATTTAACAATAATTCTTTTTCAAGATCCTTTTAAAATCAACAAAATTTACTTATCGAAGCCCTCGGCTCATTGAAGTCAGATGAGAATAGGCGCAGGATAAAGAAGCGAATCGATTTTTTTTTTTTTTGTAATAAACCCTTGAAACAAATTATTTTAAAGAAATCCTCGAATAAAAAGAAGATCAAACGAAAAAAAAAAAAATAAAGGCAGGAAACATGACCTAGAAGCAGATGTATTGATTCACTAATTGACGCATACTAGATCTAAGTGCTTTTAACGATACTTGAGCATACCTTTTAATTAATTATACCGTATTGATGAGATGTGTACCAGGAAATGTTGGTCAAATTGAAAGGAGATACTTTCACAATGAATGTTAATTCAATTTAACATGAAAATCCGATTGCACCGGATATTTATGGAAAACAAATTCGAATTCCGACAAAATCAAGCAAAATTCGAAATTTGGAAACAAACAAAACATTTTTGAATTAAAAAAATTTGAAATGATTTATGAAATTTATTCGATTTAAATATCGGAATTGAAATTCCCGAGAATGTTATGCAACATACTAATTTCGTTTCCCTCTTGCTGAGAAAAACTTGGCAATTAATTTGTCTTTTAAAGGGGTAATATCATGCAAAAGCCTCATTGACTCAATCGTTCGCTTCTGTGATGATTTTTTTTGTCTAATTTAATGAGATCCGATTTTGTAGTGTTAGGGAAAAGTTGGTTAAAATTTTGTCCACCTTCCGTAACTATATATATACCGTCGATTTAACGGTATGACAACACAAGGTACATTAGGTTAGATTAGGTTAAGGTTCATTGGTTGCGTACAATTTTGGTTGTATTGTTGGGTCCTCAAACTACCTCTCAAGGATAAGGCTTTAAGTTCGGAAACCTGGCCACCTGGCGTGTATAGTAGACCATTTAAGAATCAAAATTTTCGGAAAGCAGTTGCCACAAACGTGAAATTTCGCAACCCTACTGGATGATTCGGCCCATATGTTTAAAACTAACTTCAGTATCCTCTATTTATTACCATAATGCATCCAGTATTCAAGGGAAATCTAAATTGTTTCTATTGGGTGTCCTCGGCAACGATTATGATGTCTTAGTTATTTGTGAAACATGGTTTATAAACAATTTCAATTCAGAACAATAATTTCCATCAGATTACGTGGTCTATAGAAAGCACAGACATGATTTTGATACCAGCCTTAAAGAAGAAGATGTGTTGATCGCCGTGAAAATCCACTTTCGAGTGAGGTTATAGCGTGTCATCCAGTATACGATAGTATGCCTGTAAGTGTTAAAGCCGATATTTCTTTTATCTTCGTGGTCGCTGAATATGTGCGTTGTGGATCAACTTTAGAAGTTTATCTTGAATTTAACAACTCATGATCATTGGTGATTTCAATCTTCCAGACACTGTTTGGTTTGACGTTGATGGTGTTCTCACGCCCTGTTCTAACGATCAAAAAGCATTCGCCATCACCGATTATTTTGTGAGTACAGCAACCTAGCAATTGAACCAGATAAGCAACAGTCGAGGAAAACTATTGGATTTAGTATTTTCATCTGATGGTATATATTTGGATATTTGTTCATGTGAAGATTTTACTGGATGTGGGAGTGTCTACCATACTCCAATTATGATAAATATTTTTCATGAAAAATGCAATACTAATTTTTCCCTTGATAATTCTTTTCATTTTGATTTTAGGCATGCTGACTACATTTCTTTAAACGAATTTCTTGCCCACTCTGATTGGGAATTCCTTAGGCGTATGGGAAAAACTTGAACGAAGCCGTTTCTTTGTTCAACGAACTACTCAAGACTCGAGTTGAAAGGTATGTCCCTATATTTAGAAATTAACCTCGGTTCCGTGAACCATGCGACAAATCGCCCATCTCTGGCGACAATAGGAAACTACTGCGCTTGGAAAAATGGCCTAACAAATTCCATTCATTATATAGGCTACATAGCCTCTGAGTGCTGAGTTTTATTCTAGATTCGATGTAGCTCGAAAAGAATTTAAAATTTTAAATTGGTTCCTATATAATAACTATATTTTGCAAATTGAAGTTGATTTAACGTCCAATCCAAGAAAATTCTAGAATTTCCTCAATGGTAAAAGAAAAGCAGTTGGATTTCCTTTACCGATGATTTATCAGAATTCATTGGCGAATCAACCCCCTGAGATCTGAAATCTGAAACCATCCGCGATGTCATTTCTATCACATAACACTTCTCCATTTGCTTGTATTGTAACCGTACTGATAACAATTTATTAAAATTCACTGAAACGGAGGTTTATGACTGCTTGTCTGTTCATGATATAAATAAGGTTGGTCATGATGGCATTCCACACATTCTCATTAAAAATTGTGCGCAAGTTTAGCTCTTCCGGTTACTCACACCTTTAATGAAAGACTTCGGACTGGGATTTTTCCTGATCCCTGGAAAATATTCTTAATTCGTCCGTTTTTTAAATCTGGCAAAAGATGTGAAATTAGCAACTATCGAGGAATTGATATTCTTTGTGCTATTCCCAAACTTTTCGAAGCCATGGTGAATTTTTTTTTGTTTTTTCATGTGAAACTTCTTATTTTGCCTCCACAACATTGGTTTTATCCGGGAATATCTACAATTTAAATTCGGCTGCATTCTTTGGACATTTATACAGCAGAATCGAACTGTATTCTTTTCGTGGCTTACCTTTTAATAGGGCAAACAACTATGTCCTTCTGCCTTATAAAGATCGCTGTAGTTTATTAAAATTACAACGATTAAATCACCGAAGAGACGTAGCATCAGCTATATTTGTGCAAGATGTTTTGACCTCACGAATTGATTGTGATGAAATACTTAAGCGTTTCAATTTTTACGCTCCTACGCGTTGTTTGCGGCGACGAGACGGTTTCTGACATAATGATTCTGTTACTACAAAGTACGCACTTTCTGAACCATTCTTGAGAATGTCGCGAATTTTTAACTCTGTTTTTGAAATTTTTGATTGTAATATGTCCAGAAATTCGTTTAGAAATGATTTATTTAAATTTTTTTCTATTGATAATTAATACTTTTGTACCGATTGTACTTTACTGTAGGTTATAAAATAAATAAATAAACAAAGTTCGCTCAATTCGTCCTGCTAAAAATATTTTAGGACACTTTCTGATATACAAAAATTATTTTTGTAGGCCCGAAATAATTGAGGAATCTTTCTAACAGCCCATTCAAAATACGGAAAGGGTCTTTTAAAAGCCTAGGAGAATCTTCAAGTGCGTATTAAATTAAAAAAAAAAAAAAACTTACGGGCGGGCTGTTTACGAGGAGTTTTGATTAGCAGTCGATATCCTAATGGCAATAGAGCTAAAATCTAAAAGTTTTGACATCATTTTTTTCACCTGCTTATGTTTCTATCGCCAATAGCAGATGATGATTACAAAGTTTTTTTGGTTCCAACAACCCATTAGTCACTAGTTGCTCCAGCAAAGTTTGTAGTCGCGTTGTCGGCATAGTAAGTATCGGTTTAAGCTAGGAGGAATGCAAAACCCGATATCTCTTTTCGGAAATAATGTTAATACTTGTTGTCAGACACCTTACAAATAATTGTTTCTATTTTAATTCGTTGGAATTTCGCCCCATTTGTTTATATTTCTTTTGAAAGTCTGGACAATTTTTAATATATTCGGGATGCTTGTGTAATATTTCAAAAAAATCGATTTGCACGGTGGGAAAAATTAGCATTAAACGAGTGAAATTAAAAACAGTTAAAAAAATCGATTTGCGTTTTGATGGGTGTAATAAAGAAAGCGAATCTAATATATTTTAGCCGCTAGCATGCAGCTCAATGTGTCTCAAATAACTAATTTAAGCAAAACGACAAAGAACCTCTTGATGTTTAAATGAAAAATATTTTGATACAAAACCATTGAGCCTCATCTGCGATAGCTTTTCTTAACTTCAATTAATATCTCTAAAATGTTACCTGCTGATTCGTTACAATTGCTCCCTTATATCTTTTCAAAAGGAGTTTAGGAAGTTTTCTCTACATCAGCTAAACGTGATAACATTATTGATATTCGCAATTCTTAAATACACAAAAAAAGTTAATCTTAATGTTTAGTGAACTTATGACATTTAGCTATGTCGATGTACATGTAAAAAACGACCATGCAACACAATGCAACACTGTGCAACTCAATGCAACATCTCATTATTTTTATTGATTTTATTCAATCGTGCCACAATTCAAACAAAATTATGTATCCAATTATCCTAACACAATAGCAAAGTAGCACGTAAATATAAATTATATTCTAACAACTCGATTGTTCAAGTATATACGATAAGTTGTATGAAGTATACAATAAGTAGAATGTATGTACGTACGTATATCACAAAAGACAATCAATTTATATTTCCGTATATTTTATGACCTTCTAAAAATATTAAATTATCTTCGCCAACTTAACACACATATAAATTTATGTATGTATCTATAAGCCTCCCATCATAATATTTTTGCCCGATTTTTATTTTCTTGCCAACCAACCCTGCGAATATAAAAATACTTATCAAACAATAATTTTTTATTCTTTATTATAACGTAAAAACCAAAAATGTGTCTGTTTTTAATTTTTTTTATTACTGTGTTGTGTGTTATGTTCATAAATCCGAATTATTCTTTTACTCAAACAGAAAAAAAAAAAAAAAATACATCCCACACCCCCATATGTACTTATATAATATTCTGTATATAAAGCAAAGTATAAACACATCGAGTGTATATGTTGGGTGTATAGAGTATAAACAACAAAAGAGTTTATGTTATACTATAATCAGGATTTGTTTTTTTTACATATGATGATTTCAACAAAAACCGTAACAATACAATATATTGACAGACAAAAAAAAATGAAAGAAAAACGACGTATAATATGTGAAATAGAACACATGTTATTTATGTTTGTATATAATATACATAAAGCTGAGTGGCAACATTTCACATAATATTGATTAGATAAAAATCATCTAACTGAAACATCAAAAAAACAACAAAAAAAACACAATAAAATAATTATACGACACTCTGGCCTCTCATGTACATACCATACACAAATAAATTTTGTGTATGCATGTTGTGTTAAAAACCAAAGAATTTTGGTTACTTTATGACAAACAATAAACTTTTTTTTTTTTTCGTTTTTAGTCTTTAATTTAATTTATAGTAATTTTAACACCTTCAACAAAAACGTAAACAAAATTATTTTGTTATCTGATTTTAACAATTTTCCATATCAAGCAATGACGACAAACAAAAAAAAAAAACCAAAGTGTTAGAAAAACGAAAAGATACCATCTCACCACAAAAAAAAAAAAAAACGACAACAACAACAGGAGCACATCAAAAATCCCATGAAGATCTAATTTTTGTTTCGTATTTTTATTTTTATGATTTTGTGGTTTTATTACATAAATTTTATATACCATAAGAATCATTCCCTGAGTCACAAAAACATACACATACATTATTATATACAAAACACTCAAAATGTATACAACATATGGTTTTACTTTCTCTATATAAATGGTATACGTACACATATTTTATCACCCCCCAACGTTCATTACTTATTGTTTACAAAATCTCATTATCACAACCAAAACACAAAAAAAAAAATCTAATTATTTACATTAACTCTAGGGTTATGTAAACTTAACTGGTAAATCTTTTACATAAAAAATAAAAATATAAAATAAAAACAAAATTATTATTTTGTTATAAGCAAATATTGATATTATAAAAAAAAAAATATTTATTTACTGATTAAAATTAACACATTTTATTATATAATATGTGGATGACAACAACACAATTTGTGTCCTTTGCGCTTATCTAGTATCACACACATCATTATCAAAATATTGGCTAAGAAGAAGAGTGCAGAATATTATACTCCTACATATGGTAAAAAAAAAAAAAAAACTAAAAAGTTTTTCTTCTAAAATTTAATTAAGAGATTTTCCTTACTACATACATATACATACAGCACAATATATTAAGATAAAATTCTTTTATAAATATATAATACATCCATATGATACACACACAATATTTATTAAGATGTTGTTAATAATATTGTCTGCCAAATGTTGTTTAATGATGATAGAAAAGAATTTTTCTGGTATTTCTTCCACATCCATAATATAAAAAAAAAAATACTTTTCGCTTTTTTTTTTTTTTTTTTTTTATAACTCATTTTCATTACGAAACTTTTTCTACCATATATGACAAAATATTTATGGAATTAGGGGGTGGAATTTTGTTTGCTTCGAACAAAATGGATTTTTATTAATTTATGTTAGAATAATCAATTTTAATAATTGAAATGTTTTTTAAGGAACTTTAATTTCATTTTTTTGTTGTTTTATTTTGGTTGGATATAGAATTATGTCAGTAGCGCAGTTTTTGAAAAAGTTTAAATGTTTAGTCTGAACCAATATCAAATTTTAAATTATTTTGAGACAGTGATTTGATAAAAAATGATTTTGACAGTTACAACAGATATTTTTTTGTTCTACCAATGCTCGTTAAATTAAACTTAAATATTTAGTTGTGCCACACCTAACCAAACTATGAAGCAAACTCGGGACATTCCATAGGAAGACAATAAAATGTGGTAAAGTCTCGAAGAAACTGGTGAAAGAATATCCTTCTTCAAATAGCCATATTCTCAAAAATCGTTAAAATATGTGAAGCTAAATAAAATTCCGTAATTAACTCATATCAATCGCAAATCAGTCCAGATGAACGATCATTTCTAACAATTTTTAAAATCTTAAAAAATTTCTAATGATCTGGAAGTTCTGAACATTACAGAACCATCTCGAAAATTATGAATTTTTTGAAAATTTCGAAAATCTAATCCCGCAAATTTTGAAAAACTTGGCTAAACATCAGAAAATTTGAAATATCTCAAACTTTAAATAATCTCGAAAAGAAATTGAAAAATATCGGAGTGTCTTGAAATATTCATTCTAGACACTCTAAAATAATTATATTTCAAAATTTCGAAAATCTAATGCGAAAAAATCGTTAAAAACTTGGCTAAATATCAAGAATACTGAATTATCTGAATGTTTAAATAATTTCGAACATCTCTAAAATATGGATTACTCTGGGGATGGTCATGAAATCTCGACAATCGTCATATCAAAATTAAAAACTCGAAATTGAATTCTCCAATTTTAAAATAACGAACTTCAAAATATCGAAATTTTGAAGTATTCGATATTCGAAATCAAAAATGTTTTATTGGCAAAATGAAAATTGTCCTTATATACATGTATATCACCTAATTTATTGTTTTACTAACTATTTGAAGAACTGACGCTTATTGTGTTTGAATGATTTAAATTGTAGGAGTAAGGGCGGTATTTTACACCAAATGCAAAAAGTGAGATTATGCCCGTTTGCCCATACATTAATTTTTAATTAAATCATTTTTTTAATTTTGTTTTGTGTCTCTCATCAGCTATGTATAGTTGCTTCTCAATCTGTGGGCCGCCTTAATATTTTTAATAAACCGTAATTTCCTCACACTCAAATTTCTGAATCTGCCCATTATCAATGGCCGCTACGGTTTTCTGTATACTGTTATTGGCTTTTGTAAGAAATGTGATGTATATATTATCAATTTTACGATCACGAGGAATTAGGTAGGCAAGTTCTTATTCTTTCTAATAAAATCATAGTTAAACTTGAGTCCTTTTATGAAGTAACCACATTTTTAAATCATAGGTCGATATCCGAAGTAAATTCTCGGAAATTTAGGAGCTAAATTTAAACTAAAAACTATAGGAGCTTAGGTCGTATTTAGTATGTAATTTTAAAAAGCATATCAGCTTGTAAAATTTGGCTTCAACCATTCAATTTGGTTAAATTGTATATCAGGTTAGTGTTGAGAACTCCAAATCGAAAATTCGAATCTAATACCGATTTTCGGTAAAGCGGTTGATTACCGAAATGTTGGTAAATTTTTGGAATATTTATCGAAAACTTCTGTAATTTTCTTCAGATAAAATTCCAACAAAATACGTCATATATAAAAATGAATTCCTGTTTGTTTGTTTGTTCCGAATGGGCGTCTCAGCCGCTCAACCGATTGCCATGAAATTTTTACCATGTACAAGTTGCATATCCAGAACCAACCTTACGATATTTTGGAAGGGGCTGGACCTCGGGGTCTAGGGGCTGGGGTACAAATTTTTTCGAAAATTTTAATTTTCTTTAAATTTCTGACATGTTCGAATCCGAGGGGCCCAGCCCTGGATCAAAAATTAATTTTAATATTTGATTATTTCAAAATTACTTCTCAGTCGCTCAACCGATCGCCATGAAATGTTTACCATGCAAATGTTGCATGTTCAGGACCAATCTTACGATATTGTGAAAGGGGCTGGACCCCAGGGTCTAGGGCCATGGTACAAATTTTTTCAAAAATTTAAATTTTTTTACGAGAATGAGTTTTGGAAAGGGGTTATATGAAATAAGAGACATGTTCGAATTCGGGGGGTCTGCCCCTGGGCAAAAATTCATTTTTACATGTAAAGACACAATTATTTGATTGTTCTGAAATAACGCCTTAGCCGCTTTACCCATCGCCATGAAATTTTTACCATGTATATGTTGCATGTTCAGGACCAAGCCCACGATACTTTTGAAGGGGCTGGACCCCGGGGTCTAGGGGCTGTGGTACAAATTTTTTCTCAAATTTCAATTTTTTTAAGATTTTTTTGACGGGAATGACTTTAGGAAAGGGGTTATATGAAATTAGTGCCATGCTCCAATCCGGAAGTCTGCCCTGGGTAAATAATTCATTTTTACATGTATAGATACAATTATTTAAATGTCACCAAAAAGGATATCTAGCGTGCGATTGTTATACACAAATCATACCTCTACTATAATTGATTTAATTATTCAAATTAATTTTATTAATTTAAATTTAAGACTATCTTTCATAATTTTAACTCAAGACAAATCTCTGAACACTTATGAATCTCTGAACACGGTAACGGAGGAATTATTTTTCTTGATGCACCCGGAGGCACTGGAAAAACATTCCTTCTTAATTTGATACTTGCTGAAGTAAGATAGCAGAATACAATCGGCCTCGCTGTAGCATCATCTGGAATTGCATCCACTTTACTCGATGGAGGACACACAGCACATTCAACGTTTAAACTACCATTGAATTTGAATTAAGCGGTTAATTTTTCTTGCAATATAACACGAAATTCGGGAATTGCCACGTTATTAAAAACATGTAAAATCATTATTTGGGATGAATGTACCATGGCACACAAAAAAGCATTTGAAGCGGTTGATCGTACTTTGCGCGATTTGCGACAAAATAACCGACCAATGGGAGGAGCTCTAACACTACTAGCAGGTGATTTTCGTCAAACTTTGCCAGTCATTCCACGATCAACACCCACTGATGAACTTAATGCCTGCCTGAAGGCGTCTCATTTTTGGAAACACGTTACGAAAATCACACTATTTACAAACATGCGTGTGAATTTACATCACGATGGTACAGCTAAAACATTTGCCAGGCAGCTTTTGGACATGGGTAACGGGAAATTGCCAAATGACCCTGTAACATGTGAGATATCGTTCCCGCCTAATTTTTGTCAAATGCTGCCATCAATACAGGACGTGGTAATGAAAGTATTCCCAAATCTACCAAATAACTTCAAAAATCATGATTGGCTGTGCGAACGTGCACTCCTAGCTCCCAAAAATGACGGCGTTAATAAATTAAATAATGAAATTCAATCGCAACTACCCGGGCCACTAATGAAATACAAATCTTTCGACACGGTTACTGATGTGGATCAATCCGTCAATTATCTAATAGAGTTTCTTAATTCTTTGGAGCCACCTGGTATTCCACCACACATACTATTTTTAAAAAGAGTTCACCAATAATACTGCTCCGAAATTTAGATCCACCGAAATTGTGCAACGGAACACGGCTTTGTGTGAAGAAATTGATGCCGAATGTGATTGAAGCAACGATTATTACCGGTAAAAGTAAAGGAGAAGATGTGCTAATTCCGCGCATTCCTATGATTCCCACCGAGTTGCCGTTTGAATTCAAGCGACTACAATTTCCATTACGCCTTGCTTTTGCAATGACAATCAACAAAGTCCAGGGGCAATCATTAAAAATAGCTGGTGTTATTTTGGAAAATTCATGCTTTTCACATGGCCAACTGTATGTTGCTTGCTCCAGAGTAGGAACGCCAAAAAATTTAGTTATTTACACACCAAATGGAAAAACCAAAAATATTGTTTATCAAAAGGCTTTATAATAAAAATTATTAACTAAAATATCTTTATATTTATTATTCACTTTGATCTGGTTGAAGGTTTGTAAAAATGGAGTATAATTATTTGGCAATTGGTAACAAATACCAAACCAAAATTAATTAACTATCCTCACAAACAGGATGTCCAATAATATCATTACAAAATTTCGCCTGAATGCATTGACGGAGGCACCCGTTACTGAATACAGCTACTTATAATTTTCTTTTCATATGTGATTGCAACTACAGCGATGTAAAGAGAGAATTCTTGCATAACAATCAAGGTATTTGAATTATATACCACCCGTGCAACGCCGCACCGAGTAACTCAGCTAGTTATTAATAAATTTAATATATTTATCGAAACCTTTACCTTGGTTAATGTCATATTTGATGTCATATTTTTTTTCTCTGTATATTTTGATCTCGGTGGGTGCACATCGTTTTCAGAGTAGCCAAATATTTCAATAAAATCAAAAAAAAAGTAAAAAAAAAACGGGTAATTAATATTTTTTAGAATAAAAGTGTTAAAAGTGTTAAATGTTAATTATGTACTTGGAAATTTTAATATTTTAAATTGTATTAATTGTGCAAGAATAAAGCTCGTACAGCACAGACAGATTATGGTTTTGATTTTTGTTGGATCTCTAACGGGACAATTATGATGAAAAAATATAAGAATGCTACAACTCAGATAATCTCATGTTCTGATGACATTGAGAAATTTCTCAAATAATTTTGTTATTTAATGTTAAATTGTAGTTCTTCATCAGATCATCTGAGTGTAGCATCATCTAATGCTACAAATCCTGTAAATGCAAATATTAATTCTAGTTCTTTTTATTTATTAGATTTATTTTATTCAATATTCGAAGCCTAAGATAAAATTTCGATTGTTTTTTGGCCCATTTAAACTGCCTGATATAATATTTCTCACCGAAATCTGGATCAGCACCAATGAGTTAAATCATTACTTTATCAATGGATATCGGATAAACGCTTGCTGCAATGATGACTATATCGATCTGGTGGGGTAACTGTTTTTGTAAAAGAGGATTATTCGACACTCATCGATCAATTTGTCAATGACTTCTGCTGATGCGCTTCAAATATCTGTAACAATTTGTGATGCCACATTTCTTTTTGTTCGGTATGTGTTAAGTGCGGTATGTCAACGTATAAAACGTCGAAATTTAATATGACTAGGTGATATAAACATAGACATTCTCAAACAATCGTCATTGTGTGATGAATACCTTATGATGAGGGCAGCCTGTGGTTTAGAACCTTTTGTTAATTCACCTACTCTTTCTTATCAAAATGTGTTTCTAAACCGGCTCTCAGAAACATGCATTGATCATGTATTCGCTAGATTTGTTAGTTTTGTTGAGTTGAAAATTCAAATTTCTTCTCCTGATATTACAGATCACAATTTGATTCTTGGGCAATTTCGATTCCCTTACCGCATTTCATCTTACGTAATAAATTAGCTAAATTTTTTAGCTAAAAACTGCTAGCGTTATTCCCTTGTTTAGAAAATATGATAATACTGATCCAAAGTGTTTTAGACCTATCTCATAATTAAATAATTTTTCAAAAATTTTTGATAAAATTTATAGTCCCGTATGTTATCATTTATAAATAAGAATACGATACTAAGCGATAGGCAATTTGGTTTCAGAGAGCATTTATTAATGGAATCTGCGTTAATGGATTTTATATAGAACCTGTTTACAGCAACGTTAACGCTAAACGTAAAGTTGCAGCAATGTTCATTGATATTACTAAAGCAATCTTACTTAAATAATTGTGTAATGTGGGCTTTAGAGGTCTCAGTCTGGATTTGATACATTCCTGTTTACTAAATAGATCTCAAAGGTTTCAAAATGTTCTAAGTGATCAAATTGATATTCATATAGGTGTACCCAAGGTTCTGTGCTCGGCCCTTTGTTGTTTTTATTATATATTGGCTCCATTTTTCACATCAAGTTGCGTGGTCGCATTACTACTTTTGCGGATGATATGGCTTTAGTATATTTGGCCCCTGATAATAGTTTACTTATTGATTATATCAAAGAAGACGTAATATTGCTTAGAAAATGGTTTCAAGCGTTGTGTATCACTCTTTAGGATGTGATAATATTTCATGCAACGATCTTTGTATAAAAATTGGCACTGTAAATGAATTTAAATATTTGACTATTACTTTGGGTTCAAACTAGAATTAGAAATCGCATATTTCTAAACTAAAAATTGGCTTCTTAAATGCCACAAGAAAATTATATCTATTGCGTTATGTTTCCTCTAAGCCTATTTTAAATTAGTGTACCATGCGCTAATTCATTCCTGATTGCAATATGGTATAACCTGCTGGAGCGGAATATACTTTTTCAACTTCAAACCAATTATTACTTTGCAGAAGCTTCTAATGCGATTGATCAAATTAAAACCTAGGCTTACTCATGCTTTTCCCCTTTTCGTTATTAAGAATAAAATTTTGCCGGTTCGGAATCTTTATGTTTTCAAGGTTCTAAAATTGTTCTTTAATAAATGTGGTTATATGTAGAGTTAAGGAAGAGCCAATATATAATTTAAGTAATAATAATAGATGCCTGATTCAGAAATGTAAAACCGAAAATTTCAGACGAGGTGACTTATTGTAGACTTTCAAATAAGTCAGTATCCACAAAATAAGTCGGGAATTGGACTATAGCCTTAGTGGAAAATTTCCAAGAATTCTAAATTTTAGTTGCCGAATAAAAAAAAATTAAAAATAAAATTTAAAAAAATGTTAAAACGAGTTTTTGTAGACTTTCGTAGGCCAGTAGAAATATGTGACGGACCACAAGTGTTTCGGAAAACCATTGGTTGAGAAACACCGCTTTAGAAGTACTCAACATTCAAAGAAAATTTCGAAAACTTTGATTAGTTTGGAAATTTCGAAAATCTAATCCGGAAAAATTGTCGAAAATTTAGCTAATGACAAAGAAATTGAATTATCTGAAACTTTCAATAATCTCGAAAATAACTTCGAACATTGCGAAAATATTGATCAGAAATAAACTCCATAATTGATAATCTCTAATAACATCTTAATTCTTGAAAAATATCGGATGATCTCGAACCCCTCGAATATTTTAAATTATTCTTGAAAATTTGAATTGTTTGAATAATTTGAAAAACTGATCCTGACAAATCTTTGGAAACTTTTTTTAAAAAAATTATTTGGTTATCCGAAACTTCGAATAATCTCGAAAATAAATTTTCTAAATGTTGAAAAATATTAAATTATCTCGAATTTCTCAAACATTCTAGAATAATTTCGAGAATATAAAATTTTTTGAAAATTACGGAAATTGAAACCCGAAAAATTCGCTAAATGTCACAATTTTTGAAATATCTGAAATTTCAAATCAACACGAAAATAACTTCGCACATTTCGAAAATATTAATTAATCTAGAATAATCTCGAAAATCAATAATCTCAAATAACTTTTTAATTCTTGCAAAATATCGGATGATTTCGAAGTCCACAATAAATCAATAAACCTGGAATCAATTATCCTCCAAACTTTCTAATAATCTTCTATATCTTTCAAACAATCGAGCTATCTCGAAATTCTCAAACATTCCAGAATAATCTGAAATATCTCAAAATTTTGAAAATTTCGAAAAATCGAATGCTGAAAAGTTCGATAAATATCAAAAATTTTGAAATATCAAAAACTTTAAATAATCTCGGAAATAATTGCGAACATCTCGAAAATTTCGATTAATTTGGAATAAGCTCGACAACCTTCCCTCAAAAATCTGAATTTTATTTGGAAATTTCGAAAATCTCATCCGAAAAAATTCTCGAAATTTGTATTCTAATACTTCGCCAATCTTTAAAAACATTGAATTATCTTAAACCAATAACTTCCAAATTCTAGGATAATATCGAATGATATTCCAGAATATTCTTAAAAATCTAATTTGTTCGGAAAATGCGAAAATTTAATCTGGAAAGCCTCAAATAGGTTGATTAATCTGTTTTTTTATTTCAGTGGTTCTCAACCCAAATCACACCCGAGGCCTACTAATATATTCGATTTATAATGGAAAATAAATCGAAATATTGTCGGAAAAATTTTCATAGTCTTCATAACCGGGATTTATTTGTAGTTTCGAATAATGAGCTTTAACCCTAAGTTTGTGCTAATTTAAATCAGGTTTACCATGCTCTATCTCCATCAGTTCAGTTTAGAGATGTTAATGGTCAAAAACAACAATTCGACAGGCCCAATATTTTTATGAAGATGTATAAATTACAAACTTCTTCCTTAATTCAAACAACCGTTTCTTCGTCTCTCGACATCAGACATTTTCGAAGATTGAACATTACAGTTTTTGAAAAAATGTGATTTACCAGTCGTTTGTACCAGTCGTTTTCGACATAAGATCAGATTCTAGAAGATCGAGAGCAGTTTCGTTATCTTACTTCCTTGGCTCGGTTATTTTTCCTGTTCCACTCAAACAGGTAGAGTGAATTATTTTAAAGTTTTTCGTTTTCGTTTGTTTCTATTTTAATTTTAAAATTAAACCTCTCTTTCTAGAATTTACGATTTATTTCATGTTTTTTTCCACATTACTGTGGAAGAAAGAAGAAATGTCGTATGATGAGGTTATGTAAATAGATACCATTCATTCCTATTGCCTCGAAATTTTTACAATTAATCAAATTTTCCTTGATTTAATGCAAAAGCTAAATAATTTGTTAATGATTTCAATGTTTACCGGGACTTATTCAATTTTTGGAACATTATTTATTTGCGAATTGATTACGCTAAAAATGGAATTAAAATCGGTAAAATTGAGGAATTAAACTCGGAAACTAATTTGTGTGAAATTAAAGAATGTTTTCCGAATTTAATTCAACTTACTCGGTGTTTTACGTCGGAAGTCCTATATATTGGCGAATTTATTACCCGAAAAAATTGTGTGGAATAAAATTCAGAAACTTATTTGTTTATCAGTTTAAACCCATTTTTTATGAATATTTTTCGACTAGGGCGGGACCCTGCAGACCAGTTGGAATAATGTTACGGACCTATCTCTATACAATCTCTAATAATCTTCTAAATTTTCAAAACAATTCGAATTATTTCGAAGTTCTCAAACATTCTAGAACAATCTCGAATATTACAAATTTTTTGGAAATTTCGACATCAGAAACATTAAATATCGATTAATTTTTCTAGAATTTTTGCAAATCTTGAAATGCTCGAAAACTTTCTAAATTCCAAAAATATTGATTTAACCGAAACTTTAAATTATCTCGAAAATAAGTTTGAAATCCATGAATATATCAATTTGTTTGGTCTAAGTTCGATAATCTCAAATAATTCTAATATCTCAAATTATTTGGAAATTTCGTATATCTTTGAATGATTTTAGCTAATGAATGATTTTGTGCAACGCTCAATTAATTGAGCTCAGATTAAGCAAATCAAAGCCATATCTTTATAAAATAATGAATAATTCTAAATATCTCTTAACTTCGGATAACTTGATAAATTTTTGTTACAAAATAAATAAATTTGGAATTAGAAAGGGCTCTTTCGACTGTTTGGCTGTTAGAATTTTGGGTTTTTGAAAAGACCTAAGTGAAGGAAAAAACGCGTGAGACTGTAGCTGAATATGCAACACGAGTGATTATCACGAAGGAATGCTATACACTTTCACTATAAATTTATTGCAGCAAGTGTTTAATTCTAGGCCTTTTGATGAAGGTTGATTATTCTTCCCGGTTTGTTTTTCAGTTTGCCTTGCGATAATGATTGTGGGACTTCTGGTCTCTGCAATCTATATACTTAATAAAATTCTTCAAAATCGATGAATACAGAATTTAACTGTGCCATAACTTGACTAATATCTGGCTGAATAAATATATATATTTTGTTCAAACTCAACCCTCATTTTAAAATCGAATTTGCCTTAAACAACATTAAAGACAAGGAAATGTCAAAATTGCAATAAATAGTAAAGTAAACTTCTCCAACCATTAATTTTGTACTTTCCCTTGTTATAATATCTTTTCTACATGGATTTCGTTTCTATGAACGATAAATATTCCAATTATTGGACAATGATACTACAAAATAACTCAAATAATTTTTTATACCATAATTTCAAAATGTTCAATAAATTAACAAATTTAATTAAAAAAATAAGAATATCGTGACTAAAAAAACAATTTACAGCCGTCAATTTTTGACTATTTATCCATTAAAATAAATAATTTGGAAAACAAACTTCATTTCCAATATTAGACTTAACTTTGTGGTTGAAATGTTATTCGAAATCGGGCCAATCAACAAAGCCCGCGGTCAAACCAAGCAAAAGGATAACCCAAGTTCTAAGATTTGTTCGTATATCCCTTGATTATAGATGATCCTGATAGTAAAGGGCGGTTTAATGAATCATTTTTATTTCTAAACGAATTCTAAACGTTTCGTAGTTTTGTCAACAAGATCCCTTAGAGTGAATGTTACTAATTAATTTTGTTTGCATTTTTCCGCTTAACTAAGTTAAAAAAAACATTGATCTAAGTAATAATTTTCACTAAGCTTACAAATCGGACCTCAAGCGACTTACATTTAATAAAACTCAGTAATTAATTGTTTATCGTATCGTACTTATTTGTACTCGAAAATTGAACAAATTATTAGAACTTTTTTGATAATTCTTGCACTTGTGTGTTGTACAACACAAATTTTTATATTTTGCAATTTTGAACAAAATGGACAGTTTAGACAGTTTTGTTATGGGAGTCCAACAAAATGGGAAACCATACTTACAGCTTGTTCGATTATACAGTTGAATTAATTGAATTGGTAGCCGTGTCGGAAATATTTAACTGTGTGAAATAAAATACGTATTAAGCCTCGTTCTTATCAGACAATTCATTTAAATAAAAGTAACTTAAAATCACTGCAAAATGCTTTCATTTATTATACTCAATTAGCTTAGAGTTACTGAATTTATTTCAAAATTTTATTTAGTGTGTGTGAATTTTCTTAACTGAATTTCCCCCATTAAATTGTTACAATGTCTATAATCCCGGAATAGTTAGGTTATTTGCAATAACTAGTATCTACAGTCAAGTTCAAATTAGCCAAATTGAAGTAACTTAATTCATGAAGTAACTTGCAAACCAAATCAATTTTTATGATTGATAACCGAAGCTATCTTTTTGGAGTGAATTAATAATTAAACTGTAAAAAGCAACGTAACTGTACAAAAAAATTCAAACTTGCAAATATCCTCGAACCTCGTTAAATATTTGATATTTCAATTTGTTGATTGGTTCATTGTAATTAAAGGGTCTCGAAGAAAGTTTATCTTTCAGCGACAAAATATTTTGAAATGAGTTCTATTAAGATTTTGGTTTGGCGATTTATTAAGATTTTGGTTTGGTTTCGTAAATTTGAGGAGATTTCCTGAAGTTTTAAAAAACAATTAATCTAAGTCTTTCGAAGAACAGATTTGGAACAAAATTTATTGAAATGGAAATTTTTTGACTTCAAAGTCAGAATTTCAAATTTCGAGTTTCCCACCGAATTCCGAATTTTAAATTTTAAAATTTTAATTTGCAAAAATCGGCTCTTTTGTTTTTATTTCAGCAAATTTTTAACAATTTTTAATCATGTCAGTGACCACCCTGCAACTGTTTTATTGAAATGCAAGGCTCGTAATTTTCAACGAGAATTAATCGACGGATTAACCCGCAGCTTTTAACAATCCACTACTTTAGCAATGTCTACTTTTGAGACGAACGTTGTGTATAAGCTTTCTATTTACGAAATTTCGAAAATAGCTCCAACCACTGTTTTAGCCATCGTTACCGAGGTACAAAGGAGACGACACAATTTTAATTTAGCTTTTGATTCAGTAGAATCGCTTAAAAATATGAAATAGGGATAAATTGGCTTATGCACGGAAAAAAATAATTTCTAATATGAAGAAAAAACGGATTGGTTCAAGAAAATTTGTACATCATTTTTCAGCTAAACGAAATTTTTCTCACTACAAGCTTTGCGTTTCTTAATTTGATATTTTTCTAAAATATTAAAATAATCTTTATTTATTTGATATGAGAAAACTAATTTCTTTATACAAGAAAACGTGATTACATAGAGAATATGGTTTTTCTTCATGATTTATTCTTATTTCTTAAGTTTAACAAAATCGGTTTGTTTGTAGAAACCGATTCTTTTGATTGAAAACTAGAAATTTGTATGGTGAGAAATCTCGTTTCTTTATTTAAGTAGCAGTTTCTGTAAATAAACAGATATTTTCTTGCTGGTAAACACATATTTTCTTGAGTAGAGTAAAAATTTACCAATCTATTGTTTGCTCTTTCTTGTATGCATTGGTTTTCTTTTTCCAGGGAACGTGAATAGGTATTCTTCTCTAGAGAAACGCTTTTCTTTTGACAAAGCAATTTTCTTCATGTGTGGTTACGCTCTGTGTTCTTCGTTTCATAATTATTTCTTCAATTTGAGCAATGGTTGTTTAAAATAATACAATTATATGACAATTTATTTTTATAATTTTTTATTTCACCACCAGATACACAAAACATTTAGCAGTTGAGACTTTCAATTTTTGTTTTTTAACTAAGAATTTAATTATCAATCATTATTACAAAAAGTATCAATAATATCAAAAAAAATTGTAGATTTTAAATAGATAATAAATTTGGTTTAAATATTTTAATTTCATTTGGAAGTGTAAAACAAATGATTTTAATGTGTTAGATAGTTTCTTTACATGTAATAAATTCATATACGTATGCCTTCTTCTGTGCCAACATAATTACTCGACAATTCAAAAACTTTGTACTAATAAGAAAACATTATTAACCCCTTAAGGACCAGGCCCGAGATAACTCGGGACATACTATATAAAAAAAGAGGAGGAGCTCGGTTAATATTGTAAACCTTGTAATGTTGTGTGAAACAATCTGTGATTCAGAATATTGAAACCCTTACTGCAAGGGAAATTCAAGATGACAGGATATATGTATGTAGATATTTATAACAATGAATTTTATTAGATTGCTTGGAAGGCTCTGACAAGGAATTTGAGTGAAAAAAGGGATAACATAATTTTCGTCTGTTAAAAGTTTAACTGTTTACCAAAACACCGTAAGATCAAATTGAATCCAAAACAAGTTCATCCAACTTATTCATAGCTAAATAATTTGGTGGACGTCACCGTGTTTTACTCTCATTTAAATATCAAACATATTTGGAAACAATCGTTTTATGGTTATTTATTATCGCTACAAGATAAGCTTCAAATATATTGACGTATTGGTCATAAACTATAAAAACATGACAACACAAATGCGAATTCGACAAAGATACTTGAGGTGTATAAAAGTATGTTTTCGAAAAAATAATAATAATTTGGATAAGCTCGATCCCACGTAATCATTGTCTCAAAGAACATATTATTACAGTCTGAGGAGCGATTTCATATTGCATTTATTAAGGAGTTGTTAAAAATTTTGAAATTCCTAAAAACATCGGCAAATATTTTTATAAAGAATATTGGATAGCATTATCTAAATTTCAAAACTAACGATCCTTTTAGTTTGTTCACCAACTCTTTGGGCAACCATAACCTAACACAAATGCTTATATATTTACAGAACTCACTCAGCCTAATTATTTTTAAGAATTAAGGTAAAGTTTAAAATTCCATCTATTAACTGAAATTCGCAGGATTATCTTGTACTTTTATAATGTTTGTTATTTTAAGTGTCACGTGAATTTTTAAAATTTGTGAAAGTAAATCCAAATTACACTCAATGGAAATTAAAGTATTCTTTTACTCATCATAAGAAACGTAAAAAAAAAGTCTGAAGATAAATAGCAAGACAACAAATATTTTAATGCTAAATTATCATGAAATAGGCAAGTTACAATTTTTTTTACTTCGAACTCCTTTATCTAATTGGTCAAACTTACTAGCTAAACCATGTAGATTTGGATGGATTAAGCCATTAGCCTTTTCTTATTTGGTGTTCGGATAGTTGATTGGTGCACCAAATTTTAACCATAGTTACAAATTAACTTTCAGTTTCAATTTCGTAACATATTTACTTTTTATCTTGATTACTGTGTGAATTTTCCCAAGTTTTTCTAATTTTTAAAAAATTGTGACCATCTATAAACGATTACAAAACCATGGTATAGTTCAGGTAATTTTTTAACCTATTTCAACCATTTGGCTAATTTCTGACCTTTTATAATATTTTGAAAATTATTTTAATTGTACCATTTGTAAACATTTATAACATCATGGTTTATTTTGAGTAACTTTTAAACCACTTTCAGTTTTACGCAAACCAATTTATAATCATTTTTAACCAGACAAAAAGGGAAGGTGAGTTAATTACTGGTAGTTTGATAACTCTAAAATTTTATACAATTGACAGGTACGGTTAACTAAATTGTAACAATCGTATTTAGAACCATTTTAGAACAACTAAAAATTTTCACAACCTCTACAAATAACTATAGCCCTCATTTCCATACTTCTCTAACTTGTTAATATTCCATCATCCATTTTATAAAAATTAAACTTGAATTATTTCTGAATTGTGAAATGTTTGCTAATTAATTTGAATTATATACGTATGTAATTTACTCGTGTAACCTCTATTAAGCGACACGAAGCATAATATTAGTCGTATAATGTTGTAAATAATCACTGTTTTAATTTTAATAATTTTAAAACATATTCGATCCATTTTGAACTAAATGCCTAACCATTGGTTCTCTTACAATTTTCGTAATGTTACCTTCAACCGAATTTAACATCATCTTATGTTCATTGTTTATCAAAACATTTTACGCATAATATTTCTCCGTTTGATTTGATCCCAAATTGAAAATTAATCGGATTCGTTAGGTTAAGGAACAAAATTCGAAGAAAAGTTGTTAGAAAAATATATAATTGCCAAATACGAATAATAATCTGTAAATTTAAATTATAGAAAGTTAAACATTTAATTTCAAATTTGTTACATATTACGTACGATTTGAACACTAACATAGATTATCAAATTAATATTTTGATTTGCGTTTTTCTGTAAACTTGTGTCACCAAATCTAACGGATTATTTCACAGCGAATATGCCCCTCAAAACGCGTAGATATACTTCTGTTATTTAAGTCTTACTATTCAAAGCTGAATTTTTTATTTTTTTAGGAATACCACCCAAATTTTATGCTAAAGTTATTCTAAATACTTTTAACAAATTTAGAAGCTTCAATTAAAAGTCAGTTTGTATTTCATATTTTCTTTTTTTGGGAATAAAGCTTTCGAGTATAAATCAATCGATCAATCAATTACTGCCCAAAAGCTTAGAAAAAATTTAATTTTAATTCAAACGCGGAACCTGTTTAGACCAGAATCCAAAGATTTTGTCTAATTTCTTAAATTTATAAAACAGTAGCTAATTTCACCATTTAAATGTCCAAAAATTTTCCGAATTAAAAAGGCTTACATTATTTTATCAGTGTTTTTTACTCACATTTTTTTTAATTACTATGTATGGGAAGATGGAAATGTTTTGGTTTAAAAATGTATTTCGTTTTTATCTGTAGAAAAGTTATTTAATACCACAACTTTCAAAACTGCTTCTGAAGTCTAAACAAATTATTGGTAAACCGCGTATATAGACATACATATCGTAAATGTTTTTTGTGAGTTGTATGACGGCTTTACTATCAATTTAAATAAAATCGATCTAAATCAAGCTTTGTGAATCTTTTTTTGGTCTATAGAGCTTATTTTGAATAGGCTTTGATTTTTAAATTAACAAGATTCATTGAACATTCAATCCCAAATGAAAATTCAATCTGCTCAAAAAACTATTCATAAAAGAGCTAAGAACTGTGATGCTTCCAATTAAATTGAAACTTGTTGCATGCTTCAAAATCACACAGTTATTAAAATACTAATTAAGTTAACTTTATCGCTCACATTTAATCAATTTTAAAAACTCGAAAGCTTTCATGGTTGATTAACCGAATAACTTCAAGTAGCAGACTTTCTTATCTTACAGGTTTTTATTTAATCGTTCAAAATATTAAAAATTATTCAGCAACTTATAAATCCAACTACCAATATATTTTGCTTTATATATCACATTAAGGCACAAATAGCACAAATTAAAATTTAAAATTTAATCTAAGCTCCAGTTTTGATTAATTTCATTCAAAAGCTACCTTCTTCAACTTTCGCAATTATTCACATTTATAACAAAAAGAAAATTCTACGTATTTCTAAATTAATAAAGTTTTCATACCATACAACAGGGAATTTAATTATTTCGGGTTTTAAAATTTGTATATAAAAATGATCATAAGCCTGGCTGACCATAATACACAATATACAAGCGGTATTATCGAAGCATTTAAAAATCCCTAAAATTAAAAACCCAGTTTAATTTAGATTTGCCCTTATTTAAACAAATTGAATTGAAAAAATAAATAAAATTGAGAAAACTTCAAAAGCCTTAAAAAATAATTTTCCCATAACATTAAGGAAAATTGATCAGGTACCAAAAAAAAAAATGGGGAGATTTCTAAAAATAATTTTTTTTTTGATTAGTGTACATACACATACATATTATAACAAAATAATGAAGTTTTACAAAATTAAATTTTACACAGCAAAATATTTTTGTTTCGTATACAAAATATTTTTAATTTTGTATATTATTCGGGAAATTAAATTATAAAAATAAAAATACGAAAAAATTCGTAATAATCCTTAAAGCATATTTTTATAAATATAAGAAACAACAACAAAACGTTAGATAAAATAAAAATCACACCACACATTTTATTTTATTTTTTTGTATATTTTTCGCATAGATAAGAAAAATAAATAAATATTTACTTTTTTATATACATACATAAAGTATATTATAAAGTTACAAGTATACATACAAAAAATAAATTCTAAAAATAATATTTATCTAATTAGATAAAAACAAATTTTTCACCCTCGCACAAGAAGAGCTTTTCATATTTTTATGCGAATTTTAATATTTCTTTTGGGGAATACACATATACACACACACACACACATATATATAAAAACAAACACACACACACACACGGTCATAATTTCAATGTTAAATAAATGTCAATTTACTTACGTAAACGGAATTGCATCCTAATTAAACTTTTTAGTTGTAAGGATATGCAATATGAAAAACTACTTTGCAAATTTATTGTTGTTGCATTAAATCGTTATAATAAATTAAAATAAAATTGTTCTGAAACTATTTCGACAACAACAACAAAATAAAATGAAAATTGTTAATTAAAATTTAATTGGTTTTTTTATTTGTTGTTTTTTTTTTGCAAGTGAGATCGAGAAAAAGAGAAAAATGAATATTGATTGACACAAAAAATTTTGTTGTTGATTGGTGAAAAGTTTTTTGAAGATTTGGTTAGTTTAGAAGTTTTTAATTACATTTTGTGTAAAAGGGGTTTCATTTTCAATATTGTTATCGAAACCAATTTTTGATATGAAATTTTTGTTTTTGTATTTGAGTTATTCATTATCATGAAACTTTATCACAAGATTAAGTATCGGATTTTAACAAAAAAACCTTTTCAAAAACTTGGTTTTTGTTGTGATGGATTATCGAGTAAAATTAGAAAATTAATTTTTGGGGTTATTTTACCATTGCATTTTAATTATAAGAATTTTAATTTTAATTAATACATAAATTATTTATAGGCGTGGTAAAATTAAAAAGTTTGTTGTTCATTCTCAGTTTATACCACTTGTTGATGATTAGCTTTGACATTCTAAAATTAAATTTAAAATTCTTCAACAGATAACAAGTGTAATTGAATGTGTTTATTATGTAACTATTAATCTCTATTAATATAATTATGCCCCAATTTCGAATTTAATTCATTATTCACTAGGTAGTTAGGTACCTGCGAACGTATGCATATAGATAAAATCGTTACTTCATTGTTTCCATCGCAGATTCAAATCTCACGAGAGAAATGGAAAATTGCGGAAATATTAATGTTATGGATATAGGCATAATCTTTCTATGTAATCTTTGTATGAGCGGTAATCGAATAGGGTAGAATTTGCTATACCATATGGTATCAAATATTGATAAATTTTGACTATACACAAAACAAATAACAGCTGAACCAAGCGTTATTATCAATACACGCTCTATATTGTCACAAATCACTCATATTATATATAACACACAATAAATCATAAATTTTATTTGGCACATATAGCAAACAAAAATTGGTCAAAATGTCGATAAGCATACAACTTTAATATCACCCGCATAACATATACAGTTCTCCTTTAAATAAAACATTTATCTTAACAAAAACAGAAAATTTTTCATTTTCACTTTCATTTCATTTAACAATCCGTGATTTTATTTCGCAAGTGTCGAAAAACGTACCGACAATTTTTTTTTGTTAACGATAATCAAATTTGATAAGGAAAAGCAGTGAAAAATACGTGACTGAATATAAAAAATAAAAAAAAAAAAATTGAGTGATTTTTTTTTTACATAACTTATATGTCAAACTGTATAAAAAATTCAAAAGATTTAAATATTAAATTGAAACTTGAGAATTAATCGAGTTTTCTAAACTAACTGCTACACGAACTAATAATTATGTCATTAAGATTGTTGTACAGGGAATTTATCCCCTTCTACCCCGTAACCATAAAAAAGGGTTAAAATGTCGATTAATCTCAAAGGATGTAAACATTAATTTCATAATATATTGAGTGGTATCTATCTTTCAACTCAATGTTTTATGTATATATAAACAATACATAAATTTCCCTTTAGAGATCGTTCACCTCCCTCATACCGTAAAATTACTATATGTACATTGTGTACGGTTGAATAATTTTTTAGGGTGCGTTATATATATTTGGAAACAAAAAAAAACAATCCTTATAATATAAAATATAAAAGGGATATGTCACAAATGCATAATAGTACATGTACATTATACATGTATAGAAAAAAAATAACCTGTTGCAAAATATAATTATTTTACGAATAGTAGTGAAAATAACAAACAAAAAAAAAACGAAAAAAACTTACAATGACCTGAGGAAAGTCAACTTTCCCTTGACGAACGATTTCTATCATGTGCACCATGTAGAAAATATTTACTATTCGCAATTAATTAATTAAATATTTTGAAAAAAAAACAATTAAATTAATTTAATTAAAACAAAACAAATCACCAAAAAATTGTATTTTTATTTTTAACCTCACACAATTTCACTCAACAATTTTTTTTTCACTCAAACACAAAATTTAAACTTTTTTTTTTCAACTCTTTTTTTTTTTTGTAATTAATCACAGGAAAACACTCTGTTTCATCATAAAATTTTGTTGATTCAATTAAATAACTCAATATTTAAATATTTTTATCACTCACTAAATATTTAATATAAATATAATTTTTTTTTTTATGGGTTTAAAATTGACTATGTAGTTGATTGTTTTGAAATATTTTGTTTGCCGATTAATTAATACAAACTAATTAATTAAATAATTATATTATTTATATAGAGATAACTCGATATTTTATAAGAAAAATCCGCACATATTTGCACTCAAAACTTAAATAAAAATTTAATTTTAAATTTTCTTTTTTTTTTTGTGTGTTTTTATAAAACTGAGAGAGTAAATTTTATTTTATTTATTATAAAATAAAATAAAATAAAAATTAAAAATAAAATTATTAAAATAAATTTTATGTTAGATTTTGCTATACAAAATTCAATAGGAGACTGAAAATACAACACTTTTTTGAAACACAAAGAACTTGTTGGTAAAAAAAAAAAAAAGGAAAAAAAAGAAAAACGAAAAAAAAATTATTCCACCCTTGTAATCAAAATGAACTTGAAGGGTGAATAGAGGGGATACATCTGGATTTTTTTTTCTTGTTGTATATATACGAGTATGTACGTTTTATATGTATAACACATACACACAGTTTGTGTGTGTTTTTAACATATACAATTGTTCGTTCATGTAATTTTTATGTTGATCGTCGACGCACAATATTTACCCCAAATTACGCATTACGTTTTATAAATTTCCCAAAAAAAAAAAAAAGCACACACAAAACAGAAAAAATAAAAAAAAATTTACGCCACTTTTACTTCATGCATCCCTTCTTTTTCTCTCTCTCTCCGTCTCTCTCGTGCGATGGTCTACTCGGAAAATTTCACAAATCGGTATATACACACACACAAACACACACACACACAGTTGGCATGCGCACGTGAAATAAAAAATAAAAAAAAAGGAAAACTTTAGGACGAATACATGAATAATACACTGTTGATTCACATATATACAAACTAAGCTTTATATAAACATATTTACATGTATATAGAAGTATGTATAACATATAAAAAAAAATACAAAAATAGGAGATTGTGCGCTGGTGAATATGTGTAGGTGGTATATAAAGAAAAACTGTACATAAAATGTTTGGAAAATAAAAAGAAAATTATTTTTGGTATATAAAAGGGGCGGATCATAATCACTCAGGAGTATGCGTACAAAAGTATACATTCTTAACTATTTTTATTACTTTGGATTTTAAAATGTGTATATATGTATATAAATTATATACAATTTTATTTTTTTTTAAGTAACGACAGACAAAAAAGAAAATTATTTCAAAAATCAAAGTAAATTTTCTTTCGTTAAACTTTAACTTAAAGCGCTCTTGTATTTATATTATGAAAAAATTGCTACACTTTTTTTTTTTTTTTTTTAAATCATAATCTTAAGTAAAGTATCTTGGCTGCTCAATCATCTACGAAATAAAATATATAAAAAAAAACCAGGACGATGAAATCCTGTATGTATCTACATACGAAAACTTTGTTTTGATGCTGCTTTATGCTTATCTATCTGTATAAATCTATCCATCTTTATGTAATATTGTAACGCAGCATAGAAAACCAAAAAACAAAAAACAAATGTATAACATAATTGTCATATGGTTATGTAACACAACGTATAGTAAAAACAAAATGAGGAGAAATGTGAAAAGCAGGGAAAATATCGCATCCGTATATATACGTTTGTACGTAAAATGGATATCGCACTGATTAATGCTTTGTTATGATTTACGAAAGATTTTTTTTTTTTGTTTTTATATATTTTGGTTTGGTTATGTTGTAATGAAAATAACGACAAATATGGTAATGTTACGGCTTGAATTTTATTTTATTTATTTATTTTATAGTGTTGTAATGTGATAGTTTTGTGGTATTCAATTTTTAGTTTTTTTTTTTTTTGTTTTACTATAATGCTATATGTATACATAAATATGACACTGTATTTAGAGACAAGTACTATAGTGGGTGTCATAAAATTAATTTTCTAAAGATTTTAATGAGTTGTAGATTTGGTAATCATTTTACGTATAGGTATATTCAATTTAATCAAGGCATTTTTAAATGAAGCCTTTTGGCTAATATTACTTAGTATTTAGATACTTAAGTATCTAAATTACATGAGTTTTGCAATTTAATTTAAATTGTTTTTGAATATTATGTATTTTGAAATCTTAGGTTCGTTCGGATCAAAGGCAGATAATTATTTTTTATAAAGAGTGAAATTATTGATATTTTGAAAAACGATGAATCTATTTAGAATCTCTTTAGAATCCACTTTGTGGTAAAGTAAATCATAAGATAAAAATTGGAAATCTAATACTCCAAAACATAAAAGCACTACCTAATTGAAAAGTTGGTACAAAAATATTCCTTTTCTACAATTTCAGAAGTCGAAAATACTTCTAATACGAATGGGATGGCCGAAATCTATTGTAACTAAACATTTTAAGACGAGAATCTCAAACCGTGCTAATCCGGAATCGGTTCAGGTTAAAGTGATAATTAACAAAATATTAAGTTGACCTTCAGGTTAAAACAATAAGTTTTACTTAAGAGCATCCAAAGAAATAAGAATTTTCATAATGAATTTACGTACGTAAATAGCCTCAGCGAACGGTTCTGTTTTTTTCCGTAGAAAAGCCAAAAATTATTATATTTTTTACTTTTTTTTGTGTTCTTATTTTTTGCTCTACTATACAAAATAAAATACAATTAATTTGCTCATAATGGATTTACTATGTTCAAAGTGCACGAAAATCATCGATGAAAATCGTTTTCCAAAGTGTTTTTGCTGCAAAATGCATTTCCACTCCAAATATTCAGGAATTTGCAGTATGTACAAATATAACGCTGTATTCTACACATGCAAGAATTTGAACTTTAACATTAATGAGAAGGTCACGTTGTTAACGGATGAAATGCAACGAATTACCACGGAATTTTCCAAATGTTTTGGTAACTTAAATGGTGTCATATCACAAATGATAGAAATGAAAATGAATGAAGTGAAAAATACCTGCTTGGGAAGCAGTGCTTTTTCAGTACCACATGTAACATTAAATGCCTAAAAAGTGGCTAATGTCGTCGCTGCACGCGTTGATTTGAGTGACAATGAGAGTATCCTGCTTAATCAAGCATCTTTAACTCTAATTACATCAGTTCCAGAAATTAAATCGCTGTTCATTACTCGTTTGACTCCTCAAACAGTGATGGAAGATAATTTTATCAAAAAGAGAACGGAATCTGATTGCAATATTGCATGTTTGAATGTCACGCCGGTGAAAAGGCTAAGTATGATAACTGTGTAGTGTATAGATCATTTAAAGTGGATATACTGCATAATCTCCAAGGCGAGATATTTATATCAAGCTTTTGGCCTGTAGCAGTAAACCCTTATCAAAAGGATAAGCAATTTGTCAAAAAACCGGTTTGCAACTCTAAATCCAGATGGAAACTAACACATTATTTCGAATCATTTTTTAAAATCGTTATACAGTTTAAATCAAGTTTTTCTTATTTTCTAGATTTTTGAAAAGGATGTATAAACTTCATTGCGATGGGAATAGTTGGTGTTTAAAAAAATGAGTCTTGATGTACTTTGCATTTCTGAGTCGTGGTTGCATGATGGTATTTCTGATACAATGATTCATATTTCGGGGTACAATGTTTTGAGGTTTGATCGGCCTGCTGATCATTGGGGAGGCATGTGTTTGTACTACGGATCTACTTTAAAAGTAAAGCAAGGCAATATTGCACCAATAGGAAGAGTTGAGTTAATTATGGCTGAAATTTCTTGTTGTTCAGGTAAACTATTTATTGCTACATTTTATATACCTCCACCGGCCAATGCGAATGACATTTCTGTTCTACTTAATATTCTTTTAGATTTAGGAACAATGTGTAATGGTCAATAATTAACTCAGAACTGTTGGGCCAGCCTGTTATGTTGTTTTGGTGCTTATCATCATCGCATCATTTGGATTGCAGTTTATTTTGCTAGTGTTCGTGTTTATTTGTTTTTGTTTGCACCCAAAAGGGGAAATAGACCGGTTGTGCTAATTGATATTTTTTTTGAACATTTTTTGTTTTTGTTTTTTTTGCTAGAAAAAAAAAACAAGACGGTCAGAAAGAAGATATCATTCGATCATTACGGATCATTCACTGATCACATAAATTATCTAAAAAAAATATAAAAAAAATTTAAAACACATACAAATTGAATTAAATAACAATTAAACTATAAACAACAAAAAAAAAATCAACACAATAACCGCATAATTCGGAGGAAAATTTTACGTATAATTAAGGAAAACTTGCGTCGATAAACGCATAATACCGTAAACCATTTCTGGTTTTTGGATAATATAAAAACCCACATACGATAGCAACCTAAAGCCTTTTCGTATGTAAATTGCCATAAACGTGGGCAAACTTTATAAAGGGCGCTTAAATTCATAACATACGTCTGTAACCGGCGTTGTACAAGGTGGTTTAAAGTAAGCCGTATTGGAAAAAAAGCACTAGCTAATTACGTTGAGATCGGAAGACGTATGATTGTCCTCAGTGGTCTGTATAACAACGGGCTATTTAACAGGAATAAAATATACCAACGCTTCGTCATCACTCGGACGCATAAGTCACTAAACCAACGTTTGTGCTTACATTTTGTTGGCCATATTGTTAATTATTAATTTTTTTTGTATACTTAATTTGTGTAACTATAGCCACAGCATTTGTAGTGATAATTAATTATTTCTGAGTTAAAGTAAATTAAAGTTTTTTTATTATAATTAATTTGGCTAATTTTGTTAAAGTTCATAAAAAAAAAAAAAAAACCAAAGAAAATTAAGTGTAAAGTTTTAAAATTTAAAAGTAAAACCCCAGTTACAGTTTACAATTTAGGAGTATTCGTGATAACTGTATTTGGTGTAAGCCATACATTTTTTTTTAGACTGACTACAGATTTGCAAATGCTGAGCGCTCATCAACTGTAATTTCTGGGTGAATAATTTTCAAATGATTTTAAATAAGTGGGAATATTTTTATTGAAAAATATAAACAAAAATTAATCTGTGGTACGGTTGGGACAAACCAAATAATGAAACAAGCAAATTTCTAGTTTGTTGAAACTGTCATGACTTAGCTCATCGATACCAAGATTGTCCAATTCCCATGCAGAGAATTTTTTGCTTCGGCTGTGGAAAACCTGATGTTATTAAACCACAGTGCACTTATTGTCAATCAAAAGTTTTGGGAAACAGCCGGCCGGTCGCGAACAAATCGGGTCCCTTGCGTCCGGGGAATACAGTTATAAACCCGAACATACCAAGTACGACGTCGGAAATCCAAATGGAGTCCAAACCTTAATAAAACATGATCAGCTAAACACTAAAAATCAATTACATACAAATTTGGACGGTTTAACCAAGTCCACTAACTCTAACAATACTAACTGCATAAATAGCTACACTCAAACGGATATTGTCGAATCAGCTCCCACTTTAAAAAAATTAGTTCATACTAATTTATCTAGTTTATCCAAACGGTTCAGTCGAATAATCCAATATTGGAAAAAACGCAAAATCAATCAACATCTTTGTGAAAGCATCCTTATTTGCGACAAAAATGACCTTCGTCCCCATGTTAAAGTGAATCTATTTGGTAAAACTCTTTTGGGTTTGCTAGATAGTGGGGCATCCATTAGTGTCTTAGGTAGAGGAGCAGAGGTGCTGTTATCTAGAGCTGACATTAAAATACATAAAATGACATCTTGCGTTAAAACAGCTGATGGAACGAAGAATAAAATTTTGGGCTTTATTAATCAACCAATCATTTATGACGGGAAAACTAAAACTATAAAACTCTACATTGCTCCAAGCTTGAGGGACAGCTCTATTTAGGAATAAATTTTTGGCAGAGTTTTTCCATTGCACCATTAATTATCAGTGAACTTTCGGATAATGAACCTAAGGAGCACGTACTGACAGAAGATCAAAATCAAGAGCTACAGTCTATTAAAGATTCTTACCCATCCTACAATAAGCACGGGCTAGGCAAAACTCATGTGTTAGAACATAAAATTGATGTGGGCGACAATAGCCATGTTAAACAACGACATTATCCTGTGTCACCAGCCGTGCAGAAATTAATTTATGGTGAGCTAGACCGAATTTTGAGCATGGGAGTTATAGAGGAAAGCGATAGCGCTTGGTCCTGCCCGGTCGTCCTTGTACGAAAGCAAAATGGAAAAGTTAGGCTTTGCCTTGACTCTCGCAAAGTAAATTCGTAAACGAAAAAAGACGCGTTTCCTATACCTAATATTGCTGGTTTACTGGATAGGTTATCAGAGACGAGGTTCATCACGATAAGACAGCTTTCTCAGTACCAGACAGACCCTTGTATCAATTTCGCGTGATGCCCTTCGGTCTCTGTAACTCCCCACAAACAATGTCAAGACTGATGAGTAGAGTAATCCCGCACGAGTACCACGACCAAATCTTCGTCTACCTAGATGATTTATTGATAATATCTGCCACTATTGATCAACATTTCAAACTTTTAAGATTGGTATCGACTTGGTTAAACAAAGCTGGTTTGGCAATAAATGTAGAAAAAAGTCGGTTCATGATGCGAGAATTAAAATATTTGGGATACGTAATTGGAGAAGATGGACTGAAAACCGACCCGGGCAAAATTGAGGCTATATTGGATTTTCCAGCACCTGTTTCCGTCAAACAAACGCGCCGCCTGTTGGATTTGACCGGATGGTATCAACGATTTATTCTCAATTACGCTACCGTGACCGCACCTATAACCGACCTGCTAAAAAAAGGTAATAGATTCAAATGGACCTCTGAAGCACAGACCACTCTTGATCGATTAAAATTATTATTAACAACAGCACCAGTGCTCTCCAACCCAGACTTTACAAAGCCTTTTGGTATTCCAATACACCGAAGATAATCAAGAACGGCCCATTGCCTTTGTTTCATAGAAATTAAATCCAGCACAAAGAAACTATTCCATTTCTGAACTGGAATGTCTGGCCGCCATAATTAGCATAAAAAAATTCAGACCATATATTGAGGGATTCCTTTTCAAAGTCATCACGAATCATTCGAGCCTGAAATGGCTTATGTCTCAAAAGGACCTAAGTGGTCGTTTGGCAAGGTGGAGCCTCAAGCTTCAAGCGTACGATTTCATTATTGAACATGAAAAAGGATCGAGAAATGTGGTGCCAGATGCTCCATCTCGATCATATTGTGACTCTATTGAAGAAGTAGAGTGTGATTGGCCTTTGTTGGTAAATTCAATTGATCTGGATTCAGATGAATTTAATAACTCGAAATATTCAGAATTTCGGGATCAAATTATCTCAAATCCTGAGAATTATCCAAATTTTGCAATTAATAATAATCTGATACTTATCAGAATTGAGCCTAAATTGGACCAAACATTAACCGATTTACCAGTATGGAAAGTCTGGATTCCAGAAAAGCTGACGCAACAACTTATCCATGAAGAACACGACATTGCAACAGGAGCACATGGAGGGATTAAGAAAACCCTTGTCAGACTAAGGCGTTACTTTTTCTGGCCACGAATGCGAACCGAAGTTTATGAGTATATTGTCAAGTGCACCTTGTGTAAAATGATGAAAAGTAGCAATGTCATATCTAGACCACCTATGGGAAATTTTCACTCAGCAGATCGCCCATGGCAACGCATTTTTATAGATTTTATGGGACCATATCCCAGGTCATAAATGGGAAATACATTTATTTTTGTTGTAGTCGATCAGTTCTCGAAATTTGTTCTTTTAAAGCCATTACCGTCTGCAGCATTACCTAAAACTGTATCATTTTTGAAGAATGATGTATTTTTAACTTTTGGAACGCCTGAAATTCTGATTAGTGACAATGGGACTCAATTTAAAAGCAAAATATTTCAAAAACTTTTAAATGATTTCGAAGTTTCCCATTCGTTTACTGCATTGTATTCTCCACAGGCCAATGCCTCGGAGAGGATCAACCGCTCAATTCTATCGGCGATCCGGGCTTATTTAAAAGAAGATCATCGCAGTTGGGATGAACATATTGGAGAGATTGCTTTGTCATTACGTAACGCAATTCATCAGTCTACCCAATATTCACCATATTTTACACTTTTTGGCTATCACATGGTTACTAGTGGTAAATCGTATAAAATTATGAGAAATGTAGGCTACATTAATGAAAACGAAGTCGAACAGTTACCAATGAGCGATAGATTGAATATTATACATTCCAAAATCAAAACAAACCTCAAATTGGCTTACGACAGCTATTCGAAACGATATAATTTACGTACCATACCTGTTACTTATTTGCCGGGGCAAGCGGTCTATTTACGTCAACATCAACACCATTTGAATGATTCTAGTAAGCGATTTTCAGCTAAACTAGCTCCTAAATTTTTAGCAGCTCGTATTACTACTAAAGTCGGCAACGTTATATACGAATGTGAAGATTTAGATGGGAAACCACTTGGCAACTACCATGCGAAAGATATTAAAACCTGACATTCCTAATCGCTATGCAAATCAAATCCGCGGTAAAAATCAACTCAGCTTCGATTAAAGTTACGAAATTGGATCGAAACTGCCCTGTATTGGTCAATAATTAACTCAGAACTGTTGGTTGCGGTCAGAAAGAAGATATCATTCCATCATTACGGATCATTCACTGATCACATAAATACATCATATTAAGTGATTTTAACTGTAACTTAATTGATCCGTTCAATATTTTACATCAAGTATTGAGAAATTTAGATCTATTTTACATCCCTTTCATTCCGACAAGAGGTTCTAGTTTACTTGATTTAATTATTTCTTCTCTAAGACAAAAATCGAGTATTTTACAACATGGGCAACTGGCTGTACCATGGATATCCGACCATGATCTCGTTTTTATGCGATACCAATTTAAATATATACGTGAGAAGCCTGTAGGGCTTGACGAGAACAAATTTCAGAATTTATTTACCCAATTAAATTGGGACCTTATTTTATGTACTGGTAATATTGACGAACAAATTAGTATTTTTAATCATAACTATCATTATTTAAAAAAGGTTGTTATTAAATGTGATTCTGCATCTTGGTTAACAAGTCAAATATTTCAAATCATGAATCAAAGCCAAATAATGTACAAGAAATGGAAACGAACACTGAGCTCTTTGTTCTTAGCACGCTACAATAACCTTAAAAAATTGATTGTAATTAAAATACGCGAAGCTAAACGAAAATATTATTTTGGAAATTTAAAATCATTTTCAAACAAAAAGACTTCAAATTCATTAAAGCACCTTGGTATTCAAAGGAGCAACAAGTCGAATAAGGTTTCCAGATTTTCTGTTGATTCAATAAATACACATTTCTTAACCAAGCCAGTTAAACAAGTCATTATTCCATTGCCGGATGGTAAATTCTATTTAAATTATAAAACAACTCAACAATTTACATTTAACTGTATTGCTCCAAATGATATTGCATAAGCCATAAATTACATCAGATCTACGCCAGTTGGACATGATGGAATCAACAATAAATTTATTAAAATGTTTTTGGAATTCTTTCTAAAATATCTCACACACATAATTAATTTTTCAATTGTATCCTCCTACATTTCCTACGTTGTGGAAAATAGCTTCGATTATACCAATTCCTAAGGAAACGGACGTTTCATCTATGGATAGTCTAAGAGAAAGTCCTCTTTGAGCAAATCACGAAGTACATTGATTCAAATGAATTTCTAAGCAGTTATAAATCCGGTTTTCGAAACAAAAAAATGTAGTACACAAACAGCTTTGATAAACGTTAGAGATGACATAAGTCGATTTCTAGATAAAACCAATTCGTTTGTCCTACTAATTTTGATAGATTTTTCCAAGGCGTTCGATATGATCAATCATAAACTGCTTTTGCCGAAGCTGATTCTAGACTGGGACCACTGCTGTTCTCGTTGTTTTTGAACGATATTTCTACGTATATTAATAATTGTTATTTTCATATTTATGCGGATGATGTACAGATTTATCTGGGTGGCAATTTAGATCAAATTCAAAATATTGTTAATTTAGTTAATTTAGATTTAAGTAATATTTGCTATTGGGCTAGTTCTAATGTATTTATTATTAATGAAGGTAAATGTAGTGCAACTTATTACTAAATCTAAGAATCCATTTACTTTTCCGAAATTGATCATCAATGGATCTGCCATTAAATTTGTTGATAAAGTTACTAGTAATTAATAACAGCCGCCCCGGTGGCACAGTTGTTAGCATGCTTGCTTTAAGCTCCGGAGGTCCCGGGTTCGATTCCCGGCGGGTGATGAAAAAATCACGGCTGGTTAATGTAGGATCAATGAATTAATCACTCATTATCCATTAAAAAATGATTACGAAACTTCAATATGAAGCGGCCAAATCCTTCTATGGGATGTAGTGCTAGCGAAAAAAAAAAAATTAATAACAGCTTCACTTGGAACAATCACATTGCATCTATTTGTCAAAAAATTAATTCAACCCTTTATAAGTTGCGACTTGCGCAACATTTTTGTCCACAAAGCCTTAGGCTTTACTTGATTAAGTTTTTGATCGTGCCTCATATATTGTATTGCGATGTAATTTATTCTAATTGCGATGAGATTTCGTTTCATCTGCTCCAAGTAACTTTGAATAATTGTGTTAGATACGTATCGCATTATTTTGGTAATGTATTTGGTACCCCATTGTCTAAGTTTTTTTTCTATCATGCGGTAATTTTTATTGGCTGGCAATAAACCGGCACACAAAAAATTAATATTTGAGATACAAAAAAATAATAAAACGGCACAAATTAATGAGCAACAAACAAAAATTTCTTGGCATCATAAAATTAATTTTTTGGAACAAAATATAATAATTTGGCAATATTTATATTTTGTTGGCACTATTGGAAAGGTACACAAAAAATTATTTTTTGGCATCGAAATAAAAAAAATAAAAAAATTAATTATAAATAAATAAATTAAAAATTAAAAAATTGAAATTAGTTTTAAAATATTCAGGAAAATAGAGATCCTTAATTTAACTTAGAATTGTAGAGGCTAACGGCTTCGGTAACTCTCACGGGCACGCAGGAGATCGCTTCGCTCCTCCCCGCTTAGCCCTCCGAGGGGCTTTAGATTTGAACTTCGAGGGACGTAGGAGCCGGGATAAGCAAACATGTCGCACTGCGTGCCGCACGTAGAAGCGGATTATATAGAATCTATTAATGACACTGCAATATTTTATATCGATCCCCCATCAAATATTAAATAATTTGTATCGATTAAATTTAATTTTTTGTCTCGATTTTTTTTTTTTTTTATTACTAAAAATAATTTTTTTTTGTTTCAAAATATTATATTTGTCGCCAATTTATTATTTTTGATGCTAATGTTTGTTGCCAAATTTTTTTTCTTGTATGCCCGTTTAAATTGTCCCATTTTTATTTATAAGTTGATTCATTTTCGTGAGCCTAATTATCTGTATGCTAAACTTAAATTTTTCAAATCCCCAAGGACAAATATGTTGATGTTTCCAACTAATAGAAAAGCCATTCTCAATGATTCAGTTTTACTTAATTGCTTCAGGAAATGGAATGAATTGCCAAGCACCGTCAGAAGTATATGCTCTTTCATCAAATTTAAGCAAGAATCATTTAAATTTATTAACAACATGATTTGATCCGGCTGCTATTTATTTTTATTTTTAAATTTAATAAATTTAATTTGATTTATTTTACTAATATTTATTTTAATCATTTTTATTAATATTTTTCATTTTATTTTATTGTTTATAACTTGATTTTGTTAATTTTCTAAGAAATAATAAAAATCATGCTTAATTTACTTACTCTAACAAAAAAAAATTAGATTTATTCTATGTCGGGATAGTTAGCGGTGTTAGGTCGCAGTGCGAGGTTGCTTGAATGCCCACATGGCTCTCCAGTAATAATAATAATAATAATAAATGTCGGGATAGCTATACGCCTGGATAAAATCACATCATTTTCTAAAAACTGAGGCATCCGTATTTAATATGCGTTTGAAAATTTTATCAAATAAAAGCTTAAATCATAGTCCGAATTTTCTTCAGAAAATGTTAGGAAGCTGCCATCAAAATGTTCTAAATTCTAAGTTGTCATAAGGTCTTACCTATTCGAAAAACATTTCATTTTTAAAAAAAGTTGGGGATTGGCGTAAATGTATAAATGATTCTCTTGAAAAAATCCTAGGAAGCAGCCAGCAAAATGTCTTATATTCTAAGTTTTCATAAGAAATTGTATATTAGAGAAATAATATGAAGGTCACAAGGCTAGAACGATGAGCGTCCAAAAAAAACTTTTTTATTATTCTATTGTCTATGGTAGTATTCCGTGAGCTTTATCTCTTTAGCAAATAACCAAATGCTAATACAATGTGAGTTCCAAATTATTTCAAGAAAAATAATACTCGTGCACTGCTTAAATGCTGAAAGTCACGGTGATAAAGTACAATATATCGCTATAAAGCTGATAGTCCCAGAGTTGCCGTGAAAAAAAAAATCTAACTACACAGTATTTAGATTTTTACACTATCTTGTACATACATGACACCGCTTTGATCAAATAGATGTTGTTTTCCTCATACGTAGACATTTATACATGGAGTGTGACCGAAACATGGCTTTTATCAATCAGAAGATAGCCATCGAACTGCCTGGTGAGTGGGCATCACACATAAGAGAGTCGAGGAAAAAACAAGACTTTTTCATGTCATATAATACACAAGTAATGACTTCAGGACTTGGAAAATTTTTGTGAAACCTTTTTAAAAGAACAAATGCCCATTCCCCAGTAGGTCCTTACGAAAATTCAGAGTTTTAATAGTGCATGAAACGTTGGTCTTTCACAAGCAAAACTACAACGGACCGCGGCAGTCAACGGTTATAAACAGTCCACAACAACTAAAATTGTTGAGAGGAAGCAACTGCAATGAATTTGAGCTACCAAGATAGCTTTATACAATCAAACTGCCAATATTGGAAGCCAAATTCAAAGATATTCAAGCACTGAAGAAATTTTGTTCAGAGGAAGCAAGCTCTTTCTTTGATTTACTGCCTAGTTCTAGAAGTGTAAAGGAAGAATAATTTATGTATAAGATACTGCAAAAACGATTAATGTCTATTGGCATTCATCATTTTAGTTAGAATTAATAAAAATTAACATAAAATTATTTCAAGTTTCTTTTTACATCCTTAGACATAATAATAATCATAAATTATAATGATACATAAAAATCATAATATCATTATATGATATATAAAATTGCTACAGTTATAACTTTATTAGTTATCGCATTTTCATTTCACTTTATCTCAAAGAACTCTGGAATGGGCATTCATCATTCTAGCCTTGTGCCCTTCACATATATTCGATGTATCATATGAGACTATGTCAGACATGGCTGTCTTAAATACCCTAATCCCCTACATTTTCCAAAAGTGAAATATTTTTCGAATAGACCTTAGACAACTTAGTATAAAGGACATTTTGGTGACCGCTTTCTAGGATCTTCTCAAGAAAATTCGGAAAATCATTTGTACTTTTATTTGATAAAATATGGCATATTAAACACGAGTGCCTCAGTTTTTAGAAAATGGTCTGATTTTATTCAGACATATATGTAGCTATCCCGACATAGAAGAAATCTAAACTTGTTCTGTTAGAGTAAGTAAACTTTAGAATGATTTTTATTATTTCAATATGAATTAAATAAATTCATAATAAGGAAACTTTTACACCCACACATATAAAAAAACTTAGGACAACTTAAGGCAACGTAGGACAAATTTAACATATGTATGAATTTTCTTTTAATAGAATAAAAGAAAAATGATTTTAGGGCAGAACAAATCGTTTTTTGTTATGTTTTGTCTTCTTCAATTTTGAAACAAATAATTTTGAATCCGAAATCGAATTTTGGAATAGCATTAAGCGGTTCTTCAAACAGAGAATTGTATAGAACGGAGAATTTATTCCCCGAGGTATTCATTAATATTATATTGAAACCCTTACGATATGATGGTGTCGACTTCTCTTAGATTACCTGTAAATACCTGTCAAAATTCTGGACCCTTTTTTTATTACGGTTTGTAAGTTACGGGGATAGAGAATTTCTTTAGGCGTTTATAATTAACGAAGGCCAAATCTCATTCTAATCAAATTTGTCTAGATGTTGTAACAATCCACCTATAATGGGGCGACTCATTTCCTTTAAACTAAACATGGTAATTATTTCGTTTAGAGGGCAGGTTTGCAAAAGTCGAAAACTTAACAGATTGGTCGATTGAAAATTAATGACTTTTGGCATTGGAATCCCTTACGTAACATTATTTTTTACTTAGATTTTCATAGAGACCGCAACATTATCTTCTAATGATCCTTCAAACCTCTTAAAATTTTTCTTTCTGCTACAGTATAAAATTCCTTAAAATATATAGAACATAATATCAAAAAGGGGCATCACCCTCCATTAAATAGATATTTCGACAACGTGTTTTTTTAAGTAAATTGAATTGACAAATATTGCACAATATACTCATCAGAGAATTTAGTTTTATTAGTTAGTTTACTTTAGTTGTACGACGAAAAAAACTGTGTGGGCAAATATGATACAAATTCTAATTTGATGTGTACATACCTTCTTAAAATTACCTTTTGCATCTTCTGCACTCAGCAAATATTTAGCAAACCTCTTTTTCAAGTGATTTCAGGACAACTGTTAAATAATTTTCGATTCTTCTTAGAACCCGTAATTGCCTACAAATACTCATGGCATTCTAACGATTTCCTAATTGAACAACATTTGTTGAGTGAGAGTTGAGTTGGCTTGAATTGGTGATTGAATTTAGGGTTGGATTGGCGGTAAATTTGGTGGTTGCTTAGGCGTTGCGGTTGAGTTGGAGTTTAAGTTGTAAATTGAGCTGTAGGTTAAGTTGAAATATTTTAATGGAATTCCCGGGAATTTAAAAAATTAAAAGTATTCCCATTTCCCGAAAATGTTGTGAATATTTCCAACACTATAAAAATTAAGACACGTTATAGAGTTAGAGCTTAAGGAGATAAATATTATATTAGATAGCCACATCCGCTCAAGTATTTTGCGTTGAATCGGTTCCTTAGTAAAAATCCCCGTTTGGGAATTTAAAATATGCGAAATATGGGATGTTGCCGCGTTAATAAAATTCCTTTAAGATCCAGAGCTGAGGATACAGGAAATTATAGATGACGCATTTGAAATGAGATCAAAATCCGAAATGACCTATTTTGGAAAACAATATTGCCGAGGTTATATGTGGTAGACTAAAAATTTAACCAAACTATCGCTACTATAACTATAAGATTACGGGGCGTCATAAAGAAAAATGCCAGGCAATAAGTTTATGTGATCGGAAATAAAATTCTCTTAGCGAAGGAAGAGGAAATTGTCTTCGAGGAATTGTCTTCGGGGAGCGGGGGGCGGGAGAGAAGGGGGGGGGGGGGTATCTGAAGTCAACATTTGAATTGAAATGTGGAAAATTATGACAATTGCTACTTTATTTGACCTGTACTGAGGTAAATTTATACATAGGTAGAGCTTCCTAAATTCATTTTTTTTATGTTTTGCATTAAACAATAATTTGCAAAAAACTTGTGTAAACCAATCTTTGGATATCAAACGATAATGATTTTAGTGCTTCTTCCAACAACTACTTCTAGTAAATTCAGTTTTTTTTTAAATTAAAAAGTGATGCCTTAAGGATTTGCATGGTTAATGTGTATCCACTTACTCGGTAAATAACCGCTCAAATATGGGGGTGATACTTTGGCCTGTGTCTTCCACAAAGCTGTTACAAATTTTTACCAATAATTCAAAACAAAATAATAGGCCAATAATTTTAAATGACCCGGTCGTAATCAAATTAGAAGCATCAATCATGGGGACGGTGAATAGCCACCAGTTTTGTCAGTAAAAGCATATCATCAAAATTGGTTGGAGTAACAGTAAAAAGACTTGAGTGAGCTATCATCAGCGGAAGGATTTATTCGAACGAAACTGAGAGTTAGGGTTAAAGTAGATGGTTAATGAAAATTGGAAAGAGTTTAGGTAAAAAACGCATTACTGGAGAACACCAGCATTTAGTGATTAGGAATGGAAGTCACAATCTGTTGTGCCCCACACGATTAAATACTTTCGAAATGTCGAGGGGCATAACGTGGGATCCGGTGTTCAGTGACGACATTAATTAAACCACTTAAGTATGGGCAGCTCTCGGAAATTGATTATTGGCTCTAGTAATTTGGAGAGCAATTTGGAGACAATAGCATCTGATTTGCTACATTTTACGGGGCGGGCTTTACATTGGTCCTTCTTATTACGATCCGAAGGTTATTATTGGAATTTACTATTTCGCAACTTCCTTTATAAGTTTTCTAGAATTAGCTACTGTTTAAATACAGCAAAGTTTTTCAGTGTCGTGTTTTTAAACTGGGTTTATCATAACATCCAGTAAAAACATAACCTGGAAAACCGATTTCTAGAAAATAAAATCCCGAAAAATTAATTTTCGACGCGACGAAACCTCAAAACGCAGAAAAAAAATCGAAAATAAAATGAAAATGGGAAAATGGGATCACTACATTTGCCTGAAAAAAAAAAAATTCAGAAATTTTAAAATCCAGAATAATTGAGAAGTAAAAATCCAGCAAAATAAAATCCCGAAAAAAATCCAAAAAAAAAGAGAAAATCAAGAAACAAAAAAATCAAAAAAACAAAAATCCAGAAAACTAAAATCCAGAAATGCAAATATCAAAGTGCGGACCAAATTAACATTAAAATTTATAAAATGTCTATCGAATCATATTTTGTTCTTTCTATAAAACGCAATAACCGCTGTAGCTTATTTCCGGTGATATTATTTTGCATTTGTGGTTGTGCCTATTGCTGCCCGGTTTTTCAGGTTTAGACAAGATGAAAGGAATGGACTGTTCCATACTTCAGAATACGATAGTAAATTCCATATGGTTATCAATGTTACTGAAGGCAAAACAATTGCGCCAGAACTTGGTCATTCTGATCTAATCCGTCTTTTTGTACTGCCTAACCGGCATTTGAGCTGAAAATTCCAACCATGAAGCAATAAACTCCACAGTACCAAACCATTGATCGGAATACCGCAAAAGGGGGCCACCACATATGGTGTATTTTTCAGAGGGGGATATCAAAAACAAGGCAAATATACCTTTACAATTTCAAATTGGGACGAAACAACTTTAAATTGAGGCTAAACAATTTCAATGTGAGACTAACCAGTTTCAAATTGGGATTAAACAATTTGAAAATGGGACTAAACAATTTAAAAATTTGCCTTTGGTCGTGGGCAATTACTTATCAACTGTAAGCATTACCTTTGATATAAATGTATGATTTCTTAGCTTTGTCCTTAGGCTTCATGCCTCATGCATAATATTATCGCAATTGCGTCATCAGGCGGCGAGGCAAGCCGCGCCGCGAACCTTTAATTTCGCTAGATTTAAATGCTTGAACAACTGTAGCGAGAGAATGCCTCATCCGATCCGAGCAGTTTTGAAGTCAATTTTTGCGAAAAAAAACAGTGATGGTTAATTTTAAATTAAAATAATTAATTTCCACATTAATTTTAATTTTAATTAAATCTACAAAATAGCCATTTACAATGCTTGGGAGCACTGTAGCGAGAGAACTATATATAGAAGGAACTTGGCCATATCTTATCCGATGTTGATGAAATTCAACATGTATGATGGAAACGGGATTCTGAAACGATTTTTAGATAAAGTTGTGGAATATGGCCAATTATAAAGGAACTTGACCATTTCTTAACCTATGAAGATGAAATTTGATATGCACTTTGAAAACGGGATTCTACAATGATTTCTGCGTACAGTTCTGGAAAATGGCCAATTAGGAAAGAATTTGGTGGTTTCTGAATCGATTGTGATGAAATTCGCGATGCATGATGAAAATGGGATTCTATAGTGAGTTTTGGATGAAGTTCCGAAATATGATGAACTAGGAAGGTACTTGGTTGTTTCTTTACCGATTTCAAGTCGTATTTATCGAATTTCATCATAATCGGTTTAGAAATATTAGATTTTTACAGAATTGGCGATATTCCAGAACTTTTTATAATATCATTTCATTGTCCTATTTTCATGGTACAAATCGGGTTTCATTATATTCGGTTCATAAACAGCCAAGTTCCTTGCGAACTGACCATATTCCACTACTTCTTCTAAACACCATTTTAGAGCCCCGTTTTCATCAAGTTAAAACAGCCATGCTCCTTTCTAATTGACTGTTTTCCAGAACATTATCCAAAACTCATTTTAGAATCCCATTTCCATCATGATTCGTTCATTTTATTATAATCGGTTAAGAAACAGTCAAGTTCCATCCTTATTGGCCATATTCCGTAACTTTATCAAAACTCTTTTTAGAACCTCATTTCCATCGTACACGGCAGATTGTTCGTATTCGCAAACACATTTTTAAATACTTGATTTCAGAATATGTGACCAAGTCTGTCTATAACAGACAACAATGGCAACGAAACAAATCTCTGAATAAATCTGAAACAAACCTCCATTAGTTTATTTGTTGCATTTTTATTGTTTGTGTTTGTGAGATACTTTCTTGTAAATAGAATATACTGTTTAGAATTTTCATACAATTATTGACCAATTGCATCATTAAAGCACATCAGATAAAATTAGTTAGTTTTACTATTATCTGTATGTTTAATGCAAGCCTCTATGAATCAACAAGAGAAAACCAATTAACACCTTTTGCATATAGAATCATTTATTGTTAAATATATAATTAAAGATGAAAATTTTTATAAAATATAATTGGTTAGAATACTATTGTTTTTGTAACAATGCAAGAGTTTACATTATATTGCAAAGTTCTGGAAATTAAAATTTTATAAAATGTAAAAAATATTTATATGTTTTAATAATATCTTACATAAAGCATTAATCATAAGGTGTGTATCCATTGTAGTGGCGTCATAATGAATCGGTAACTTACCTGTAAAAAAAAGAAAATTTCTTGTTAGTTATGTAAAAATGTAGAAAATTGTTGCTACTTTAAATCAAATTCTAAAAAATATTTATTGTCTGAAAATTGCCAACTCTATCTAAAGAATTCAAAATTAAAATGCTAATTTACATTCATTAATTTTGAAGTTACTTCTTTATATTCGCACTACTCCAGTATGCCAGCGTTTAAGCCACAGTACTCCAAAATCGTTTGCATAATTTTATAGAGTACAACTTCCAGTTTTACACGTTTTGCCTGTTTTTTAAGTTTCAATTTTTAATTTGTTTTATTAGTGCCCAAACGAATTGAAATTATTAGTTTTTATGTCTAACAATTTAAATTGTCTTTGTAATTTACAGGGAAGATGAACTCAAAATATGGTCGGTGCTGATCGAGCACCATTAGATGGCTATCGGGGTCGTTTCAATATTCAAACTACAAGCATGTTGCGTTTGCTATCATTGTCCAAAACTCTTCACAAAAGAGATGGAGTCTCACTCAGAAGACAATATTGGAATAAGCGAGTCATATTCATCTTACAATTGCTTTGATTTCTATTGATATTTTTTGTGGAGTTGGATATCACTTGAAAATTCTTGAAATTCCGAAAAATCAACATCAGAAAGACAGTTGTGCATATGAAGTCTTCTTTTTCTCAGGCCACAAATACAACATGGAAATTGTTATCAGAATATAGTCAAGATGTATTAGAGATTGTTACACGACTTTTTAATTTTAAAGTAAAGAAACAAATAAAAATGTCTCAAATTTAAAGTTATGGCTTCTTTTACTAGACCTAATATGGACGAATGACAGAAATAGCATATCCAGCAAATGCCCACGTTATATGGGTAAACTATAAGAATGCGCACCAAGGTAAATGTGTAGAGTAGATTATCGCAGTAAACTTTGTTCAACCAAATAAGGCTCGCGAATTAGACGAAATCAAATTTTAAATAAATTTTCACAGGTAGCTGGGAAACTCTCAAAGAAATATCTCGGCAAAATAATTTTAATTCACCAAAAAGATACGTAAAATTGGTACGAGTATGGTTGATGAGTTCAATAAAGAACCAACTTCTCAGATATTTTAACCCTTCATCGACAATGTGGATTTTATCAGTCACCGGTTGGATTGGTGTCTCAACAGCGATTTTAAAAACTTCATATTATTCTTGTGTTAAATTATAGAAAACGTCATTGAATTTAGCAATATTTACTTGCGGTATGGTAAATCTTTGCCAAATTATTAAAAATTCGGTCATAAAAAATCGTTGGCTTTGTAATTACATGTTATGTTGAATTAGACAAGTATAAAATGCTGGTATGAAATATTCCAACACCAATAGTGCAGAAATATTTCTTTCAGAAAGCCACTTGATTATTTTCTCTTCAAATCGAACATGTGGTAGTATAATTAGGTGTTACTATTGTTTTGTTTAGTGCTTTTCGAAAAATATTACCAAGAGAGATACGAGCTTATGACATACAACTTATCTGGAGTTTAGGAACAAAAACAAAATGTTATCCTTGTTTATGAAATAATAGGTTTCATTTCCAAACGATGTATTGCAAGATTTTCTAGCCAAGTTTCTAAATTCACTTCAAATACCTAAAATCCCATCACATAAGCTAACCTTAAATGGTGTCCCTGGCTGCAATTTATAAATCCAAACTTTGGATCCAATGTCAAATTCGGTAAATAACCAATTTGAATTGAAGATGATCGTGAGGTTCACGGAGGCTTTGAGATAGCTGCAAAAACTCAATCGTTTTAAGTAGCAAGGCAATGTTTCACTTTTTTACTTAATGAAATAAATCCTGTGTATAATTAAAAAAATTACTTGATTGAATTTTTAAAAATGTTTAATTTGTTTTTTATGCTGAGCTAAAATATTTTAGGCCTTTGAATGGGAATGGGTGCAAAGGGTCGAATTTCAAAGGGCCGATTTTCCTAGGGTCGAGTGTGCCAAAGGACCGAATGTCAAAATCAAAAAAAAGATTACTTTATGGCTGACTGTTCCTACGAGTCCTATAGATCGAACTGGTACGCCTTTAATCGCCATTTCAAAAGGGTAGTTTATTTAAATGGGGAACAACGTCCTTATAACATGGAAAATAAATAAAATAATAAAAGTGATGTTTGAAATTTTGTTAAATATTTAATAATGTTTTATTTCTTTTATACGTTTGTATCTCTGCTATTTGTTTTCTAATTTTATTGATTATAGGATGGAAGACGAATGTCGAAATTAAACGTATTTGGTCAGTGATAAATTTTGAATCAATAAGAATTATTGTCGCAAAAGTGCATTTAGAAATAAATTTCACGTGCCAAATTTCATGCTGGGAAAAGCTTTACGTTTTACATTTATTCGAATATATTTCATTAAAATACATAACAAAAGTCTTTTACTAAAACATTGTCGATTCAAATTTTAGCATATATTGCATGTATACATTTGAATTTTAGTTAGATTATAGCACTAAAATTTGTAATAGAACAGCTAACTAAATCTCCAGATAATCCTTAAACTGACAACTCAACAGTCAATTATCGCTATTTATATAATCCCATACTCAACCCCAACACAATTCTTATCCCCTACTAATTTTTATCGAAGTTTCAACTTAATCTTCGAATTAATCCCACCTCTCAACAAATCCACAACATAACCCTTCCAAACTCGATACTCTACTCGACCATAACTCAACCGTCAACTCAAACTCAGCATGGTCCGAAAAATTACATGCATAAATGAACTCAACCCAATTGAAATTTCCAATATAACGACTGAAATAACAACGTCTCGGCCCAACTCGACACAGAATTCAACATTTAGCTCAATCCCAAACTCGGCGTCTTACTCAGTCCTCAAATCAACTTACACACAATCAACTATCAACAACTTAATAAACTCTCAGCTGAACCGCACACCCACCGCATAACACAATACCATCAACTCAATCCTAACTCAACCTAAAAATCGACCGCCAACTCAAACATTAACTCAACCCCAAATTAAACGCCCGATTCAATCCTCAAACCAGCATACACATATAAAAAATTGGTCAATATGTCTCTAAAACCACGTGGTAGTATCACATGTCAGTAACCACGTGGTTTTGGGTCAATTAGTATACCAGATATCCGATCCTCTTGACGTACGGTTTTCAAAAATATTTTAATTCTCTGCCTTGACTTCAAAATAATCTCAAAAAAGTTGGATTTTGAAGGTATCTTGAATATTCTTGAAAGTTCTCAAATATTGAATTATCCATAAGTATGTATAACCAATGGAAATCCTATACGAGCTAATCACCGCCGCTTGTATAACGTAAATAACCTGGACAATCTAGAATAATTTCGAATAACATACGAAATCGGGAAATATCGAAATTTTGACATAATTTCGAAAATCTACCAAATATTATGTTTCAGATTTATAAGTGTAAATCTAAATTCTCACCCTCAGAACATTGCCATACAAAGTTCGAATAAATTTAAATCCAAACATTAAGTTATTTTGGTATATTCCAGGATATATACTTACATATTTTACGAATGGGAGAAATTGCAGACTCTTAATAAAATCTTTAAGAATGTGCCTAGAAACCTCGAAAAACTTAAGAAATCTAGAATAAACCGCAGCACAATCTCGGTTACCTCAGAAACATTCGATTAATCACTATATTATGTGAATCTCGATTAATCTCGAACAATTTCAATAATATCAAAAAATCTGAATATTAATGAATAATTTCGGAAAGGCTGTAAAAATATAGAAAACCAAAGAAAATTCCGAAAAATTCTGAAATTCGTGTAAATATCGAATTATTTGCCAAGTAACGTAATGTCACTAAGACTATACATACTCCGCAAAATGCTACTAAGCAAATTAAGGCTAAGCTCAACAAAACGATATGCAATAAGATGTAACCCTAAAATATTATTGGGAAATTTCTTAAATATCGAACAATCATATCCTTCGAATATGCTCTAAGATTCTCCACTAACATCACACTATCTCAAACATGTCGACTAATCTCGACTCTATCACATTTCCATGCTAAACTCCAATAATCTCGAAAAATTTTAAAAAGTGACCAAAAGATGTACTACGAGACAAGGGAATATAAATTAGGCAAGCGATGGGAATTTCGAAAAATCAGGGGAACCCCACCAAAGACAATGAGAAAAAAAAATTGCAAAATTAATTTCGCTTTTCTACTTTCAAATATTTAAAATACTAAAACCTACTTTCAGCCTAATCAGCAATCTAACCTTGACTTTGAACTATAATATGTTAACGCTTGACAAATATCATGGGTCCCAATAAACCGTGCTCCCCCCCCCCCCCCCCCCCCAACAGCTGCAGGTGTTGCAAATACCTATTTACGCCACAGCTTTAAAATCATAGAATTTTGCATAACTTTTAGTTTTACCGGCAATTTTATCAGAATAAAGGCGGCCGCATGTATGCACCAAAACCAAAATCAGTGAAAACGAAAAAGAATCTCCCCTCCCAATTAAAAAAAAATTGTATCTTTGAGCAATTTATCCGCAAGCATCCAACTTGGAGGGAAATTCTTTTTCATTTTCAGTGATTTTGGTTGGTGAAATTTCGGATAAATATTTATCCGCAAATTATCTGCATAGATGCGGCCGCCTTTAGTGACTTACGAAGAAATAAATATCGCAAAATCCACTGGAAAACGAAAAAAATTGCATTTGATTTTTCGCAATAATCTTCAACTTTCTGCTTTAGTCTAGCCAAACTCTTCGGAATCATAATCGAATATAGCAATGCGTAATACTATTTTTAATTTAAACAATTCAAAAATTGCGTAAATACTTAGAAAATGGGTTTTCAATTGTTTGTAAGCTAACCAACAATTTTCTGAATTTTTTAAATGATAAATTATTTATGGTCCAATAGATCAAGGCCTAGAAGATTTTAGCTAAAATAAAGCAAAAACTTCGTTTCCTGTGGATTTCTTGGGGTTCTTAACATTTTCATAATCATTATTGCCTGCCGTTTTTAAAATAATAAATATAAACTATGATGAATATTCTCGCCCTGTTGGTCTTGTACGCCTGAATGTCAAATATACTTAAATCTGGTCTTTTTGTAAAGATTTTGTGTAGTTGGTAAGATGACACGGCTTATTTCGATCGGGTTTATTTTAAACACTTGGTCATACACTAGGTCCTCCTGCAATAAATGTCGTAAAATGCTTCCTGTGCTGTGTTACAATATATGTAAGTTATATCGAAAGCAACAGAGTTAAAAATGGCCGAATTCTATATTTTAGAAGAATTTCGAGAATGTACGTATATATTTCAGTGCTAGATTGTCTAGCAGTAAATAAAGCGTATTAATAGAATTAAAACTTATAAAGGTTAAAGGTTTCATTAATTTCTAAAATATAGAATTTCAAGTGTTTCGGAATTAAAAACAATTATTTCACAAATTTTAAGAATTAAGAAAATAATTATAAAAATTTTATATTGTTTGATTTATTCAAATTTTTGAATCGCTTTAATAATTTTAGGATTTTTTTAATTTTAATGATTTCCAGAATTATTCAAATTTAATAAACAACAAAGCAACAAGTTCGCGGAAATTTATATATTTCTGATACTCCATTTAAAATATTTTAAGAGATAAATATCAAATTGGAGGCATATGTACGACAAATCTCTGTTTAAATTTTGGACTTTATTACAGGTTGAAGCAAACTACGCATTTAAGATTTGATAACTACATTTCTGCTTAAATCTTCTACAAGTTATTAGCTAATTGAATTTTCTTGCAAACACGTTAAAATAATTCAGGATATTTGCTTAAAGAAGCACAATCCAGAATGAACAAAAATTGCACAAATTCGGCAGCTGAATTAAAATCTCTACTGATAAAAATAGAAATCAATCTATGTTTATATCTATATGTATGTTTATATCTTAATGTATGCTCTTTATACATATTACGTATACACGGATTGTAGGGGTCATAGGTGGATCTAGGGGGAGGAGTTTTAATTTTGATTTACTACATTTCGAAAAGTACACGGAAGAAATGTATATAAGTTCATTTTTATCAAAATTTAATTGTAATACCATCTTTTATAAAATTGCAGATACTCGTAGTGTTTTCGGAGGGGTTGGGCCTCTGGGTCTAGATACTCGAACCAAATCCACCCTCCACCCAATTTGACGAATGAGTTTAGATAAATGGTTAAATGAAATGAATCGTATACTCAGATCCGAGGAGGGGTCGGTCCCTGGATTTAAGGCAGTTAAAAAGTTGCTTACCACTTTTGAAGGGTATGCTAGAAAAACGATATAAGTAAGTATAACATACGATATATGTAAGTCCATTTAAAATACCGAACGATATGTAAGCCCATTTAAAAAAAATTAAAATTTGGCACAAAATCTTTTACTTATTTTCGTAGTATTTCCGAAGGAGTCAGGGCCCCTGGATCTAGAGGCCCCGAATTTTTATTTGTCAAATAACGATTTAAAACAAAAAAATTAAATTACGATTGTGTTAGTTTTCCAACAAAATTCTGTTCAATGGTAAAGATAATTGATGATTTAAAGTTAAACGTCTTTCCAAACATTGCAAAAAATTACAAGAAGATTGTGCTTAATCATGCTTCCGGCAAAAATGACAGCGTCAGCCAATTAAATCGGAAAATTCAATATTAAGCTATACCTGATACCGCCACAAAATTCAAATTAGGCGTTATTCTATCGCATAAAGTTCCTTAACTTATTGGAGCTAAATGGCTGTTCGAATCCAAACAACGAATGTTACCTATTTGACTTGCGTTTGCTATCATCATCAATGCGGTGCAAAGAAAATCGATCCATGCTTATCTCAAAAAGATGGCAAAATTGGAAACGTTATGTACCCAAAAGCATTAGCCTGAGTTAGATACCTAACTTCTTTATACATTAAAATTACAACCACTTGAAATTTTATTTATCTCGAACAACTCCGGGTATACTTCAGCTAGTTAAACCCCTAAAAATGAAAATACTGCCAGAGCATACAATACTTGACAGAGCATACCACATAATTATTACCCATTAGACTCTGAAGAGAATGTATACAAGAAGGCATGATTGTTGTCAGCCAGGCGAACAAAACGCATCTTTCCAATTTTGCGAAACTACTTCTGTCAGTTAAACAGAAGATCGTCATTAACATAACGGGTTCAATATTTTCTGTATGAACATACTTTATCGTTAGGTATGCATTTTAAGGTGGCTGTGCACATCGGCTACAGGGCGGAAATGTGTTTAAAGAGTGATTTGCAACTCGGCTCAAACGACGAATCTAAACAGCTAATGGACAGCATGAGGTTTCCTGTATTTTGCAATACAGGAACGTTGTCAACGCCATCACTATACGTTGACAATGGGGGAGTTAGTATAATATTTGAACGCACTGCTGACATCTGTAATCCAAAGGCTCTGATCAGCCTACGCCGCTTTCGTATCAAACACTTTGGATAGACACCAGATGTGGTACATTGAGATAGATAAAAAGGGGTTGACGAACGCATTTTCAAGATTAACTTTTCCGATTAAGGAAGCGGGGATATGGTTCACACTAAGAAGATTTACATTGAAAAGCTCGATCATTTTACATATATGCAAATAATTGTTGAAAACAGTTTTATGTGTAAGGAAGAATATGATTTATATTTTCATTTATGCTTCACATTTATCATGTAGAAAATGCTGCATGAACAGTATTGGTATCGTTATTAAGACGACGATGAAGTGCGCTACACCAGTTTTCGGAAAATATCGTCAGTTCCTCTATATATCTGGTACGTCGGCCAAATTTTGCCATCAAAACGGAATCCAACATCTTATCACTGAGTCGATTCACCAAGCACTATAGAAGCGAAATTTTAATGGAGGAACAATATATTTTCGATGAAAGTGCGTCAAAGAAAATGAACAGCAATATTCCTCTGCATGAGGCGCATAGTGTTGTATAATATGGTGAACTAAAAATGTTGACCTCTTAAACGTTTCGAAGTTACAAATATTATCTGCTTTCATGTAATACGAATCACAGTCTAAATTTAATTTAATTATTAAAGCGATAATCAAATAAAGTGAGGCGAATTAATAAAAGTGGAATCAGGCTTCATTTAGGCTAAAAGAATGAACGTTTTTAACCGATATTTTATGTAAATAAAGAAATAAAGAACTAAGTGAGTTGTGTAAAATGCCTGTATACAGATATTCGCGCCCAAGTCTCAGGAATGTTCTGATGCATTTCGTCACCCGCCATACTATAAAAACTTATTTAGAGCTTTCGAATATGTACTATATATGCTTAATTTACACACGAGAGTCAACATCAAAACAATACCATCATAAAATAATATAAGAGGAAGAAAAATAAAAAGAAAATTAAACGACTATGATGGCGCCATTCTATCTTATGAGTTAATATTATTATTATTATTATTATTGTTTCTAACAAAAATAGCAAAGTAGAAAAAAATAAAAAATAGAAAAACTGTTAGGTATACTTTTTCCATTCTCGAGATTCTATTTTTCGAATATCCTTATTTTTATCCTTCCGTAACGTAACAAACCATACACAAACACATGAAGCAGCCAAAAGAATCAAAACGTTAACTAAAAAATTGTTCGTTCATTTTTCTATTTTCTTTTGATTGAAAATTACATAATAATTACTTTGGCTTTATAAATTTTCCAACTCGAGATTTTTTTTTCGTCCCCCTACAACACTGTTCCACTATTATTTGGGTTTGTATTCCACTTTCATGGTGCTATATACAATATAACAAATTATGGTGTGCAGTACAGAGGCAACGAAATAAATAAACACCCACATACATACATAAAAATATGACAAATTCTGTAATATTTTGATTTAATTTTCGTGTATTAGAAAATTTTCCATATTTCCTTTGTTTATTGATTTTTTTTATTTTCTAATATTTGTCATCTTTTATACATACAAGATACAGATAATATAAAATACAGCACATCAGTACATAAATAATTTTAACAGGGTGTTTGTTTTGATTGATTTATTTGCCACACTATATGAGAAAATATTTATATCACCCTGTAAAATATATATGCACATAGATTTTCTTTAATTGCACTCATCAAAAAGAAAACTTTCCAAAAAAAAAAAAAAATAAAAATGTGAACAAAACGGAAGAAATTATTTTACACGCTTAATTGTTGCTTTTGAGAATTGGATTCAAGGCTGTTTCATAAAAAAAGTTGAACTTGAAAAATATGAAAATTGGATGGTTTTCTTTTCGCGAGTTGGTTTTCATTTCACTTGCGCTCAATTTTTTGTTTTTGTTTTGTGTGTTCGCTTTTTGGTAGATGGGGAAGATGGAGTATTTCGGTTTTCATTTGTTGTTTCCAATTACGTTTTCTTTACTTTTCACTCTGTGTTGTTACTGTTGGTTGCGTTTTGTTGTTTACGGTTATGTAATTTTCTTAATTAAAATGATTTTGTTTTTATTTTAACAAATATTTTAAATATTCTCTCGTATATGTTTTATACTATATAATGGATCTAATTCAGGAGATAGATGTTTTTAGATGCCTTTGGGGCGGCCTACCCTTAATTAGTATTTTTGTGCTGTTTTTCAGTTTTTTTTTATCTTGATTGGTTGTTTAGTGAATTTATTTAATGTTTTATGTTGCTTGATGCTAATTTTTTTTATTTATTTATTCCTCGAATCAAGCTGGCCTTGTAAGTGACTTTTATATTAAGGCGAACATTAATTGACTTTAAGTTTGGTCAATTTAGGCCATTAGTCTAATTGAAGAGAATTGGACGTGCATACGATAACACGCTGGTAAAATAAAACAATCAGCACTGAATTGAATTTTTTTTTTCTTGTTTTCAATATTACAAACTTGTATTTAGGTTTTTTATTTATTCAACTTTAACAAATTAAAAATATTAAAATAAACATTACACAAAACAGAATGCGGACTTGTTTGGTGAATTGATTTGAGCAGAATGACTTTCATTTTTTTTTTATTTTTAAACATGTCAAATAGGAATTTCTTCGAAAAGCGTGATGCGCCAAATTGTAAAAATTGAACTAAAATAAGATTAACAAATTAAAGGTATGTACAAACTACGAATTTTAACTAGCTTGATGAAGGCGCGTTCAAGAATAACAAGGGAAAAATAATTTTGGAAATAGAAAATGGAGAAGACAGGAGAAGACTCCTGTGTTGATTTTAAGTTTTATTTTATTTAATTATTTTAACTGTCTAATTTAACCATTACTATTACGATTGAAATTTGGAGTCTGAAACTTTAGAATTTGGGAGGTACAATAATTGATTTGCTGTTGGGGTGGTCAGCTAGAAAACTGTGGACTAAAGTCAAAAAGTAATGTAGCTTTAGAGACCCGATGTGAAGAGAATAAAATGCAGTTTGAGGAAATTAACGGTGGTGTGTACTTGTAGTTTGTAGAAATGGACCTTTACTAGAAAAGAGAAGCAATCAT